>JACEFZ010027548.1:125000-202500 GCA_014155875.1 Cepaea nemoralis | reverse complement strand
ATGTCTGACTCTGTCTGTCTGTATGTTTGTATGACTGTGTCTGTCTGTCTATCTGCCTGCCTGACTGTGTCTGTCTGTCTATCTGCCTGCCTGACTGTGTCTGTCTGTCTATCTGCCTGCCTGACTGTGTCTGTCTGTCTATCTGCCTGCCTGACTGTGTCAGTCTGTCTATCTGCCTGCCTGACTGTGTCAGTCTGTCTATCTGCCTGACTGACTGTGTCTGTCTGTCTATCTGCCTGCCTGACTGTGTCTGTCTATCTGCCTGCCTGACTGTGTCTGTCTGTCTGTCTGCCTGACTGTGTCTGTCTGTCTGTCTGAATGTTTATGTGTCTGTTTGCCTGACTATGTATTTATGTATGTCTGCATCTGTCATCTGTCTGTGCGTGTATATATGTGTCCTGTATATGTTTATATATGTTTATGTATCTGTTTATGTATATATGTCCTCTTGCTGTCCATATATGTATACATGCATCTGTCTGTCTTCTTCTTCTGCGTTCGTCTGAAATGTTATTTTAGACGTAAATTACATTGTGTCTGTTTACAGAGCTGCGATATTTACACCTTTCAGCCGACAAATCCGACTTCTGCTGGCATTTGTTGACCAGGTTAACCTCGTGGGGTCCGTTTATCTGAATATACTTGTATAGCAGAGCCTATATGTTTATAAATATGTGTATATTATCTCCCTCTAGCTGCCTCTACCTGTGTATGTATAGAACCCATTGTCTTCCTCTCAACCTCTGACATATGTCTCATCCAAACCCATTATCTTCCCCTCAAGCTCTGACATATATCTCACACAAACCCATTATCTTCCCCTCAAGCTCTGACATATATCTCACACAAACCCATTATCTTCTCCTCAAGCTCTGTCATGTCTCACACAAACCCATTATCTTCCCCTCAAGCTCTGACATATATCTCATACTCACCCATTATCTTCCCCTCAAGCTCTGACATATATCTCACACAAACCCATTATCTTCCCCTCAAGCTCTGTCATGTCTCACACAGACCCATTATCTTCCCCTCAAGCTCTGACATATATCTCATACTCACCCATTATCTTCCCCTCAAGCTCTGACATATATCTCACACAAACCCATTATCTTCCCCTCAATCTCTGACATATATCTCACACAAACCCATTATCTTCCCCTCAAGCTCTGACATATATCTCACACAAACCCATTATCTTCTCCTCAAGCTCTGTCATGTCTCACGCAAACCCATTATCTTCCCCTCAAGCTCTGACATATATCTCATACTCACCCATTATCTTCCCCTCAAGCTCTGACATATATCTCACACAAACCCATTATCTTCCCCTCAAGCTCTGACATATATCTCACACAAACCCATTTTCTTCCCCTCAAGCTCTGACATATATCTCACACAAACCCATTATCTTCCCCTCAAGCTCTGACATATATCTCACACAAACCCATTATCTTCTCCTCAAGCTCTGTCATGTCTCACACAGACCCATTATCTTCCCCTCAAGCTCTGACGTATATCTCACACAAACCCATTATCTTCCCCTCAAACTCTGACATATATCTCACACAAACCCATTATCTTCCCCTCAAGCTCTGACATATATCTCACACAAACCCATTATCTTCCCCTCAAGCTCTGACATATATCTCACACAAACCCATTATCTTCCCCTCAAGCTCTGACATATATCTCACACAAACCCATTATCTTCCCCTCAAGCTCTGACATATATCTCACACAAACCCATTATCTTCCCCTCAAGCTCTGACATATATCTCACACAAACCCATTATCTTCTCCTCAAGCTCTGTCATGTCTCACACAAACCCATTATCTTCCCCTCAAGCTCTGACATATATCTCATACTCACCCATTAGCTTCCCCTCAAGCTCTGACATATATCTCACACAAACCCATTATCTTCCCCTCAAGCTCTGACATATATCTCACACAAAACCCATTATCTTCTCCTCAAGCTCTGTCATGTCTCACACAAACCCATTATCTTCCCCTCAAGCTCTGACATATATCTCATACTCACCCATTAGCTTCCCCTCAAGCTCTGACATATATCTCACACAAACCCATTATCTTCCCCTCAAGCTCTGACATATATCTCACACAAACCCATTATCTTCTCCTCAAGCTCTGTCATGTCTCACACAAACCCATTATCTTCCCCTCAAGCTCTGACATATATCTCACACAAACCCATTATCTTCCCCTCAAGCTCTGACATATGTCTCACCCAAACCTTCCACGCTTTCCCCTCAAGTTTTGACATATCTCCTACACACACCCATTATCTTCCCCTCAAGTTCTGACATATCTCCTACACACACCCATTATCTTCCCCTCAAGTTCTGACATATCTCCTACACACACCCATTATCTTCCCCTCAAGTTCTGACTTATCTCCCACACACACCCATTACCAGTCCCAAAGACTCTAGGAGACCTCGCCTCACCCAAGCCAGTTCATTAAAGCCACACTGAAAAACACTGCATGATCCATTATCATGTGCCATGCTGATAACAGTGGGCGGTCATGATTCGCAATTTCACTCGATCACCAGAGTCGTGGATCAGCTCATTATTCTTGTCTCGACCATGCCACGTGGTCAATCCATCCAGGTATTTACTTCTCTGTCTTCCCCTTTTTCTCTTCCCCTCGATCTTGCCAGTTGTCACCAAGTTCTCAAATTTATTTCTTTTAATAACATAGGCAAAAACTGTCACTGTCTAAGTCCAATATAAGTCTCTAAATAGTTTACGATTTCTGTTTGTTTCTTGTAGGACTTGGTCATTGTTTTTTCTGTCTGTCCATGGTATTCTTTGCATTCTCCTCAGAAACCATATTTCCACAGCCATCACTTGTTTTTCAGCTTGACTGTTCATTGTCAACATGTGCTAACTGTTGCAGATGTAACTGTGCGCCTACTAACTGTTGCAGATCCTTCTCATTGTCTGCAATCAATACTGTATCATCTGCATATCTAATGTTATTGATGCTTCTTCCTCCAACGATGATTCCTTTCATATGTTGTATATTTCTGAAAATATTTTCACTGTACAAGAAAAAAAAAGATCTGGAGACATTACACATCCTTGTCTCACACCTCTCTTAATAGGCTGATATTGACCTACTTCATAATCAATCCTTATGGCAGCTTGTTTTTCCAATATATGTGTTTTACAAGTCTAAGGTCTTTCCCATCAATTTGTAGGTCTGCAAGCATCTTTATCATGTTGACATGTCTCACTTTATCGAAAGCCTTTGTGTAGTCAATAAAGCAAAGATGTAGATCTCTGTTTACTTCTATAGAACGTTCAATTACTGTTCTCAGTATATACACTGCCTTGTATATAGTATATACAGTATATATATTGATATATCACTCAGTATATACACAGCATTTAGTGTACCTTGCCTTCTACAAACCCACATTGTTCTTCTCATATTTCAAGTTGTATTTTCTTCTTACATCTTTGCATGATAATTCTTAACAAAATCTTCCTGATGTGGCTCATTATACCAATTGTATGATTTTGATCACATTCCAAGGCTCCTGATTACTATGTGATTGCAATAAATGCAAAATTACATAATTATTTCGCTGCATTTCCCTTGTTCTTTTCCTCTCAATCCTGCCAGTTGTCACCAAGTTTTCTAGTTTATTTCTTCTCTTAACGTGCCCAAAAACATTTGACTGTCTAATTCTAATTTCTCTAATCAGTTTGCGGTTTTAATGTACCACTTGTAAGACTTGCTTATTGGTTTATCTGTTTGTCCACGGTACTCTTTGCATTTCACCCAGAAACCACATTTCCATAGCCATTAGATGTTTTCCAGCTTGTCTGCTCATCGTCCAGGTTCAGTTGCAGGTGTCCAGCCACAACATTACCGCGCCTCGGACATATGGTGCTGAGAACATATTTGTATAAACCAATCGTCACGTGAGGAGGGAGGTGGTCAGTATCTCATCGCCTGCCTTGGTTTCCCAAGACAAGTCCAGGCGTCCACCTTAGCGCACGTGGCGCTAGTTCCATATAGGCCAAGTGACGCTCCAGGGATGCTGCCATATAGGCCAAGTGAGCCTCTAGGGATGCTGCCATATAGGCCAAGTGAGGCTCCAGGGATGCTGTGGCTGGCACCACATGGGCTGCATTCACTTCCCAAACATTTCCTCGTGTTCATTTTAGACTAAGCCCATTTGAACGCCGCGGTCAATTGCATAAACTGCCTTCCCGCGGAATCAAACTCACGACCACAGGACTGCAAGCAAACGTGCTAGCTACTGCGCTACCAGAGATCCCTTTCCACCTCGCGAATCCAACATAGTTTCAATTTGCTTTAGCACTGTTAAACGTGTACATTATCCACATCACACTTAAGTAAAATCAACACCTCCGAGATGAGATGCTTGAGGAGAGCTGCCAACTTTACTATCCGAGACTGCGACGCAGAGGTGTTTCCAAGGCACCAGGCCCAGGTTCTATACTGGACATGACCTACTAACACGCCCTAGTCGTGCGTCCTGGGCAACAGAGGTGTTTCCAAGGCACCAGGCCCAGGTTCTATACTGGCAAAGATCTACTAACACGCCGTAGTCGTGCGTCCTGGGCAACAGAGGTGTTTCCAAGGCACCAGGGCCAGGTTCTATACTGGCCAAGACCTACTAACACGTCCTAGTCGTGCGTCCTGGGCAACAGGTCCCTGCGGGGCCCTGGCTAACGTAGTAGGATCGCTGATTCTTCCGAAGTCGGAGAGTGTCTGCACGGCGAGGAACCACCAGTCTGCACACCAATAAGCCAGACATGGGACAACAGATACTCACGCATACCTGTGTCCGGTATAACATCACACTGATGTTGGACAACAGGATGTTTCTTATCTGACATACATGACTTCACGCTGGAGTTCACAGCCAGCGAACACAAGCAAGCAAGCACTATACGAGACCAAATAAGAAATGACCAGACAGACAGTAAGATCAACAGCCAGTGCCATATATATATATATATATAGAGAGAGAAAGGTATAAGATCAAATCTTCGGCCATCTCATTACAATGCAACACCATTAACTATCATCACTGGTGCTACATCAAAAAAAGATCTGCTACGAGAGCAAGAGGACGCCCGAGAAAAAAAAATTGATTGACGATATCAAAGACATTGTACAATCACATGGAATGACATTATCCAGTACCACCCATCGGGCGCTGGGGCGTCAACAAATCCTCCTCACGGCGCTTGACGGCAAAAGTGGAAGAAGATGCTGATGGTACTTAAAGCACTTGAATTCTTATAAACAGTAGCACTGGAGAAGGACAAATAAAACTACAATTGAGAATGTGCTACACCTCGCGAGGTGATGAATTTAGTTTGGCTAAGCTCAAGCTGGAGAACCTGCCCGTAATTTGAGCTAGTGCCTGCTAGGCACGCGTTTCTGTTGTCCATGTATTGATTGGTGTCAGACAGAATGCTTAATGCGCGTGCTTGTGTCCGGACCGAGCTATTTTTTTATGTTTAGTGTGCCGCACGTGCGGGCGTGTGTGTGTGTGTGTGAGTGATTGAGCGGTGCTTTAAACGTTTGCTGGATACGTTTTTATACTCAGTGTATGTATGGTGTGTGTATGTATGTTAGGGATCTAGGGAGGTATTTGGTGTTTAGTGTTCTTCTTCTTTCACACTTTACTTTTATAGGGCCTAAGCCCTCAGCTAATCCCAAGCCCTACTATCCTGAGGTAGATCAACCAACTCACTCCACGCCCTCCTATCCTATCACATAAACTGAAGTATCACCATCACATAAACTGAAGTATTACAATCACATAAACTGAAGTATCACAATCAAATAAACTGAAGTATCACAATCAAATAAACTGAAGTATCACAATCAAATAAACTGAAGTATCACAATCAAATAAACTAAAGTATCACAGTCACACAAACTGAAGTATCACAATCACATAAACTGAAGAATCAAATTCAGCCGATGAAGACGGAAAGCTGTTGAAGATCTTGACAACTAAAACATCAAATGTGGCATCTCTATGACATATGGACAACATCGTGTGACATCTCGATGACGTATTGTGACATCTGGACGACATCTTGTGACATCTAGACATCTTGTGGCATCTGTGAACATATGACATCTGGACTCCAAATTATGACATCTGGACATCTTGTGACATCTAGATGACATCTTGTGACATCTGGATGACATTTCGTGACATCTGAACACATCTTGTGACCTCTGGGTGACATCTGCATGGCATCCTGTAACATCTGGACATATCATGTGACATCCGGATGACATCTTGTGACCTCTGGATGACATCGTGTGGCATCTGGATGACGTCCTGATGACATATTGTGACATCTGGACGACATTTTTGGGACATATGGATGACATCATGTGATCGTTGGGTAACATCGTGTGACATCTGAATGACACATATCAGGTTAGAGACTGAAGACAGAAGAACACGGGGAACGGGAAATCTGTAGCGCTCACTGCCGAGGGGTTACAGTGTTGGACAGTTGTTTATACTAGGTCATAGGGCATGAGGTGTGGTGATAAACCCCCTGTACCATTCCCAGCTAATGCCCAGATATAATAAGAAAGTAATCTGGTAACCAGTTTACCTGGCATGGCGGATGCCTTTGTAAGATTGATTGGGACCATCTCAGGCTATAGAGTAAACGAACCGTCCTTATGGGCTACAGTTGGGGGGGTTCGTCTCCTTCTCTTCCTTCTCCTCTTCCTTCTCCTCCTCCTCTTCTCCCTCTTCCATCTCCTCTTGTTTTTAACTTCTTCTTGTTCTTTTTAGTAATTTTGTTTTCTGTTATTGTTGTTGTTTTTGTTCTCTTCTTCTTCTTCTTCTTCTTCTACTTCTTCTTCTTCTTCTTCTTCTTCTTCTTCTTCTTCTTCTTCTTCTTCTTCTTCTTCTTCTTCTTCTTCTTCTTCTTCTTCTTCTTCTTCTTCTTCTTCTTCTTCTTCTCCTCCTCTTCCTCTTTCTCCCCACCTCCTCCATCTCCTTCACCCTCTCTCTCTCTAATTATGTGTATAAGGTGTCTCGTCGGAAGGGCAGAATGCAAGTCAGGCTAAACTATGACACTTTAAAAATAAAATTAGTTCCCTTTATTATGTTGTCTATCTTATTCGCCCACCCTTCATCTTGTCACAATTAGGTCTCTTTATTCAACAAGGAAGCACACATTCACACACTCTCACACATGCACGAAGCCTAAGTCATCTAGATCTCGACACACTTTGACCTCCATCAACCCAACCCTCTACTTACCCAGATCAAACTCCAGGCATGACGCCAAATAAACCACCCTTACCAATCCTTAAACCTAAAACTCCAACCATTCTCTCCCCTCCTAACCCACCCCAAGGCCTCCAAACCTACACCCCTCCAAACTCACTCAAACCTACCCTCTATATCACCCAATGACAGTCGTAGACGAGGGTCTGCCCAGGAACTCTGCCTCAGTGCGTCAGGAGTTCGACGATCGATAGGAAAGTGTGCACCCACACAAGTCGCCCAGCCACAGTTAGACATGTCCCGCCCGTTCATATCGCTAGCAAAAGGGGTATAGAGACGATCAATGGACTTTTGAATCATTTTGAGGAGTATTATGGCCAAAAATTGGACTTGTAGCAATGGTCAGTACTCTATTTCTTATTGTATCTGCTTTTGTTGTATTCTGTTTTTTAATGTGTGTGGTTTTCTATTTCTCCAAATTACGGTAATTTAGGAATTCATGTTTCAATGCTTGCGCAAATGATGCTGTGTAATAGATAATTTTCGTATTGATGTAGTAATTTTGGTGTAACTAATGTGGTTATTAATTGCGTTTTACTGTGATCGCCATCACTGTTATACAAGACTACGGTGATGTTAGTAGTAGTAATATTTATAGTAGTTTCAGATGTATAGTAGTAGTTAGTATTAGTAATATTTATAGTAGTTTGATATGTATAGTAGTAGTAATATTTATAATAGTTTAATGTGTATAGTTGTAGTACTGTGAATAATAGTTTTAGTAGTAATATTCATAGTATTTTGATGCATATCGTAGTAGTAGTAGTAGCAGCAGCAGCAGCAGCAGTAGTAGTAGTAGTAGTAGTAGTAGTAGTAGTAGTAGTAGTAGTAGTAGTAGTAGTAGTAGTAGTAGTTGTTGTTGTTGTTGTTGTTGTTGTTGTTGTAGCATTTATAGTAGTTTAATGTATATATAGTAATAATGTTTATACTAAGAATAATATTTATAGTAAAATATCAACACCTTCATTAACAGCTGTATTAGCAGCAGCAGTAATATTAGTATTAACAGGTGTAGTAGCAGTATTAGTAATAGTAGTAATAATAACAATAATAACGATAATTTTCACATATAATGGTAATAATAGATGTAATTGTAGTAATAGAGGCAGAAGTAGTAGTAGTTGAAGAATAGTAGTAGTAGTAGTAGTAGTAGTAGTAGTAGTAGTAGTAGTAGTAGTAGTAGTAGTAGTAGTAGTAGTAGTAGTAGTAATAGTAGTAGTAGTAATATGTAGTAGTAGTAGTAGTATTAGTAGTAGTAGTAGTAGTAGTAGTATTAGTAGTAGTAGTAGTAGTAGTAGTAGTAGTAGTAGTAGTAGTAGTAGTAGTAGTAGTAGTAGTAGTAGTAGTAGTAGTGGTGGTGGTGGTGGTGGTTTTAGTAGTAATAGTCGTTGTTGTAGTTGTAGTTCTAGTAATAGTGGATGTTGTTGTTGTTGTTGTTGTTGTTGTTGTTGGTGTTGTTGTTGTTGTTGTTTATTCACGCTGGTTGATGTGATGTTGTCTGGACAAACGATCCTTTGGTTAGATTCCAATTGAGAAAACCCTCATTCATTCACAACCATTTAATGAGTTCTCCTATACAGAATGCGTGTGTGTGTTTGCGTACAAGCAATAGGTGTTGCTAATCTACAATTATGATTGGCCATCGTAATCTTCTTCTTCTTCCTCTTCTTCTTCTTCATGTTAGTAAGTTTGTGATTGTGAGCGAGTATATGTGTATTCGAGAGAAAGTATATGTGTGTGTGTTATTGTGTTGGTGTGTAAATGATGTAAGTATGTATGCAGGTTTGTCTACATGTATGTATGTAATAATGCATATGTGTGTATGTGTGTCTGGCTGTCTGTCTCATAACATGGTAATATGCATTGTTCATGTTCACAACTTTCATTTGACGGTTGGTTTGCCTATGTGAATGTAACATGCACAATAGATCATTCATGTGCAAAAGATGAATGATTGGAAAGGCCGATTGAGGGCAGAAAGGCCGAATGTATAAGAGCGCTAGTTCCTAAACATCCGGTGTGCTGATGCCGAAGTAGCAAGTTAAACCCCTACACCGGGCTAAAATGTTGACTTCTCGTCCTTGACTTGAGGAAGTAAATTTCAAGTACATCTGAAGTCGGAGCGCTTTAACCAGATGGCGAGGGACTTTGATAATAGGGAAAGCTTATCCACACGCTAAAAATCAGTCCGGAGCACTAGCATTAGTAGTACATGTGTGGTCTAAGGGTTGAGTCCACACCGAATGAATGAAAAACAAAATATGGGGAGGACATGAGTGGAGCTGCATGCGCTCATCATCATCCAGTGCCTTGTCGGGTGGCGTGAACGATCATGCCTGTCCATAAAGTGCGATCTCCAACAAGTGCGATCTCCAACGTCATGGGTCAATTCGTGTGTTAACTCCTTTTCGTGCCATGACACAACATTGTCAAGAATCTTCTAACGCTGTCTTCCTCTATCTCTCTTTCCGTAAATCTTTCCGGTTGTCACAATATATTCCAGCTTTTGTCTTCTCATAATCAATCAATCAATCAATCATGTGCCATGCCGGAAAGCGTGGGCGGTCATGACTCGCCATTTCACTCGATCATAATATGACCTAAAAAACGATGATTGCCTCCATCTAATGTTTCTGATAAGTTTGTCTTCGTGACTTAGCTTCCCTTAAAATGTCCTGATTGCTCAGTTTGGCTCTACAATTAATTTTAAGCAATCTTCTATCAAAGCACATCTCCACGGCTCACAGATAAGGGAACCTGAAATTGAAATCCCACAGTTAGAGATGCCTAGCACTGACCACAGTGTCGAGGTCTCACTATCTCTGATAGTGAGACCTCAACCATGCTCAGTTTAGTCAAAGGGTACCCTCAGTACCCACTCAGGACATCCACATCTCATGGGCCGACTGGGACCAGATACAGCAAAGAGCCATAATATAACCAATAACAGAGTTATAACACTAACAGCAAAGATATAGGGGAGTAACAGGGGCTATAAACAGGCGTGTGGGTGGCCTAATAACGACATAAACCAGAGCTTTAGCTCAAGTTTTCTCTAAAAACAACAACCATGGCCACGGGCTACCACATGCCAGCCTGCTCTAGCACTTTCTCTGCCACTCGCTGGAACGTAAACCCAGGCTGTCATCATTCTGCCGGCTACACGTGAAGATACCTCTACTATTTTGTCAGCCAATCAGGGACAGAAAAGAGCTCTTCAGCATTCTGTAAAACTATCAACCGAACTACACCCAATTCTGCCTCAATACCAGTCAATACTATGGATGTTATATGTTTGGAACTTCCAGTTGGAGACTAGTAGTACCACTATCCTACATTCAAGTGTACTATCTAAATATGTTAACTCACCTAGAGCGGGCTTACACATTGCCAATCACCATTTTCATGGATTTCCTCGGTCCTTTCAGGGCTTGTGCACCTTACAGGCCAATCTTCGTCAAATCCAGGGGCATTGATGACTCCCTGCTCAGGTCCAGTCCCCACGGAGGGCTGGTTCAAGCCTCCCTTTTGATGATATGAGCATAATCGCTCCCTCAGCCACAGTTGTCACAGTCGGGGAGAGCGGGAAACTGATGGACACTCCTATTGATCAACATTTCCAGAGCAGCTTCCCATCATACTTCGGGGCACTGGAAGGGACGCCGGTATTGGTGACATCACCATCTTGGTGTGTCGCGCCAGGCGACCACATATGTAACATATAAGAACTCTTTTTCTAACGTTCAAGGACAGTGACTTATTGCACAAAACGTTCTTCATTTGATAGAATGCAGTTGTTGCTTGTCCTATTCTGCTCTTTATCTTAGTGATGCATCTTCCATCTGATGTTATCCATGTGCGTAGATATCTGAATTTATGAGGTAAATAAAGATAAAACGGCTCAGGGTGATTTAGTTGGGGGCATATGTCCCATTTAATGAAAAGGTGAGGCACGTAGACTGTACACATGCCATTAGGATGATGCATCTGCGAGTATGGTTACAATACCCGCCAATTGATCACGAACAGATGTCTGACCCTGTTTGATGAACTAGGTCAGAAGTGTTGTAGCTTGTCGTGTATGTGCGTCATCAGTGTTATGTTCACTTTGATCTGCAGTCTGGAGGGATGAGAAATATTGATTTAATCAAGCAGGTGCCGTCTTCACAATGAAGGTTGTCTGCAGCGGATCTACAAAACTGTCTCATCTTGATTTTACATTCTGTCAGACTGCAGTTCGTCCATCGCTGAATGATGTCTTCCCACTTGTATCGTTGTCTACCTCTTGATCGCTTGCCTTCAACCATGATGTGAACACTAACGTGAAACGGCATGAACTATAAGAAGACTGGCAGTACACGAGACAGAAAGCCGTGGACAGATATGAACACCAAAATGACACGACATGGACTATAAGAAGTAAGATGTCCTCTGAAAGATTGTCAGACGTAACTCTGAAGCTCGGTGTATTGGCGTCTAAATCGTTTGAACACGAATTACATCTATTGGCGTCAGTCTCATAGAGCGACATCTCTTCTGGTCAGGTACCAAGGTCCAAGCACCCGTCTTTGGTCGTGTAATGAGGAGAGAGATGCTGGAGAACACCGTAACAACTGGAAAGATCAATGCGAGAAGAGATTGAGATAGACCATGAGACATGATACGGGATGGACTGAGACGATTGCTTAGATGAATTATTGTCAGCAGAGTTGATCAAGAACACCAGGGAGCGAGATCTGTGAAGAGTCAAGGACGCCTACGGCACTTGTTGGGCACGTGATGATGATGGTATAATGCTACGAATATGACGAATTATGTCCATGTACCATAGGTAGAAGGGCGCTATGGGGAAGGAGTTACGAACGCTGTTTGCAATCCCGCATACCGCATTCGAAACACAGCTGTGGGCGATTTGGCAGCAGACCACCTTGCATTGGTATTTCATACAATGGTATGAGTGCCAGTAGTTCGGAAATCAATGGCAAACTACTGAACGTAAACTTGCCAAGAAATCACAAACAGCCAAAGGTTGTTGAAGTTAACTGCGAAGGATGTGCAACTAACTTAGCTAACTATAGGTGGGGATTTAGGTGGATGGTAGGTCTGGATCATGAGGTCATGTCTTAGGATCGTCAGTTGGATGATAGGTCTGGCTCATGAGGTCATGTCTTAGGATCGTCAGTTGGATGATAGGTCTGGCTCATGAGGTCATGTCTTAGGATCGTCAGTTGGATGATAGGTCTGGCTCATGAGGTCATGTCTTAGGATCGTCAGTTGCATGATAGTGTCATATATTTTTGAAGGGAGTGGGAGATCACTGTAGTGCATGCCCCATCTCTAACAAAAGAAGTAGAGCCCCATCCTCTTCTATCTTCAATAACCCCAGAATATGAACCTTGAGTTATCTGCAGGCCTCGTTCTATTAAGTATGTCTAGGAGATATAGATTATGGCCCTGGTGAGAATAATGATTACTAACTGGGATTCTGCCCCTTCTCCAAGGATTCTGTAGCTCTGGAGCCCCCTTTTATTGGTTATCAAATCTGAGGAAAGTCTGGAGAATTTTCTCAGCCTGATTTAGATGAAGAAATCATGGATATTGAGCAGTTGATAGATCTAGAGTCTTCTCTCCCCCATTTTAGTAAGTCATTATGAGTGGAGTTATTTTTAAACAATCAAACACATAATCAATCACATTAGATTCTGACAACATGATGTACAAAGAAGTTGTTGACTCACAGATAGGTTTGAACTGATAAATTAACAGAAGGTCAATTCATGTTAATCATTTATTGACTGGGCCCGAGCCTTCTGGTCAGTACATACATCTCTATTGTGCTTTACACAAGATATTAGAAAAGTTGCACATTGGACCATTGTCCCAGACAATCAATAAACAAGCATCAATACATGAGAGGTCAACAAGTGTGAAACATAGTAACATTTTGCTGTTGTACATATTAAGTGTGAAAATGATTCAACAATTAAATATCAGTTCCCTGAAATTGAGTGTGGTGTGTACCAAGGAAAAATGTAACCTGGTGACTGGAAGATTAGGTAAGCCAGGGTCCATTGACTGATGGATCCACTTCAGGTCTGCCCGTATAGCTCCACTGAAGGCCTCCCCATACTTTGCTCATGGCCAAGTTATCCTCCATCTCTCTTGTGGTTCATCTCTTTCTCTCGGCTTCACTCTTTCAGGTCTGATTTAGGTGGTTAGTTTGCTGATGTGTTGGGTGGTTGTTGGTATGTAGCCACCAAGATTTCACTGTGTAAAATTCACATAGATATATACAATCTTCCCAATACAATAATAAGAATTAGGTCGGAAGAATCTAAATTCCTGAAGTAGGAACTAGTCCCCCTACCCTCCTTTTTTTCTCTACGCTAGTGTTGGGTTAATTTGGGGTGGTCAGAGTTTATCACACTGTGTACGCCTTGTATCAACTGGTTCCTGCTGTATGTAAGTTCTCATTTGACCTGGGGTCAGTGAACGTGTACAGTAAGACAGTGACAAGAGTGAGAATGTGTCAAGATGCATGTAAATAAATGACATACATTTATAACATTTCTTCCACTCAATGGTGTTTATAATGTGTATAAATAATTCTCTGTGTTTTCCCAATTAACCAACTTCTTCTTCTTCTGTGTCTAATAACTCTCTCCCATTATCTGTTGTTGTTGTGTTGAGTGGTGTGGTGTTGTGTTTTGAGTTATGTTGAGTAATGAGTTAAGTTCACTGCGCGTGATGGTGTTCCGCGAAGCACAACTTTCTCATGTAAGGCAGTTCATGTGTGCCCTTATCCAATTAAAATTTGACAAAAATATAAATATTTATTCCGTCAAACCCTATTGATTCAATAGATGAAGGAGAAAGGAAAGATTGATTTCTCTTTCAGCTTTCTAGATTGTAAATAGGCATATATAAGTCTGTTTTAGAACAAGGCACTTGTTCTAGTCCACGAACCGTCATTTTAGCTGTAGATAGTGATAGCATCTTTAACAATGTTTCTGACAAAATGCACAAGATTGCTTTCGAATCATCACTTCTCACAGTTGTTTAGAATAGAATGTAGTAGTATAATGCACTTCTTAAAGTTAATAATTATCTCTAAGAATATCAGAGATTGCAGTTTCATCGAAGCGAATATTAGAGTCAGTTTGCCCGGGAACGGCTCTGCGTCGTTAGAATCTACAGTCGAGCATTTTTTACATTTCAGAGGTTTTAATTAATAATAATACATTTCAATTGACATTACAAACACGGGTTACCATTACTTGATACTTGATACATCGGGTTCTTAGTCTAATCTCGGGAATCACAAGCTTACCTCAGATCTAGACACCCCGCAATTCCATGTCTGAAAATTTGGTCACACCAGCTTCTCACATCTGTTCATCAGAATGGTTGCAGAAAAAGTGCGCTAATTATCATATGCTAAATATGCGTTGGCGCGAAAGCGGGTCACATGTCGATTTCGTCCAATGGGTTTCCGAGCTTTGTCTGATGAAATCTTTCTAAGAATCCACGTCATCTGTCACTTTTGCAGTTCCAGTTTCGATGTTAAGTTTTAAGTCCTAGTCTCCGTTTGCGGTTGTGAAGTCAATTTCTTTTAATGTTGTTTCCTCTTCTTGCGGCATGTTTTGGTAACTGAATAATGGTGGTTAGCGTTATGCCACATGGCCCCACTCCAGATTGTTCTATGGTATGGAACTATGTTTCCAACATTTTCAGTTATCAAGCTGTTCCCATTTTTCCTCCCTTGTATTCTCTTCTGCATCTGATTGACCTGGTTCATCAGGCACTGGGTGTCGACTCAGGAAGTCCGCTCCCACATTCATTTTCCCAGGAACATACTCAACCTGGAACGAGTAAGGTTGAAGAAGCAGCGACCACCTCATAAGTCGGGCATTCAGAGTCTTAGATGCTGCGAGAAACATGAGTGGTTGATGGTCACATTGCACTGTGAAGTGTTTGCCATATAGGTATGCCTGAAATTTCTGTACACTCCATACGAGCGCAAGACATTCTCTCTCGATAGTACTGTAATTTCTCTCTGCTGCATTCAATTTCCTGCTAGCATAGGCTACAGGGAATAGCTCTGATGGTACATCTCCCTTTCTCTGCAACAGCGTTGCCCCAATTCCTATGTTACTGGCATCGGTGCGCAGCACAAATGGTTGGTCGAGGTCTGGTAGATGTAAGACTGGATGAGCAGTTAATGCCTGCTTTAGTGCTGTGAAAGCTCTCTCACATTCAGCTGACCAAGTGACTTTCTCTGGTTTCCCCTTTTTGGTAAGATCCGTTAAAGGTGCTGACAGAGTATTGACGTCCTTGATGTTTTTTTGATAGAATCCACATAAGGATACAAATGATCTTACATCCTTCTTTGTTTTTGGACGAGGTGCTCTCTGGAGTTTGTCCACATTTCCCTCTTGTGGAGTTATCAGTCCATGAGATATCTTATGACCTAGAAAGTCCAATTCTTTGAATCCTATCTGACACTTCTTTGGTCTAGCCGTCAATCCAGTTTCTCTGAGGCGCCGGAACAAAAGATGCAGGGTTTCTACATGCTCTTCAAATGTTTCAGTGGCGATCAGAATGTCATCCATGAAGTGACTGATGTCTGGATGCTGTAGTGGGTCAAGTAATTTTCTCATCATACGTGTAAAGACGCTGGGAGCATTACTTAATCCGAATGGAAGAACGTTGAACTCATAGTGTCCTCCAGGCGTGCTGAAAGCTAACCATGGTCTAACTTCCGGTTTTACAGGAATCTGGTAATATCCCTTACTGAGATCAATCCTAGTAAAGTACTTAGCTCGGTTGAGTGCTGTGAAGAGTTTATTCTGATCAGGCAGAGGTTCTGCTTGGAATTCAGTAATAGCATTGAGCTGTCGATAATCGATGCACAATCTATGTTCTCCACTTGGCTTTCTCAATAAGACGACGCTAGCACTGTAAGGTGATTCAGATGGTGAGATTATCCCTGCGGTGAGCAGCTGTTGTATTTCCTCCTCTAAAGTCTTTTGCTTTGCATAAGGAACTGGGTAAGTCTTGACTCGCACAAGCACTGTCTCATTTAACTTCATGTCAAATTCCTCCAAATCAGTTCTTCCTGGCTTATCAGTAAGTACTTCTGCATATTTTGCCATAAGTTCCCTAATCTGCTTTTGCTGATCCTTTGTTAAGTTGGGATTAATTTCCACATCCTTAAAGGTCTCTTTGGCTTGCAGTTGGCACTCGACTCCCATTGTTGATCCTTCTTCGACTTCAGTAGCCACACTCATGGCCATCAGATGTGCAGGTTCGGTGGTTGAGGGTCTTTCATGAAATTTCTTCAAGAGGTTTATGTGAAATACTTTCATCTTGCCTTTGACTGACATTCTGTAGTTGGTACGTGAGATCTTCTCCGTCACTACATAAGGTCCTCTCCATCCTATTTGCAGCTTATTCTGACTGGTTGGAAGCAGCAACATCACCTTCTCTCCTACCTCTAACTCTCTATCCTTTGCCTTGCGGTTGAAGTTACGAGCAATTCTTCGTCTGGCTTGACGTAGATTGACATTCGCTTGTTTCCAACTGTGTTGTAAACGATTTTTCAACTCGGCAACATATGTAGATGCAGTCACGACTGTATCATCTGTAGTATTATCAGTCCACGTTCGAAGTAACGCCTCCAGTGGTCCCTTGATTGGTCGTCCAAACAACAGTGTGGCTGGAGCAAAACCTGTTGAGTGATGGGGTACCTCCCTGTAAGCGAATAAAGCTGCGGGTAAATACAAGTCCCAATCCTCTGTCTTCTCCTGGGCAATTTTGCGCACGATACTAATCAATGTCCCGTTCCACCTTTCCACAAGTCCATTTGACTGAGGGTGATATGGTGAACTGAAGATATGGCGTGCATGAAAAAGTCTGAAGGTCTCTTCCATGAGCTTACCACGAAACTGTGAACCGTTGTCCGTCAAGATCCTTTGTGGGAATCCTAGACGTGTGAATATTTCTAATAATGCATCAGCGACGTGTTTGGAGTCACAGCTGGGCATAGGAACTGCTTCGGCCCACATGGTTGTTGTGTCCACAAGCGTTAATATGAATCGGTTTCGCCTCTTCGTTGCTGAGAGAGGTCCGATGATGTCTACAGCCACTTTCTCAAATGGAATTCCAGTGATTGGCGATTCACCCAACATTGCCGGTGGTGTTCGGTGTTTTGGTGATACTTTCTGACACTGTGGGCATGATTTTACAAACCGTTGTATGTCTGAATTCATCCCTGGCCAAAAGTAGTGAGTGGTAATCCGCTGTGTAGTAGCGTTGATACCCATGTGCCCACTGAATGGTAGACTATGACCCATCTCTAAGATCTGAGTCTTGTATTGAGTTGGTACAACAAGTTGATTAAACTCTTGTCCAGCTCGTCCTGCTTTTCTGTAAAGAAGTGCTGACTTCATGAACAGATCACCTTTACGTAGAGGTAAATGTGATTTTGGCAGTTTTCTGAAGCAGGGTTCCAAGGTGCTGTCGGCTTCTTGTGCCCTCTTCAGTTCCTCCGTTCGAGGGATTGGCGTAGTTTTTTCTGGAGTTTTTGTTGCCTGGGATCGAGTGGTCATGGTCGCCATCGCCACAGGTTGAACAGGTTCTCCTAGAACGATAAATCTACGGCCGAGGATTACAGGATATATCGGATCGTCCAAGACTGCTGCCTTGATTGTCCCAGTGACATACCGCGAGGCTATGTTCACTTTTGCCACTGGAAGAGACATATTTGTTGAACTCTTCAGTGGTCCCTGTAATTCCACTATTTCCTCTGTCACCTGTTCAGGGTGAACTAAGGATGATGAAACAACACAGTTATACGATAATCCAGTATCATATAAACAGGTCGTTTTGAATCCATTTAGCAAGATGGATTCTACAACCGGAATACGAGATGATGTGTCTTGATGAGGTGTCTGTTTGGACGTTTCACCAGTGCTCACTTTTTTCTCTTTTCGGTTGGCCAAACATGCCGCTGTGTGTGGAGGTGGCTTCTTCCTGCAATTCTGAAATGTGTGACCTCTAATTTTGCAATGGGTACAGAATGGTTTGTCCTCCTTCGGCGCTGTTTGGACTGAGTTTTAGTGTTTTTCTGGGATTTCCCCTTGTTCTTGGTGGCTACAGTGTTTTCACCCTCTTTTGGCTGTGGAGTTTTGTTTTGAGAGGGGGTGTTGTTTGAACGTCCCTTTCCTCCCATCTCCTTCTGAGATTTCTCAAATCTCTCTGCCAGGATGATTATAGTTTCTAGGCGGTCCGCCCCGTTTTGGGTTAAGAATGCCTTCATTTCGTTCTGCATTTTCCCCTTGATCTGATCAATGATGATCATTTCACGGAGTCCTTCAAAACTTTCCTCAAATCCTCCCAAGCAAGCCCATCTTTGTATGTATGACTTCAGTCTTTCCACTAGTTGCGCGTAACTCTCACCCGGTTCCTTCCTTGCGGCTTTGAACCTGAGTTTATAAGATTCGGCGTCCACTTCGAAGCAGCTCAAGAGTGCCGTCTTAAGTGTTGTGTAGTTCTGTTGTTCCTCTCTAGTGAGGCGCGAGAACACATCATACGCCGTGGATCTTAAGGCCTGCGCTAACTTCGTCGCCCATCTACTTTCATCAAGCCCACAGCTGACAGCCATTGCCTCGAAGCGTGATAAAAATCCTTCGATGTGGTCAGTCTGTTCATTAAAGGGTTCCAGAGGAAATGACATAGCTCCTGAATTAAGTTGAGAGACGTGAGGAGGTGGTTCTGTCACTGGCGTTCCTGATGAGGTTGAGGGTGTAGGACCACTCCCTTTCTCTATTCTCCGGATCTCCACTTCAGTCTCCATTCTCCTCAACTCCAGTTGGTGTTGACGCTCTCTCTCCTTATCTTCCATTTCAGCCTGTAGTCGTTTCTCTTTCTCCTCCAATTCTGCTTGAAATCGTTTCTCTTTCTCCTCCAATTCTGCCTGAAGTCGTTTTTCCCTCTCAGCCAATTCAGCCTGAAGCTGTTTTTCTTTGAGAGCCAATTCCGCTTGCAGTCTTTCTCTTTTGTCGAATGCATCTGAAACATAGTTAGCTAGCTCAGGGCCATCTAACCCGCATTCTCTACCTGTTTCTGTTATTTGGGCTCTAAACTTTGCAGTTTCCGCCATGCCTATAATTTATTGCTTTGTTCTGTCAAAAAAAATATAATTGCAGTTAGTCTGATCCGCGTAAGCTTGTCAGTCCCTGATCTGCAAATATACAACAGAGCATGTGCAATATTAAAAACACCCTATGTTATGTCTGTCTGTCAATGCTGGAAAAGCCAAAGGCAGCAGGCACTGAAGTAACCAGATTTAATTCCTAGTAACGAAAAGAATCTGAAATTAGACAGAGTTTTCCCAACGGATAAGATTTTCCGGTGGTTGATGAAATGCTGTTAAGTTCAGACTCCACAGGAAAAGAACACCTTCTCTGGAAGAGAAGTAGTGTTGGTAGAGTAGATACACACTATATATTTCACCTGGAGCACCTCTTTCTGAAGTATAAGCCTATTTGAACATGGCCCCCTTCTTCAGGAGGAATGATCAGTCACCTACTCTTATTTATCTGTTAATGTCATTCATATCATGTGGCTGTCAATCAATATAAGAAAATGACAATGTTCAACATCTAAAGATATTGTGTTAATGTTTTATGTAATTGTTTAAAGGTTAATATATGGGAACCATCCAGGACGTAGCCGACAATATGTCATATATTTTTGAAGGGAGTGGGAGATCACTGTAGTGCATGCCCCATCTCTAACAAAAGAAGTAGAGCCCCATCCTCTTCTATCTTCAATAACCCCAGAATATGAACCTTGAGTTATCTGCAGGCCTCGTTCTATTAAGTATGTCTAGGAGATATAGATTATGGCCCTGGTGAGAATAATGATTACTAACTGGGATTCTGCCCCTTCTCCAAGGATTCTGTAGCTCTGGAGCCCCCTTTTATTGGTTATCAAATCTGAGGAAAGTCTGGAGAATTTTCTCAGCCTGATTTAGATGAAGAAATCATGGATATTGAGCAGTTGATAGATCTAGAGTCTTCTCTCCCCCATTTTAGTAAGTCATTATGAGTGGAGTTATTTTTAAACAATCAAACACATAATCAATCACATTAGATTCTGACAACATGATGTACAAAGAAGTTGTTGACTCACAGATAGGTTTGAACTGATAAATTAACAGAAGGTCAATTCATGTTAATCATTTATTGACTGGGCCCGAGCCTTCTGGTCAGTACATACATCTCTATTGTGCTTTACACAAGATATTAGAAAAGTTGCACATTGGACCATTGTCCCAGACAATCAATAAACAAGCATCAATACATGAGAGGTCAACAAGTGTGAAACATAGTAACATTTTGCTGTTGTACATATTAAGTGTGAAAATGATTCAACAATTAAATATCAGTTCCCTGAAATTGGGTGTGGTGTGTACCAAGGAAAAATGTAACCTGGTGACTGGAAGATTAGGTAAGCCAGGGTCCATTGACTGATGGATCCACTTCAGGTCTGCCCGTATAGCTCCACTGAAGGCCTCCCCATACTTTGCTCATGGCCAAGTTATCCTCCATCTCTCTTGTGGTTCATCTCTTTCTCTCGGCTTCACTCTTTCAGGTCTGATTTAGGTGGTTAGTTTGCTGATGTGTTGGGTGGTTGTTGGTATGTAGCCACCAAGATTTCACTGTGTAAAATTCACATAGATATATACAATCTTCCCAATACAATAATAAGAATTAGGTCGGAAGAATCTAAATTCCTGAAGTAGGAACTAGTCCCCCTACCCTCCTTTTTTTCTCTACGCTAATGTTGGGTTAATTTTGGGTGGTCAGAGTTTATCACACTGTGTACGCCTTGTATCAACTGGTTCCTGCTGTATGTAAGTTCTCATTTGACCTGGGGTCAGTGAACGTGTACAGTAAGACAGTGACAAGAGTGAGAATGTGTCAAGATGCATGTAAATAAATGACATACATTTATAACATTTCTTCCACTCAATGGTGTTTATAATGTGTATAAATAATTCTCTGTGTTTTCCCAATTAACCAACTTCTTCTTCTTCTGTGTCTAATAACTCTCTCCCATTATCTGTTGTTGTTGTGTTGAGTGGTGTGGTGTTGTGTTTTGAGTTATGTTGAGTAATGAGTTAAGTTCACTGCGCGTGATGGTGTTCCGCGAAGCACAACTTTCTCATGTAAGGCAGTTCATGTGTGCCCTTATCCAATTAAAATTTGACAAAAATATAAATATTTATTCCGTCAAACCCTATTGATTCAATAGATGAAGGAGAAAGGAAAGATTGATTTCTCTTTCAGCTTTCTAGATTGTAAATAGGCATATATAAGTCTGTTTTAGAACAAGGCACTTGTTCTAGTCCACGAACCGTCATTTTAGCTGTAGATAGTGATAGCATCTTTAACAATGTTTCTGACAAAATGCACAAGATTGCTTTCGAATCATCACTTCTCACAGTTGTTTAGAATAGAATGTAGTAGTATAATGCACTTCTTAAAGTTAATAATTATCTCTAAGAATATCAGAGATTGCAGTTTCATCGAAGCGAATATTAGAGTCAGTTTGCCCGGGAACGGCTCTGCGTCGTTAGAATCTACAGTCGAGCATTTTTTACATTTCAGAGGTTTTAATTAATAATAATACATTTCAATTGACATTACAAACACGGGTTACCATTACTTGATACTTGATACATCGGGTTCTTAGTCTAATCTCGGGAATCACAAGCTTACCTCAGATCTAGACACCCCGCAATTCCATGTTTGAAAATTTGGTCACACCAGCTTCTCACATCTGTTCATCAGAATGGTTGCAGAAAAAAGTGCGCTAATTATCATATGCTAAATATGCGTTGGCGCGAAAGCGGGTCACATGTCGATTTCGTCCAATGGGTTTCCGAGCTTTGTCTGATGAAATCTTTCTAAGAATCCACGTCATCTGTCACTTTTGCAGTTCCAGTTTCGATGTTAAGTTTTAAGTCCTAGTCTCCGTTTGCGGTTGTGAAGTCAATTTCTTTTAATGTTGTTTCCTCTTCTTGCGGCATGTTTTGGTAACTGAATAATGGTGGTTAGCGTTATGCCACAGATAGGTCTCGCTCATGAGGTCATGTCTTAGGATCGTCTGTTGGATGGTAGGTCTGGCTCATGAGGTCATGTCTTAGGATCGTCAGTTGCATGATAGGTCTCGCTCATGAGGTCATGTCTTAGGATCGTCATTTAGATGATAGGTCTCGCTCATGAGGTCATGTCTTAGGATCGTCATATTAGATAATAGGTCTGGCTCATGAGGTCATGTCTTAGGATCGTCATTTAGATAATAGGTCCGGCTCATGAGGTCATGTCTTAGGATCAGTCATTTAGATAATAGGTCTGGCTCATGAGGTCATGTCTTAGGATCGTCATTTAGATAATAAGGTCTGGCTCATGAGGTCATGTCTTAGGATCGTCTGTTGGATGATAGGTCTGGCTCATGAGGTCATGTCTTAGGATCGTCATTTAGATAATAGGTCTGGCTCATGAGGTCATGTCTTAGGATCGTCATTTAGATAATAGGTCTGGCTCATGAGGTCATGTGTTAGGATCGTCTGTTGGATGATAGGTCTGGCTCATGAGGTCATGTCTTAGGATCGTCATTTAGATAATAGGTCTGGCTCATGAGGTCATGTCTTAGGATCGTCATTTAGATAATAAGTCTGGCTCATGAGGTCATGTCTTAGGATCGCCTGGATATGTGCCAAAGTATACTTGTCTATGCAGCCATGCTTTGACATAGCTTGAAGCGACGGGTTCGAGTCGCAGTTGTACCTTACATCCAGTGTGTGTGTGTTCTCTAGTGTGTACGCTGAAGTCGCCTGGCGTTTTACTCATACAAGTGTCGATCAATAGTTGTGAATTTACTTCCCACTGGTTGTTTCATTTATTTATCTCTTATCGATTTTACATCTCGACAATCGCAGCTTGCACACTTACAACTCACTAGGGAAAAACCCGTCTACGCAGTTATTGTTGCAGGGGAATGTGTTGTGTGAATGTGTTGTGAACGGGGTGTGTTGTTTATATGTGTGTTTAACGGTCTGTGTGTATGTTGTTTGTATGTGTCGTTAACGGTGTGTGTGTGTGTGTGTTATTTATATGTGTGTGTTTAACGGTCTGTGTGTGTTGTTTGTATGTGTAACTAACGGTGTGTATGTGTGTGTTGTTTGTATGTGTAGCTATCGGTGTGTGTGTGTGTTGTTTGTATGTGTAACTAACGGTGTGTGTGTGTGTGTTGTTTGCATGTGTAACTAATGGTGTGTGTGTGTGTATGTTGTTTGTATGTGTAACTAATGGTGTGTGTGTGTGTGTGTGTGTGTGTGTTGTTTGCATGTGTAATGAACGGTGTGTGTGTTGTTTGTATGTGTAATGAAGTGTGTGTGTGTTGTTTGTATGTGTTACGAAGTGTGTGTATGTTGTTTGTGTATGTAATGAACACACTGTTGTTAGTATGTGTCTGTGGTATGAAGGGTGTGTCTTGTTTTTACGCCTGTCCTCGAAGAGTTACTCACTCGTACATTTCTCGCAGAAGTGGTAATTCCGCGATGACTTCACGTAGGTAGGCGCGTATCAGAGTTTCTCCAAACAAGTTTGTGAGTTCTCCAAATGAAGAGTGCAAGACGTGGGTCCTGGTTTTCTGTTTAAATATCATGGATAATAGAGAGAGACAACTAACTCAGACGTTAGAAAGCAATGTACCTTATACATCAACAATATCCCATACTAAAACATCTGAATATACCTTGGGCCTAAAAATGACAGATAATAAGTAGCATATTCACAAAGATAATGACTACCATATTCACACCAGCCTTATGTTACAAATGTCAAACTTGGACATTTTCCAAATCACACTTAAATAAAATCGACACCTTCGAGATGAGATGCTTTATGAGAGACGCTAACTTAACTATCCGAGACCGAGTAAGAAATGATGTTATCAGACAGACAGTGGGATCAACACCTTGTGCCACATATACTGAAAGGCAGAAGATAAATTGTTCAGCCATCTCGTTAGAGTGCAACACCATCAACTACCGGCACTGGCCCTACGTCTAAGAAGATCTGATAAAAGAGCAAGAGGACGTCAAAAAAGAAAATGGGTTGATGACATCAAAGACATTGTACAATCAAACGGAATGAACTATTCAGTGCCACCCATCAGGCATTAAAGCGTCAAATATTTCTCTCCACGGCGCGTGATGTCAGAAGTGGATGATATGATGATGATGATGATGATGATGATGATGATGATGATGATGATGATGATGACGATGATGATGATGATGATGATGATGATGATGATGATGATGATGATGATGATGATGATGATGATGATGATGACTGATGACGACGACGACTCTCTTGAGGTATAATCATAACAGCAGAGATGAATTGCCTAAGAAGAGTTGCGGGTGTAATCGTGAGGGATAGAATTAGGAATTAGGAAATTAGAAGATGACTAGGTCTGAAACCAGTCATGCACCACGTAAAAGATGGAGTGATGGTATCAAGAACAACCTTAGATAAATGAATACCACCTTACAAATATCATTAGAAAAAGCGCATAAAAGATCGTATTGATAGATAAAGACTTAACGGGTTCGGCCACTTAGTGAGAATGAACCCAGTGTCGCCAGAGGTAAGAGCATACAACATGAACATGGAAACATCAAGAGACAAGGGAAGACCGAAAAGATGGATCGACGAAATCATCATCACCTTAAAAACCCACATCTCAGCATACCAACCGACCGGGCGAGCCCTAGTTCGGAAACCAATTATCAAACAAGCCTAACGACAAAGGGCAGAGAAGGACAAAAGAAAAGAAGGAAGAAAGAGTTCTACACAGGTTTCATCACAAAGGAAACCATGCTCGATGCTCTGTTTGTTAACCAGACCTGTATCTACTCAGGATGCCTTAAGTAGAGATGAAGATAGGTGTTGGGCGGTACAACCACCGACCCTAGCAACTCAGCGTCTCCCCAGTCAGAAAGGCCTGTATAGAAACTATGAAATCACTCTGTATTTATTGGCGCATTCCAGCCTATTTAGTCGCAATGAAATAAAACTAACTGTTAGTTATGTCTTGGGGAATTTCACCTGATTCTTTAGGGACACACAAATAATAATAAAAAATCTCACCGTTGATGATTCATCATCATCATTAAGTGCCACGCCGGCTGGCGTAGGCGTTCATAACTTTCTACTGATTTGGATTTGGTTTTTTGGTCTTTTGTTCTTTGGTTTTCTGGGTCAACTCTGCTAATGACATTCCTCCATGCCACAGTCTCAATTCATCCAGCATCATTTCGCTTTGTCTACCACTGCCTCTCTTCCTCGAGACGGCTGTGCCAAACTCTGCTGTTGCAGTCAGTGAATGGAATAATGCAAGAACACTTCACATTCTAACAACCATTGTCTTCTTCTCTTCCTGCCCCTTTTTATTTTTCTTCCTCCATATCTTCTTCAACTTTCTCTTCTTCCATTTCCCTTTCCATTTATTTCACTCTTCATTCCTATTTTCCCCACTTCTTCTTCATCTTCTTTGCACTTTTCCATTTCTTCTTCCACTGTCTCATCTTCCCACTTCCTCTTCTTCCGCTATTTCTTCTTCCACTGTCTCATCTTCCCACTTCCTCTTCTTCCGCTGTCTCTTCTTCCCACTCCCTCTTCTTCAACATTCTCTTAGTCTTCTTCCCACATAGTGTTCTTACACTTCCTCTTTCTCTTCTTCCAACTTCTTTGTCTTTACTTTCTCTTCCTCTTCTTCCACTTTCTTTTCCTCTTCTTCCGCTTCCTCTACTTCCACTTCCTTTACCTCTTTTTCCACTTCCTTTTCCTCTTCTTCCATTTCCTTTTCTTCCACTTCGTCTTTCACTTTCTCCGCTTCCTCTTCTTCTTTTTCCACTTTCTCTTCCTCTTTTTCCACTTTCTCTTCCTCTTTTTCCACTTCCTTTTCTTCCACTTTGTCTTCCTCTTCTTCCACTTCCTTTTCCGCAACTTTCACTTACTCTGCTTCCACTTCCACTTCTCTGCTTTCACGACGTCATTCTCTGTTTCCACTTCCACGTCCTCTTCCCTTTATTTCACTTTCTCTTACTTTTTATTATTCCATTTCCTCTTCTTCCACTTCCAATTCTTTTCTTTCGCGCCTTCTTTCTCTTATACATTTTCCTCTTCTCTAGCCTCTTTAGTAACATTTTCTGAATTGTTTTTTTTTAATTATATAACCTGCATAGGTGGATACCTCTTGAAACAACAAATCCAACGGTACCTTATTCAAGTCTGTAGGTCAATTATACGCTGCGATATTAATGTCTGTGTGTCAGTTTATCATTTAATATAAGCATATAGAAAAAAACGATTTTGACCTTTTCACTTTTTGTGACCCTACCTACATACTCACACAACTGTTGGTTACACTGTTGCCAATCGATATTACCACTGCCGCTGTCTAACTCATGGACAGATAACTCTGCCAGTTTATATATATATATATATATATATATATATATATATATATATATATATATATATATATATATATATATATATATATATATACACACACACACACACACATACACATACGCACACCCAGATATATACATCTCCACGTCATGCTGTGATGACGTCAGACCGCGCGTTATCGGCACGCGCAGTCTGCACAACGCGAGGCCGCCAGCGTAGATGCATTTTGACATAAGAAGTCGCATTGGAAATTTGCAAAATTATAAATGATCTGGTCCGTGTATAGTGATGAAAAATTACACATAAATACAATAATGGTTGTTGAATGTAAGCATGCATTCATTATCATTTTAGTCGTTCAGAATATTCCATAACAATATTAAATGTTCCTAGCTTGAGTTTGACAAAAACAACTGCCATCTCCCGCCATTGAAATACCGCATTACAGCATGTGATCTTCATAATTTCAGCGTGACATTGATTGTTAACTTAAATGGTCAAAAATTACAAAATACACATAAAAATGGATGCTAAATTTAATAATGCATAGTATAACAATGTAATACGTCTCATAAAACGGTATTTACGTGTTTACTTACCGCTTAGAATAGACAGCCTGGTTCTCCGGTATAACAAGGATTCTCGAAGCGCCAGAAACACACAACGCAAAACTGGCTGGGAAAAACTATATCAAGTAATCGGTGTCTCTTTTAACTCGATCTTGAAATAATCGAGGAATTTAACATCATGAGTACTCTAAACCTCATTGAATCGGAGACAAAAACAAGCAACCGAAAATTAACGCAAAAAAATCTCCGGTAAAATTCGGCGAAACTAAAAGCGTAGTGCCTATTCTTCTCCCCATCCTCGTCCGCGCAAATGAAACCCCCTCACCACAACTGAAACTCCATCACCATATCCCCCCCCCCCCTCTGTATAGCTCACAGACGGACGTTCCCTCATCCAGGCCTCGTGAGGTGTCCCCGCCGCCTGCCATCTGTTGCCAGTAATTATTTGTGAGGAGTTGGCTTAATGTTACCTGAAACACGAGGCTGTGGCGAGTCGGAGGTGGTGGCAGCTGGTAGAGGGACTGTTAGAATGAGAGAATGTTGGGGTGGAAGAGAAAAAAAGAAAAAGAGGGTGGGGGAGACGGAGGGCCGAGGGGTAGGGGGGTAGAATATGGGACATCTAGTAAGAGAGAAAGCATAGCAACAGAGAGAGAGAGAGAGAGAGAGAGAGAGAGAGAGAGAGAGAGAGAGAGAGAGAGAGAGAGAGAGAGAGAGAGAGAGAGAGAGCTAACTTTATTTTCAAAGGCTTAAGAATTAGCACGCAAATCCATTTAACATTCCGTCCGCCTTGTCTTAGAGTGCGAGAGAGAAAGAGAGACTGAGAGAGGGAGGGAGAGGGAGAGATCGGGGATAAACATAGAGTTGTAAAATAAAGGAGAGGAGAGAGAAACCGCTACTGAACTGAGAAATCTGTCAAACGCAGAGGACTAAATAATGAGTTCATTATCACGCCATTTGACAATATTTCAGTTCCGACTCAGGCCCCACTCACATACAAGCGCGCGCACACACACACACACACACACACACGCACGCAAACTCACACACACACACGCGTACACACACACACGCACGCTCACAGACATAAACCACCACGACCCCCATACAGAAAACCAAGAATCAGTTGATGGTCCGTCAAACTGCAAGAAACTCAGTTTCGGATCGACGACTTGTACAAACAGCACATAAATCTATGGCTTTGATAGCATTGTTCAATGGGACTAAATATGCATCTTCACGCACCACAGACGGGAGGGCAGAGGGACTGACTGACAGTTAGACACACGCACGCACGCCACGCACGCACACACATATACACACACAGGTAGAGATATACACATGCGTAGATGGAGATAGTTGACTGACAGACGAATGGACAGAGAGATAGTTGACTGACAGATGAATGGACGGAGAGATAGTTGACTGACAGATGAATGGACGGAGAGATAGTTCACTGACAGATGAATGGACGGAGAGATAGTTGACTGACAGATGAATGGACGGAGAGATAGTTGACTGACAGATGAATGGACGGAGAGGTAGTTGACTGACAGATGAATGGACGGAGAGATAGTTGACTGACAGACGAATGGACGGAGAGATAGTTGACTGACAGACGAATGGACGGAGAGATAGTTGACTGACAGACGAATGGACGGAGAGATAGTTGACTGACAGACGAATGGACGGAGAGATAGTTGACTGACAGAAGAATGGACGGAGATGTAGACAGATAGGCAGAATCATAAAATAAAGCACATACAGTCCACCAGACACACAGTCTATCATACTTATATCCAGCCATACATAAAGACCACCAAACACATAATTCACCAAATAGACAGTCCATCAGACACCATTTATTCAGTAGCATGTCCTTTGCAGAACCTCGTTCCCATAACAACCTTCCGGAAAACCTCTCTATCATAAGCAAGATGTCCCGCGTCTGATACACCCATCTGGAGATCATCCGCCGCATCCTGCACCCATCTTCTCTTTGGCCTTCCTCTTCCTCTCTTCCCAGTGATACACCCTCCATTATTGTTCTCACCACACTTTCGTGACGTTTCGGGTAACCAAATATTTCAATTTTCTTTGTTTTATCGTCTTTAATAGTCAACTTTCTTCAATATTCAGCTCTTGAAGTATGGATGCATTTGTTATTTTCTTTACCCAAGATATTCTTAGAACTCGTCTATTACATTTATATTCAAAGGCATATATGCGCTGTTCAGCTTGTTTAGTAAGTGTCCAGGTCTCACAGGCGTAAGTTGCAATGGGAAAGATGCATGCTGATGATTTTTGATGATTTCTTCAAGTACTGAACAATCAACTACTGCTCTTTGTTCCTGTGTTTGGTATCCATTGTCGTCACCAGAAGCATACTTGCTGCTAGAGAATGTCATATATTTATATGAATCTCTTTTAAATTGGCTTCGGTTAATAAAAGAGTCACTTCCATAAATTTGAGAATAACACGATATACTGATTCATTCAGATTCACTGTCAAAACACTGGAATTTGGAAGAAGTGGCACGTGCACTTTAGCTGGGTCACTTTCAGAATTGTATGTACCGTTTACGACGTTCTGGTAGGCTTTTCGCTGCTTACAAGCATTTGCGAGGTGTAGTCTGAGAGATTTCTTACTTTGAGTAGATGACTGGATGTTAAATTTCTTGGAACGAGGCATTTTTCAATACGTGTCGATCTGTCGCCAACGATAAACATTCGGCGTGTGAATCGTCGCTAAGTGTAAACATCACAAAGCGGCCATCTTTGAAACCCATGTGATCAGTTTCAGCCATCGGGGATCGAACATTGCTTACTGTCTCCTGAGGTTTTCCATATATGGAAGTTTCCGGAAGATTACTGATACGAAACAAACTGTTGTAAGCAGAAGAATTTCCGATTATGCGACTTCGGAGGTTCACGAACAGTTACGGGAGATCCTGACATTTACAGCGATGTATGACACGTGTTTGTAGCGTTTCGCCGAGATATCGTTGCTAGGGTTTGAAAACCGTCAATTTCGTAACGATATTCAATAAGTAGACAATTTGACGCCGGTCTCTCTGGCTGAGGGGTTACAACACTTTCTCCGTAATCCCGTTTATCACGCAGAGTCTCGTAGCAGGGCGAGAGCTGGGAGCGGTTCGACCCCCGCTGGTGACTTGCGAGATAACTGACCCGGCCGCTCAGAAAGCAATGGCAAACTACTGAGCGTAATCTTGCCAAGAAATCAACATACAGCTGAAAGATGCTGATGTTGACAGCGATGTCCTGTAAATGATATGCAAAACATTTAAAGACAATTTGACACCTAGTAGGTGGGTTCAGTAAAATATGAATATTGCATTAAAATAACAGTTTTTAAAGAAAAAACAATGCCGAATCTGATAGAAGACATAATAAGGTGTCTAAAAATGAACTATTCAAAACATAGTCGAAATGACCCAAAATTGATACTTTTTAAGGTTAGCAACTGATAGTCGTCGTTTAATTTCTTTCAACATATAAAGCCATCAACATATTCAACATGTTCCACCACCTCCAATGTTTCCTCATTAACATATATTTCTTTCTCCATAGTAGTTTTATCTGTATGCATTATCTTTGTTTTTGCTCTCTGGTATGTCATGACCACCGATATTTAGAGGATCATATAGCTCCCTGATGACGCTTACATTTCTCATTATATTTTCGGCATACAGGTTAAACAAATAGGGTGACAGCACACATCCCTGGCGGACTCCTTGCTTGATGTCAAACCAATCTGATGTCTCACCACACATTCTAACCGCTGCTTGTTGGTCTAGATTAGAGCATTCTTATGAGTTGTATTACATGTGATGGAAAGCCCATATTCCTCATGATTTCCCAAAGTTTCTGATGCTGTACACATTCAAATGAATTTGAATAATCCACAAAACATGAGACCAGTTTTATAATAAATTCTCTGACACCAGCCGAGAGATACACAGCCCGAGAGACATACAGCCTATCAGAGAATAACAGCTCACTAGACATACAGCCCACAAGACATACAACCCACCAGACATACAGCCCAAAAGAAATACAGCAAACCAGACAGTAAAAAAGATATACAGACAAAGAAAAGCAAATGGACTTTCACATATAGAAACCCGATTGACTTCCTCGAATGGTTTCATATATTGCATCATCTTCATCATGCGTGAATATCATCTTCTTGGGCGATCATTGTTCATCAACTTACTCGACAAAAAGAGTCTCGGAAGGAGGGGGGGGGGGTGGATCCGATCTTGTTCCTAACATATTATGTAACCAGGGCAGCCTGTTATTTATCTCTTGTACTTTAACACGGCCGGCTTCGTGGCTTAGAGGTTATGACTTTTCTCCGCAATCTCGTATACTCTCGCGGGTTAACGTGATGACGGTAAAAATCAGCAGTGGTTTGAATCGCATCGATAACTTACGGGGCATGTGAGCCGGCCGCTCAGAAAGCAATGGCAAACTACTGAGCGTAATCTTGCCAAGAAATCAACATACAGCTGAAAGATGCTGGTGTTGACAGCAATGTCCTGTAAAGGATATGGAAAAAAAAAAAGACTTTAACACGTCATCAACGTTCCACGATTATTTCTCCTTCAATGACTCCGCAAAGATTGTCAATAAAATAGAGGATCGACTTCTTGCAGTATGATTCGATCTCTCTCCGCAGGGCGGCCCTTGTGAAAGCTTCCACGATTCACGAACTCCGTAGTTTCAGCGACGACCTTCAATAGTTGCATTCGTGAATGGAATGTCGTAGTCCGGAATCGAACCAACAACCTCGGAGTGCGAGACAGGCGGGGTAACCACTTCACCACGGACATTCCCATAGATGATCTATGGCAATCTTTAATTTATCTCATCTATCTCTAATTTATCTCAACCATCTATAATTTATTTCGTCAACCTCTAATTTATCTAATCAACCTCTAATTTATCCAAACCCACAATCTCTAATTTATCAAATCAATATCTAATGTATCTTATCACTCTCTAATTTATCTTATCAGTCTTTAATTTATATAATCAATATCTAATTTACCTAATCAATCTCTGATTTATCTAACCAGTCTCTAATTTATCTCATTATTCTCTAATCTATTTAATCAATTTACAATGTCCAGCTGCTTCTTGAATGAGTGACACATTGGTTTTTCTCCCCGTCCATGGTATTCTCCGCCTTTTGTGAATATCATTGTATTATCTGCCTTTTATGTATGCCTTTGTATTGTCTGTCTTTTATGTATGCCATTGTATTGTCTGCCTCTTATGTATGCCATTGTATTGTCTGCCTTTTATGTATGCCATTGCATTTCTGCTTTCTCTGAATACCATGTTATTCTCTGTCCATAAACCATATATCTGCTGCTATGGACTGTTACTTACCTCGCCAGTTTATCTTTGGTTTTTCATTATGCATGCTACAACAGACTTAAAACACTGTATATGTAATACGCTTTCTGTAACTGCTATAATTATAATTATTATAATTGAGCATGGATTCCCTTTGAATATATATATATATATATATATATATATATATATATATATATATATATATATATATATATATATATATATATATATATATATATATATATATTCTTCCTATAATATATGTCGTTTTTTTAATATGTGTGTATGTGTGTCGTTTTTTAATGTGTGCATATGTGTATGTGTGTGTGAATACATGTGAATATGTATATATCTTCCTCCTCTTCATCTGTCTTTTTGGAATATGTGTGTGTGCATGTGTGTGTGTGTGTCTGTGTGTGTGTGTGTGTCTGTGTGTGTGTGTGTGTGTCTGTGTGTGTGTGTGTGTGTGTGTGTGTGTGTGTGCATGCGTGCGTGTGTGTATGTGTGTGTGTCTCTTCTTCGCATGCATATGTCGTTCATCTCATATTGATCATAGGTTCTCAACATACTCATTCCAAGCTCTTTGTAGGCTTGTTTATCGTTGTATGTATTTTGCGGCTGAAGCGTTCTGTAGATTTGAGTGCAAGTCTCACGCCACCCATCCTTAGTTGTCTATTACGACATGTGCGGAAGAAATCATTCCTGATTCAACGGGCAAGACGGCGTTTACCTGCAAAGCGTTGTGAAACGTAATGAGCACGGCAAGGCACGTAGAGCGCCCTGGTCATCCACTGCACCTGTATTCGTCTCCAATCGTCTCGACTTGTCTTGCCACTGGACTCAGATGGACTCAGGCGAGAGAGTGAGGTCGACGAATTGTGCAACTCTTCCTCACTTTAATCAAATTCATCGCGCAAGTCATTCTTCATCCGTCACACATTACGACATGCATGGAATGTTGCATTATTGTTCTTGTTCCTTCACAGATAGGCTCTGGTAACATTATCATGTGCCATGCCGATAAGTATGAGCAATCATATTTCGCCATATCATGCGATCACCAGATTCGTTCATCGGGTCTGTTTGCCTGCCCCGACCATGCCATGTGGTCAAGCAATGTAGATATTTATCTCTCTGTCTTCATTGTGTTCTTTTCCCCTTCAGTTTTGCCGGATATCAGCAAGCTCTCATGTTTATCTCTTCTCATAACGTGACCAAAACACAGACTGCGTCTAATTTCTCTAATCAGTTTACGGCTTTTATATTTTTTTCTTGTCGGACTTGGTCATTGGTTGTTCTCTCTGCCCAATGTATTTTTTGCAATTTCCTCAGAAACCACGTTTCTATTGTTTTTGTTTTTCAGCTTGTCTGCTCTTTCTCCACTTTCACATCCATACAAAAGTGCAGGGTCAATGCATCACTTCAACACTGTTTCTCTCGCTGCAATTAACATCTTTTTATTGGTCAGCATGGTTTCAATCTTGTACAAGGCTAATTTCGCTATAGCAATTCTTGTTCTAATCTCTTCAAGACACCACCCATCAGATGTTATGACTGTTCCGAGATAGTTGTGCCGATTCACTTGCTTAAGAATATTCGCTTGACCCGTATATTACACTGTTGTATTTCTTTCTTTATATTGACGAGTATATTCTCCCTCTTACAATTTAATTCTAATCCTAGTTGGTCACTGTACAATAACCGAATCTCCTAAATGTTACAGAAATTGCCTGGTAGTTCACGAACACCCAGTATTCTGGAAGCGATTTTCAACGCTATGTAGAAGAACATGTACGATACTTTTTATCTCTTTACGTATTAGTATCTATCTTGTGGTGTTGTTTTTTTTTTGCATATCCTTTTTACAGGACATCGCTGTCAACACCAGCATTTTACTGCTGTTGTTGATTTCTTGGCAAGATTACGCTCAGTAGTTTGCCATTGCTTTCTGAGCGGCCGGCTCACATACCCCGTAAGTTACCGACGCGATTCGAACCACTGCTGATTCTCACCGTCGTCACGTTACTTACGCGAGTATACGAGATTACGGAGAAAGGTCGCTAACCTCTAGGCCAGGAAGCCGGCCTATCTTCTGTAGTTGAGTAAATAATCATAGAATAACTCGACATAAAACTACACTGTTGATTATTGGCGGATTAATGAGACAGTACTCGATAGTCAAGTCAAACGACAGAATCTAATGAAAACTACAACAAACGGAAAAGGATTTGATAGCAAATGCGCTTGAAGTCGTCAGAGATATCACATGGACAAATGACATCTTGATAAAGCCAGAACACACCACCTGGCAGAATGTACATCCAGGACTGAAGACACAAACTGCTGGACACCCATTGCAGCCAGATTTTCCATCCCGAGATAGCATAACTTGATGCTAATTCCAAATGCCCGATATATTTATTGTCCAAAGGCTGTTTTATTTCCCAATGAGAATTGATCTCTTTCCTGGCAAGATGTTTGTTTGGCCGAACACATTTTTTCCCTGGATTCTTCTCTTTTTTTTTTTTTTTTTTTATGTTTTCTCATTTTCCGAAAACAAATCGCTCACCCTTAACTGGGTGTCAGTTAAAATGTAAGATTCATGTCCATCCGAGCATGAATCAGAAATTGGAAAGATAAAACGTCGGCCGTAAGTCAAGCTTGGATATTGCGTGTTTGCCCTGGCATGTTGGGTTTGGCCAGCTGCGGGTAATGTAATATTGCAAATGGCTTCATCATTACCCTGCTTGCGTGGCCCGTTCATTCATGATGTGAACATAAACGCGACTTTGTTGAAAGTTCGGTGGCCGGGAAAATCTGACCTTTCTTCTGATGTAAAGGCTGTTAAATTAGAGATGAGGTTAAGCTTGGTGACATATGCCCGTGATGGAGTAGGACTTTGTCGGATTGTAGGAGTCTCTGTCGGATTGTAGGAGTCTTCGTCGGATCGTAGCAGTATCCATCGGATTGTAGGAGTCTCTGTCGGATTGTAGGAGTCTCAATCGGATTGTAGGGGTCTTCGTCGGATTGTAAGACTCCGTCGGATTGTAGCAGTCTCCATCGGATTATAGGGATCTCTGTCGGATTGTAGGAGTCTCGGTCGGATTGTAGGAGTCTTCGTCGGATTTTAGCAGTATCCATCGGATTGTAGGAGTCTCTGTCGGATTGTAGGAGTCTCAATCGGATTGTAGGGGTCTTCGTCGGATTGTAAGACTCCGTCGGATTGTAGCAGTCTCCGTCGGATTATAGCGATCGCTGTCGGATTGTGGGAGTCTCGGTCGGATTGTAGGTGTCTTCGTCAGATTGTAAGACTCCGTCGGATTGTAGGAGCCTCCGTCGGAGTAAAGGAGTTTCCGTCGGATTGTAAGGGTCTCCGTCGGATTGTAAGGGGTCTCCTTCGGATTCTAGGGGTCTCCATCGGATTGTAGGAGTCTCCGTCGGATTGTAGGATGCTCCGAGGCGAAGTGGTTACGCCGGCTGCATCGCGCTCAGAAGGTTTCGGGTTAGATTCCTGGCTACGTCTGTCGGTTGGTTGGTTGGTTGGTTGGTTGGGTGGGTGGGTGGGTGAGTGGGTGGGTAGGTGGGTGGGTTGGGAAAGGTTAATGGATATATGCATAACTCGATGATTTCATTGATTGATGTTTAGGATACCTAGATTAATTGATTTATATATATAGATTAGTTGAAGGATGACTGGATTCATTGACTGAGGTATGTATGAATAAATGTAAGGGTGTATTGGACATGCATTGGATTGATAAACATGATTTTAGATACGGGTGGACTAACTCATTGATGTATGCATAGATTGATTAATTGATTTATTGTGTTTGTGCGTTATTTTCATCTCATTCGAAACAATCCATTTGTGCTCAGATCGCAGTAGGTGAGTGTATGCTCAGTACACGAAATTCATTACACCGATCTTAACGTAACTTAATGTAAAATTATGCATACTAGACTCCACACATACTATAAATATCCTTAATATTCTGTTGTGGTTACATTTTATATTGTAACATTTTGTCACCTGTGCTGCCCAATACGGCTTACCATATTACATTTCCAAACTAAGGAGGGGAAGACACTATATTTGTCACATATTGCTTGTGACATTTAAGATCAAGGTGGCAGCCTGTCCGATTTAATTTAAAATGTGACTTAATTTGATAAAGAGCCCGATCAGAGCCGGAGTTAGTAGCATAACCTTTACAGGATGTCGCAGTCAACCCAAGTATTGTTGTTGTTTTTTTTTTTGTTTTTTTTTTGGTGTGATTTCTTAGCAAATTTACGTTCAGTAGTTTACCATTGTTTTCCTGAACGACCGGCACTCATAACATTGTATGAAAACCAACGCAAGGCGGTCTGCTGCCAAATCGCCAGCAGCTGTGTTTCGAATGTGGTATGCGGGGGGGGGGGGGCAGGGGGGAATCACATATGATAACTGAGGAAATGTGGTTTCTGCGGAAAATGCAAAGAATACCACAGACAGACAGACACAAAACCCAATGGCCAAGTCCCACAAGAAACAAATGAAAACCGCAAAGAGAAATTAGACGTACACAGTCTCAGTTATTTGGACACGTTATGACAAGTGGCAAGATTGAGGGGAAGAGAACAAGGGGACGGCAGAGAAGTAAACACATGGGTGGCTTGGCCACGTGGTATGGTCGAGACAGGAACACAGAGCTGATCCACGACTCTGGTGATCGGGTGAGATGGTGAAACATAACAGCTTACGCTTATCGGCATGGCACATGATGGTGATGCGGGATTACGAATTGGGTACGTAACCCCCTAGCCACAGAGCCGACAGAGCGCCAAAAACGAGTCACTTATCTCCAGTTCTTTACATCTCACAGGTTCAACTTCATTGCACCGGGTTTTATCCCATATGGCGCGGAATCTTTCCGCAACGCGGTATCTGCCGAAACCTCGCACCGAGCATGAACTCCGCAGCCTTAGAGGGACATTCAGGAGACTCCGAGACACATGCATCCACCAACCGAAAGACGGAGACCGCTGGAAACGAACGCACTACCTTCGGAGAGCGAGGCTGGCGATTTAACCAATTCGCCACGGAGCGGCCGCCCCTCCCCCCCCCCCCACCACACCCACACACACACGCACACACACACACACACACATATATATATATATATATATATATATATATATATTAACTGTATTAACTGCTGTAGAGCAATCCATTGTAGCTGAATGTTAGAATAATAGTATTAATATGCCATATGGCTTGCTGGAGTGCACAAATGTCAACAACAAAGGGGAATGCTAACAGAATATATGAATTAATGCATTGATAATAAGCCAGTGCAAAACATGTAAATGATGGATGGTTGGAGATAACTGCAGCGCACGGTTAATCAATATTTCACTCGAAGAGAAGGTTCTAAACAGAAGATCGTACACTCAGCATTCTCGCAGCCACACATCGACCAGGGAAGACACATTCGCAGAGAAGCGAAAAGTTTGGACTTTTTTTTTTCATATCAAGAAAACAGAAATAGTGGTTCGTTATCTTAAAGAAATGCAATAACAGATGATCGCAGAAGTGAAACATAAAATTTAAATGTGAATCTAAATGGCCAATGTTTTCAGCAATATTAAATCAGTATTAACATTTCCAATAAAAAGATGTCAATTAAAACGAGAAAAAGAGTGTTGAGGGGATACATAGAGCCTGTTCTTTTGTATGGATGTGAAACTTGGACAATTTGCAGTCAAGTTGAAAAACATATGATGGCTGCAGAAATGTGGTTTCTGAGGAAAATGCAAAGAATACCATGGACATACAGAAAAACCAATGACCAAGTACTACAGGAGACAAATGAAAATTGTAAATTGATTAGAGAGAAATTAGACGCAGACAGTCACAAATTTTTGGACATGTTATGAGAAGAAATGGATTGGAGAACTTAGTGACAACTGGCAAGATCGAAGGGAACAGACCAAGAGGAAGACCGAGAGGAAAATACCTGGATGGTTTGGCCACATGGCATGGACGAGACAGGAACACTGAGCTGATGATCGAGTGAAATGGCGAATCATGACCGCCCACGGTTTACGGCATGGCACATGATTGATTGATTGATTGATTAACATTTACAGAGATTAACAAAGCATTAAAAATTAGAATTGTCGAATGTTATGTATATTCAACAATACTGTATGGCGCGGAAGCCAGGACATTGAACAATCAATGAAAAAAGTCCAATAGAGGCCCCGGAGATGTGGATATACAGAAGAATATGTCACATATCATGGAAACAAAAACAATCAAATAGAGAGGTTCTAGAAAAACTGGGAATGAAAAGGGAGTTGATGAAAGAAATAAAAAAGGCAAGTAAAATATTTCGGTTACGTTTAAAGACATAACACTTTTATAAACATCATACTGGAGGGTAAGGTTGAAGGCAAGCGAGCAAAAGGTAGACAACGATACAAGCGGGAATATAACAACAAGAGATGGACGAACATAAATCTGACATAATGTACAGTCTAGGCGGGAGACAGACAGTGTTGGAGATTCATTGCATCTAACCTTCACTGTGGAGACGGCACTTTATTTATTGGTTAAATAAAATGATACCATCAATATGTGGTAACAAAAGAAGGACATATGCATAATCAAGTTAATGAATTCAAATATTAGGGGACAGTGACAGCATCAGATGGAATATGAAGACAAAGGTCAAAATCAACAGCATACATGCACTAGATGGTCCCTGACCATCATCATTACCACCATCAACATCATCATCATCATCATCATCATCATCATCATCATCATCATCATCATCATCATCATCAGCATCATCATCACACCATCACCATCATCATCTTAATCATCATCACATCATCAACATCATCATCAGCATCATCATCATCATCACATCATCATCATCATCATCACCATCATCATCATCATCACATCATCATCATCATCATCATCACATGATCACCATCATCACCATCTTCATCATCTTCCCATCATCATCATCATCACAGTATCAGCATCATTATCATCATCATCATCATCATCACCATCATCATCAACAACATCATCACCATCATCACATCATCATCATCATCATCATCATCATCATTATCATCTAGTTTAGTTTAGTATAGTTTAGTCGACGGATCAACATCACGGCACACGGGTGTAACGCATAAGTGCTCCGTGTTCCTCCTAACTCAAATCTGAGTCTCATCATCATCATCACCACATCATAGTCACCATCATCACCTCACCATCACCATCACCGTCATCATCATCTTCATCATCATCACAGCATCACCATCATCACAGCATCACCATCATCACAGCATCATCATCATCATCATCATCATCATTCATCATCATCATCGTCATTATCATCTTCATCATCATCATCACCATCATCATATCATCATCACCATCATCATATCATCATCATCGTCATCATCATCTTCATCATCATCATATTCATCATCATCATCATCATCTTCATTAGCATCTTCACCATTATCATCTCCATCTCCATCTTCATCATTATCATCATGTGACAGGTCCTAATCAGAACATAGCTCTCATCTAGAAGTTTCTAGATCTATTTTCATGTTTCCTTCCACATGCACCCTCAACCCCTGGGTGCCTGCAATGTTTGCTTGTTTGTCTTCATGCCGGCCACTCTTTCTATGTAGAACAAATTTGGAAGAAAATTATTTCTTCCGTTGACAACACCATTCTTTTTGGAGTGCACAGGATTACTCCAGCAGACGACAGCGATTCGCCCCATATGGCTTCACGATCGACTGTGGAGTATATTTTTTAATGACATCATGAACTTCATTTTTCACATTTGCTCTACATACAAAGTGTGGTGAGACTTTACAAACACTCAGTAGCACGTCACTGTTATGCTTCCTCTTGATCTGTGCAGATCAGAAATACTAAAATAGTATGACAGAAGCACTACTCTGGAGCTTAAGAACAAAACTACACAGATTCCAGGGTATCAAGAAGCAGGGGTCAGACGTTCGAAAGACACAAATAACAACACTACTCCTGCATTGGAAATAATTATAGACAGGTATAAATTCCAGTTATAGAGCAGACAGTTTCAAACAGGATATGACGAAAACACAAGACACAACAAAAATAGTCGGAGATTTGAAGTCTGCGATGCTTATTTATAGCATTGTCGCTAGACCCCGATTACTGTGTTCCTTCCTATACCCGTATGTAGGAGAGGATCAATAAAGTAGTGACAGGAAGAACGAAATGTTAACCTGATGAAATATGCCTCCCTGAATGTATGCCGATGTTGCCCTCGCAGCTGGCACGGGTTTATTCAGAGGCGTCACTATGGCGTTGTTAGCAGTGGGGTATTGACCTAACCGAGATGTATCATCACGCAGAATGGGGAGGAGAGGTGTTGACACACAATAAAGGTGTATGCAGTCTTTATATGGTGTTTCAGCAAATAATATCGTAAATGCTGTCTATGTACAGTCATTCAGCAAACAGTATTCGTGAATATAGTTTGTGTGCAGTCTTTGAGTTTAAAATATTAATGAATACAGTGTGTGTCAGTCTATCAGCAAACAATATCGTATGTGTAATAGCGGTGTAATGTTTCACTTAAAATCATGGTGTATACAGTCAGTGTAGTGTTTCAGCAAACATCGTGTATGCAGTCTGTATGTTGTACTTCACCAAACGCGTTATAATCTGTATTTAATGTTTCCGCAAACACCGTTTATACAGTCTCTTTGTAGCATTTCAGCAAACATCGTTGATGCAGTTTGTAGTGTTTCAGCAAACATCGTTTATACACCGCAGGTGAAGAGATATCGTCAATGATACATTCAATTACAGATAGTGCCATGGAAACATTACAATGTTTCATATCTATCATACAAAATAACTCAATTTTCCACAGCTATCTTCACAAAAATAAAACAATTTTCCATAGATATCATCAATGGAATAACACAATTTGCCATTGCTAAATTCAAGTAGCCGGTCTCCGTGGCAAAGGTATTATGGAAGCGGTTCGTAATACCGCTTACCTGTGTTCAAATCTTATCTGCGACCGATTTGGAAGCATACCGTGTCACGCTGGATTTTAAAGTGATGGTAAGGGAGCCGGTCGTTCAGAAAGCAATGGCAAACTTTTGAACGTAACCTTGCCAAGACATCAAAAACAGCATTGCTGGTACTGACAGAGATGTCCTGTAAATAGGCTATGCAAAATACAAAAAACATTCAAGTAAATAGCACAATCTGCCAAAGGTGCCGCATTGCCAATGAGACTGTGCCTCACCTCACAGAAAACCATCAAACCGTGAACCCTGTCTACGCCCCTGAATCCACTGACGGACACGCTCATTCAGTAACACATTTTCCTGGTGTAGTCGCCTCATTATTGTGAACACGTGCGCGAATAACAAACATATGTCAGACATATTAACAAGAACAGATGATCTAGATAGCGTCATGGGTCGCAGGAATCAATAGAAATAGGCTATTGTTGAGTCGCGTTTCAAATGATACGGTGGCAAATTTACAATATGTACAGCCCGTCTCCGAGGTGATGGCGTTGTGGACGCGATTCGTAATGCCGCTTACCCGCGTTAGAAACACAGCTGTGACCGATTTGGCAGCAGACTGTGTTTCGTTGGTTTTAACGTGTTGGTATGGGAGCCGGTCGTTCAGAAATCAATGGCAAACTACTGAACGTAACACTTGCTAAGACATCAACAACGACAGTAAAATGCTGGTGTTGACTGCAAAGTCCTGTAAAGGATATGCAACTTTTAAAAAAAAACGACCAGGAGGGTGAGGGAACAGTGAGAGGCACAGTTTTTTTAAATTTACGGACATACCGAGTCGAAGATACCAAGTCAGCTGCGGGGAATTTGGAAGAAGACCGTTTTGCGTTGATTTCGATTCTATGAGGCGTCGGCAGTTCTGACAGGAATGGCAAACTATTCAATCAAACTTGCCTAGTAAATTACAAACAGCCAATAACTGCTGCGGTTGACTGCGGTGTCCTGTACAGGACATGCAGGTAACTTTTCTAGATGTACAGCCCATTATGTGTGCCAATGTCACGTGATAGTAGTGACGACATAGCGGGAACTCCCATGATTCTGTGATGGTTGATTGGTTGGTAGGTTGGTTCGTTGGTTGCTTGATTGGTTGCATGGTTGTTGGATTGGCTGATATGTTGGTTGCTTGGTTGGTTACTTGATTGTTTGACTGGTTGCTTAGTTGTTGGATTGTTTGGATCGTTGTTTAATTGTCTGGTTGTTTGATTGGTTGGCTGTTGGGTAGATAGATAGTTAGTTTGGTTGGTTAGTTATTTGGTTGGTTGCTTGTAGGATTGGTTGGTTAATTGGTTTGTTCATTAGTTGTTTGGTTGCTTTGTTGTTGGATTGGTTGCTGGTTGGTTGTTGGATTGGTTGCTAGTTGGTTGTTGGATTGGTTGCTGGTTGGTTGTTGGATTGGTTGCTGGTTGGTTGTTGGATTGGTTGCTGGTTGGTAGTTGGATTGGTAGGGTTGTTGTTTAGTTGTCTGGTTGCCTGACTGGTTGCTGTTTGGTTGTTGGATTGGTTCTGGTTCATTGTTGGATTGGTTGCTGGTTGGTTGTTGGATTGGTTGCTGGTTCATTGTTGGATTGGTTGCTGTTGGTTTTGCGATTGTTGCTGGTTCATTTTGTGGTGTTGTTGGATTGGTTGCTGGTTCATTGGATTGGTTGCTGGTTTGTTGGATTGGTTGCTGTTGGTTGTTGGATTGGTTGCTGGTCATTGTTGGATTGGTTGTTGGTTCATTGTTGGATTGGTTCTGGTTGGTTGTTGGATTGTTGCTTGTTATATGGTTGGTTGCGTTGGTTGTTGGATTGGTTGCTGGTTAGTTGGATTGTTGCGGGTTGTTTGGTTGGTTGCTGGTAATTGTTGGATTGGTTGCTGTTCATTTTTTGATTGGTTGTTGTTCAGTTGTTGGATTGGTTGCTGGTTGGTTGTTGGATTGGTTGCTGGTTGTTGTTGGATTGGTTGCTGGTTCATTGTTGGATTGGTTGCTGGTTGGTTGTTGGATTGGTTGCTGGTTCATTGTTGGATTGGTTGCTGGGTTCATTGTTGGATTGGTTGCTGGTTGATTGTTGGATTGGTTACTGGTTCATTGTTGAATTGGTTGCTGGTTGGTTGTTGGATTGGTTGCTGGTTCATTGTTGGATTGGTTGCTGGTTGCATTGTTGGATTGGTTGCTGGTTCATTGTTTGGATTGGTTGCTGGTTGGTTGTTGGATTGGTTGCTGGTTCATTGTTGGATTGGTTGCTGGTTGGTTGTTGGATTGGTTGCTGGTTCATTGTTGGATTGGTTGTTGGTTCATTGTTGGATTGGTTGCTGGTTGGTTGTTGGATTGGTTGCTTGTTCATTGTTGGATTGGTTGCTGGTTCGTTGTTGGATTGGTTGCTCGTTCATTGTTGGATTGGTTGCTGGTTGGTTGTTGGATTGGTTGCTGATTGGTTGTTGGATTGGTTGCTGGTTCATTGTTGGATTGGTTGCTGGTTGGTTGTTGGATTGGTTGCTGGTTCATTGTTGGATTGGTTGCTGGTTCATTGTTGGATTGGTTGCTGGTTGGTTGTTGGATTGGTTGCTGGTTCATTGTTGAATTGGTTGCTGGTGGTTGTTGGATTGGTTGCTGGTTCATTGTTGGATTGGTTGCTGGTTCATTGTTGGATTGGTTGCTGGTTCATTGTTGGATTGGTTGCTGGTTCATTGTTGGATTGGTTGCTGGTTGGTTGTTGGATTGTTGCTGGTTCATTGTTGGATTGGTAAGATCATTGTTTAGTTGTCTGGTTGTTGGATTGGTTGCTGGTTGGTAGTTGGATTGGTTGGTTGTTGTTTAGTTGTCTGGTTGCTGGACTGGTTGCTGTTTGGTTGTTGGATTGGTTGCTGGTTCATTGTTGGATTGGTTGCTGGTTGGTTGTTGGATTGGTAAGATCATTGTTTAGTTGTCTGGTTGTTGGATAGGTTGTTGGTTGGTTGTTGGATTGTTGGATTATTGTTTAGTTGTCTGGTTGTTGGATAGGTAGGGGGTTAGCTGGTTTGTTCGTTAGTTGTTTGGATGGTTGGTTGTAGGATAGCTTGGTTGCTTGGTTGTTTGATTTGTGGATTGTTTGGCTTGGTTGGTGAATAGGTAGATGGTTAGTTGGTTTGTACATTAGTTGTTTGGTTGCTTGGTTGAAGTATTGGTTGATTGGTTGGTTGATTGGTTGATTGGTTGGTTGGTTGATTGGTTGATTGGTTGGTTGGTTGGTTGGTTGATTGGTTGGTTGGTTGGTTGATTGATTGGTTGGTTGATTGGTTGGTTGATTGGTTGGTTGGTTGGTTGGTTGATTGGTTGGTTGGTTGGTTGGTTGGTTGGATGGTTGGTTGGTTGGTTGGTTGGTTGATTGGTTGGTTGATTGATTGGTTGATTGGTTGGTTGGTTGCTTGCTTGCTTGCTTGGTTGGTTGGTTGGTTGGTTGGTTGGTTGGATAGTTGGTTGGTTGGTTGGTTGGTTGGATGGTTGGTTGGTTGGTTGGTTGGTTGGTTGGTTGGTTGGTTGTAATATTGGTTGAAGAGTTGGTTTGTTCGTTATTTGTTTGGTTGGTTGGTTTAATGAATGGTTAGTTTGTTCGTTAATTCGTTGGTTGATTCATTTTATTGGTTTGTTGATTGGATGATTCCTTTGTTGGTTGTCCCTTTGGTTGTTATATTATTTGATGGGATGGTTGGTTGGATATATAGATGGTTAGATGGTTAGTTAGTTTGTTCGTTAGTTGTGTGGTTAGTTGTGTTGTTTGATGAGAAAGGGGGGGGGGGGGTATTTGTTAGTTCGCTTGTTGAGTCATTGGTTGATTGAATGGTTGCTTTGTTGGTTGCCTCTTTGGCTAGTTGGTTTTTTATTGGATTGTTGGTTCGTTGGTTGTCTGTGTGATTGTTTTGTGTTTTGGTTGGTTAGCTGTTGGTGTCTGGCTGGATTGCTGGTTGGTAAGGTTGGATGGTTGTGTGAGTGGTTAGCTTATTTGGAGACTGTTTATTTGGTTGGTTGTGTGGGTTGTTAGTCGGGTGAGTGGGTAGCTACTGGGCTGATTGATTGTCTGGATAGGTTATTAATTGGTTGGGCAGTTGGGGGTTAGTTGGTTCTAGGGTAGTTGGTAGATTGCATGATTGGGTGGGTAATTGGCTGGCGGGGTAGCTGAGTGGGTGGATAGCTGGCTGACTGGATAGTTTGTTCGGTCGATAGCTGACAGGCTGGGTAGTTGGTTAGGTAAGTGGTTAGTTGGGTGGGTCGTTTTGAATCCTCCGGAATATGAGTTTGAAGTTTTGAGTTCAAGTCATCTACCATCAGATCTACTGCACCCTGCATATCGATTGCGTTTCGCTTTTGGATATGGAACTTTATGTTCAAGGAGCAGGATTCTTCTTCTTCTTCTTCTTCTTCTTCTTCTTCTTCTTCTTCTTCTTCTTCTTCTTCTTCTTCTTCTTCTTCTTCTTCTTCTTCTTCTTCTTCTTCTTCTTCTTCCTCCTCCTCCTCCTCCTGCTTCTCCTCCTCCTCCTCCTCCTTCTTCTTCTTCTTATCTTTATTCTTTCTTCTGTCTTCCTTCTTCTCTCTTCCTTCTTCTCTCCCCTACTTCATCTTCTTCCTTTGTTTCTTCCTCTTTCTATCTTCCTTCTTGCCTCTTTCTTTTTTTTCTTTCTTCTTTTTCTCCCTTTCTTTCCTCTGCTCTCTTTCTTTCTTTTTTCCTCTTTCTTCTTCTTTCTTTCTATGCCCTCCTCTTTTTCTTTTTCTCTTTTTCTTCTTCTTTTTCTGCGTTCATTCGTAGTGGGTTTTTTTGTCAAACGTCATTGCGTTGTGTCAATTTATTTGCACCCTTGAGCCGGCACATCCGACTTCTGCGGGCGTTTGTTGACCGGGTTAGCCTTCCTGGCCTCTCTCTTTCTTTTTCTCCTCTCCTCTTTTTCTTCCGCTTCTCTCTTTCTTTCTTCTTCGTTGTCGTCATTCTCCTCTTTCTCCCCTTCCCCATTTTCCTCAACCTCCTCTCCCTCGCCAACCTCTTCTTCACATAACAATAATAATTATTATTATTAATTTTACATTATTATTATTATTATTATTATTATTATTATAAACAAAGTCATCATTTTCGTCATTACCATTACCATATTATATACATATGTTGATGCATATATAGGGATTATCATCATGCATTATCAATGTTATTATTATTATCATAATCTGCATGTTTTATTTTTGTTGTAATTAAAGTAAAACCTCGGTTTTCGTTGCCTTCAGTTATCGTCGGTTTCGGTTTTCGTCGATTTTTTCCCTGCGAAAAATGGGTCTCGGTTTTCGTTGGTTGTCTCGGATTTCGTCGGCGTGCCGACAGGGCCTCGCTGCTAGCTTTGCCAAAATAAAGGGATCCACGCGTTCTTCTCAGTTTGGCGTTGTTTTTCGTTGTGTGAGCATCACTTGCTAATAATAAAATACAGGCTCGGCATTAAGATTGCTGAAATCAGCTGTAGGTACGGGTAGTCGTCATCCAGGATAAGTTCTATTGTGGAAACAAAGAAGCAATAAAGGAGGCTCATGTAGGAAAAGGCATGCAGTGTTAACAAAACAGAGATCGCAAACAATTGAAGATGTTGAACAGTTATTATTAATTTGCATAAAACAAACCCAGTTAGATGGCGATTCTGTTTCGTAGCAATCATATGTGAAAATGTCAGACTGTTGCGTGCCGATCTCATTAATAAAATGACTGAGGCGAAAGCTAGTGTATTTAGTGATTCGATGAACAGCAGAGGATAGTTTGAAACATTCAAGAAGCGCACTGGCATACACATTACCACTAGGCATGGCGTAGATGCGAGTTCGGACAAGTCTGGTGTCGAAAAATAGTATTAAACACTATATTTATTCTCTTCAGAATGTATTTTTGGTATTATTTTGGAGTTTGTAGAACGAATTAATTTGATTTATATTGATTCATTCGGAAACAATTACCTCAGTTTTTCTCGGTTTCGGATTTCGCCGATTGTTCCCGGGCGGATTATTCACGAAAACGGAGGTTTTATTGTACAGTTATTATCAACATCATTAGTCGTATTATTGTTGCTGTTACTGTTATCATCATCATCATCCTAACCCCGCTGTTGTTTCCATCCACCCCTCAGGATGGCCACATTCCAGGTCAACAATAACCTTCAAGAAGATTCGGACAACAACACGGGCAGGGTCGGACCTTTCAGCAGCATTACCCGCAAGGCGGCCTTTCTAGGGCTCCCCGGCATGGCCACGCAATCCACTCGATCGCTGTTCATCTTCAGCGAGGAGAACTTCATCCGCAAATATGCAAAGATCATCATTGAATGGGGATATCCTTTTGGTTTATGTTCATTTTTGTGTTGTGGTTTCGTTTTGTTTCGTTGATTCGTTGAGTTGAGAGGTGAGGTTGTAAAGGTGAAGTGTCAGAGCTGAAAGGTGAAGGTTGGAATTGTGGATGGGGAGGGTTGTGGTTGTGATAGTTGATAAGGTCAGTGATGGTTGCTTGGTTGGATGGTTTGCGAGTTAGGTGGTTGATTTTCTTACCTGGTTGGTTCGCTAAGTGGGTGGTTGTTTGCTTGGTTTAATGGTTGTCTCGTCAGCTGAATTGGTTTTTTTTTTTTTTTTGATTGGTTCATAGATTGGTTGATTGGTTGATTGGTTGGCTATCTGGCAGACTGATTGGTTAGTTAATGGGTTAGCTTGTTGGTTTGTTAGTTGGTTGATTTCTTACCTGGTTGATTGGCTAGTTGGTTGTTTGCTTGGTTGAATGGTTGTCTCGTCGGTTGAATTGTTAATTATTTTGTTGGTTTGTTGATTGATGCATAGGTTGGTTAGTCTTTCGGTTGTTTGGTTGGCCATGTGGTAAACTAATTGAGTAGTTGGTGGGTTGGTTGCCTGGCTGGTTTGGCTGACTGTTTAGTTGGTTGATTGGCTGGATAGGTAATATTTGATTGGGTAGTTGATTGCATGGGTTATCGGTTGGTTGGCTGGTAGGTTGGTTAGCTAGGTAGCTAGTTGGTTGGCTGGTAGGTAGGTTGGTTGGGTAGTTTGTTAGTTTGCTGGTTGGCTTACAAATTGGTTGGTTGGCTGTTTGGCTGGATGGTTATGTGGCTGGCTGGTTGGAAGGATGGGTGGATGGTTGGCTGGCCAGTTGAATGGTTGGTTGATTGAAAGCCTTGTGCTAACAAATTTATCGCTCTTGTATGATTGGTGAAGGTAACAAATTGATCGCTCTTGTACGATTAGTGAAGGTAACAAATTGATCGCTCTTGTACGAAGTGATACAATCTTGACTGGAGATGGTTTAATTCCATTCCGGGAGAAAAGCAACAGGCAGCTTTGGAGCTGTCCACTTAATGTGTGCACTTGATATGTGCACCCGAGGTGTGCAAGACGTGGGGATGAGTATCGGCTACAAGTGAGTGGTTACAGTCGCACTGATACCGAAGTATCACTGGAACACTCGACGAAATATAAGCCTTACATAGGATGCAGTCGAAGGTTTCTACCAAAGTAGTCATTAAAGGGGTAAAAAAAGCATAGTTATCTTGAAAACTAAGAAGTTACAATCACAAATAAGCAAACTACATACTTCAAATAATAACAAAAACAAAGCCCTACTTTCGGGAAGCCAAAATGTAGAAAAGACGGAACGAGATATAGGTGTTGGAAAACAAGCGGGGAAAACTTGCAGAAGGAAACAAGAAAGGAGCATAGAAATACGTGGGTGTGTTTGCGCGCTCGCGAGTATGTGTGTTTGTGTGTGTCAATATATTACATGAAATAATGCTGAAAATGGATACCGTTTGTGTTTAGAACGCCTACACGTTGAGTAAGGAAGGATATTGTCCAGAATAAGACGAGTGGTGCAGTCACTGGACAAAGATTTTAGGTCACTGACGGAAGTATCCGCTTCATTGAGTGCTTGGGGCTCTGGAAATGGAAATAGAGCGGCCTGGTGATCTAGCATCCGCAAGTGAAGGTGTCGTAGTTCTTGCAATGTTGCAGCGTGCACAGTGTGTGCTCACAGTGGCGGGTCAAGGTCGATTGTCGCCTCGTTTGCCTGAATTGTGTCTGTTCCCTGAGGGCGGTAAATTGAGTTTATTGTCATAGTGATAAACATGCGAGGGATGAGATATAGTGATAAATATGCTAGAGTTGGGGTAACGTGATAAACACGTGAGGGTTGAGGTATAGGGGTAAACAAGCGGGGGATTGGGATGTTGTGATAAACATGGGAAGGTTGAGGTACCATGCCATAGTTGAGGTGTTGTGATAAACATGCCAGGGTTGAGTCCATGTTGAATGAGTCCATTTTGAATGAGTCCATATTGAATGAGTCAATGTTGAATGAACCAGTGTTGAATGAGTCCATGTTGAATGAGTCCATGTTGAATGGGCCAATGTTGACTGAGTCAGTGTTGGAAGAGCCAATGTTGAATGAGCCAATGTTGAATGAGTCCATGTTGTATGAGTCAGTGTTGAATGTGTCCAGGTTGAATGAGTTTTTGTTGAATTCGTCCATGTTAAATGAGCCATTGTTGAATGAATTAGTGTTGAACGAACCAATGTTGTATTAGTCAATGTTTAATGAGCCTATGTTGAATGAGTCAGTGTCTGTTGAGCCAATATTGAATGAGTCAGTGTTGAGTGAGTCAATGTTGAAAGCGTCTATGTTAAATGAGTCCATTTGGAGTTAGTCTATGTTGAATGAGTCCATATTGAATGAGTCAGTGTTGAATGAGCCAATGTTGAATGAGTCAGTATTGAATGAGTAAATGTTGAATGAACCAATGTTGAATTAGTCAATGTTTAATGAGCCAATGTTGAATTCGTCCATGTTAAATGAGCCATTGTTGAATGAGTCTGTTGATGAGTATGTTGAAGAACCAATGTTGAAGTTAGTCAATGTTTAATGAGCCAATGTTGAATGAGTCAGTGAATGACTATTGAGCCAATATTGAATGAGTCAGTGTTGAGTGAGTCAATGTTGAAGCAATGTCTATGTTAAATGATGGTCCATGTTGAGTTAGTCTATGTTGAATGAGTCATATGAATGAGTCAAGTGTTGAATGAACCAATGTTGAATGAGTCAGTGTTGAATGAGTAATGTTGAATGTCATGTTGAATGAGTCAATGTTGAATGAGTCAATGTTGAATGAGTCAGTGTCGAATGAGCCAATGTTGAATGAGTCAATGTTGAATGAACAAGTGTTGAATGAACCAATGTTGAATGAGTCAGTGTTGAATGAGTCAATGTTGAATGGTCGTCCATGTTAAATGAGTCCATTTTGATGATTAGTCCATGTTGAATGAGTCAATTTTTGAATGAAAGTCAGTTTTGAATGAACCAATGTTGAATGAATCAGTATTGAATGAACAAGTGTTGAATGAACCAATGTTGAATGAGTCAGTGTTGAATGAGTCAATGCTGAATGAGTCAATGTTGATTGAGTCAATGTTGAATGAGCCAATGTTGAATGAGCCAGTGATGACAGAGACAGCCATGTCTCTACACCAACCTGACATAGATAATGCAACCCCCTTCTCAGTTCTCAAACCACATGAACGCCTCTTAGTATCAGATTTAGAGGATATAACCCAGAGAATTCACAAAACCGATCAACCGGTACCTGGAGAAACGGAAATCAAGAACAGATTCGAAATGGCTGTGTGCGTTTTCAGCATGAAACATGTACTTCTCTCAGATAACAACCCGGATTAGAAAATGTTGTGCTCTACACTACCTCTTCTTCGTTCATCCGGAGTGTTTTTTCAGACGTAGTTGCGGTGTGTCTGGTTAGGCATCCTTGAGCCGAAACCCTTAGGCCAACACATCTGACTTTAGCGTGCATTTTGTACCAGGTTAGCATTCCTGGGGAACTCTCACTGTTGTTGTGCCGTCTACATCCTAGACTGCTCAAGTTAGAACGGTCGTAGACTTCACGGTCAGCCCTCAAGGGAAGGAAGGGACAGTCCATGGGCATCTTCCGCCATCCAAGGAGGCTTCCATAACTGCAGAGCCGACACATAGTGCTCTGGCGCTGGGTTCACCCAAGAAATCGCCACGTCCTGCACATGGCTTCTTAAATTCCTCACTTCCATGTATTGGGCGTTTCGTTCGCCACAGGCGGCTGCCCGCACAAACCAGGAACGGCCAGTCTGCAGACGACTTCCACTCAGCAAGTTTTCGGTTCGGACGTGAACGGACGTTGTGTCCTAAAGACTAGATTATCAGTGCTGTTCGGCCGGAAAACAAGATAGTTAGAGCTGTTATGGCCGGAAGACACCCTAGTCAGACACGAGGGACATTTCACTCGGACGTTTTTGCGTTGTGCCTGATTTATTTGCGCCCTTAGGCCTGCACATCAGATTTCAACGGGCGTTTGGTAAACGGGTTTGCCTTCCCGTGGTTTCGAGGGACATTCGACTCTTACTGCTGTGGTGTCGTCCAAATCTCTGCTGATCAAGTTAGAACGGCCAAAGCACTCAAGGGAAGGCAGGGACAGTCCATGGGCATTTTCCGCCATCCAGGGAGGCTTCCATAATTGCAGAGCCGGTGCATAGCACTCTGAGACTGGGAACACTGAAGGAATAGCCACTTCCTGCTCATGGCTGCTTTAATTCCTCACTTCCATATATTGGGCATTTCGTTCGTCCCTGGCTGTTCCTTGAACAGACCAGGAACGATCAGTCTGCAGAAGACGTCCACTCAGCAAGCTTTCGCTTCGAACTTCGACGTAATGGATTCGCTAGCCAATCGTTCAATTTCGTGTTAGTGAGACGTTTTCTACCTTAGTTTGCATGACATCCACTCTGCATCTTATCACTTCGGACTTCCACGTAATGGATTCGCTAGCCAATCGTTCCATTTCGTGTTAGTGAGACGTTTTTATTCAATGAGTTCTAGTACAGACTTGCATCGTAACCACTTCGTGCGATTGGGACGCTTTCCACCTTTAGTAACGCTCACGAGGTAGGCTACATGTGCTGCCGCTCAGCATCTTACCTCTATACAGCAGAGAGCGAGTAACGGCCAGACTCTCTCATCCGGGGATCCCTCTTATCCCTCGGATGAGAGCCTTCGAACAAATTTCTGGACCAAGTATATAGCACGCTTAGCATCTCACCTCCATTTTGCAATGGTTGAGTATCGGCCCGGCTTTCACATCCGGGGGATGTAGACTAAGAGACGTTCAGTCATATCCCTCAACGGAGAGCCTTAGGGTATGTGTCCGGACCAAGAATTAGTGGCATCGTACGCCTGATTCAGTCTTTGTCTGCCTATCCTCAGTCTACCTGTTGAGCAGCAGGTTGTGTCTCTCTTGGTCTGATAATTCTGGGAATTTTGAATGTTTCTGACCATAAGAAATCTCCTGTCGTGGAAGTTCCGCGGTGGGATTTTTATCACTGAAAACTTAGGCCTCGGCAACAATCAAAACAAACAAACAAATGAATAAATTAGTCCACAGTAGGAATCGGTTGTATGTGAAGTGCGATGACCACAACATTTTGAGAGCGGAGTACACGGATGAATTTGTGGTCAGTCTTTTTGTCCCATAGCGGACAACGAGAGCCGGAGCAGGACTCTAGTCCGACAGCGCTCTTGCCATAGTCCGCGTAATGCCATAACCGTTACACCGCCTTGCGTGTTTGACCACAATCAGGGAGCATAAGATGTGGGTTACTGAAGTGTGGGTCTTCGGGAGACTCGGTTGAGATTCACATGTGAGAAAAAAATAAAAAAGAAAGACAAGTAACAAAGTTGTAGAACAATTAAATAGGTGCTTCTGAAAGAAATAACAATGAGAAAGATAGGTTACATTGGTCATATCATTATTTATTATTTTTAAAGATCGCCACTGTGAACTGAAACGTAGTTCAAACAAATGCTACTACTCCTAGTCGTTGCCATCACTGGACGAGCACTGGGCTGGTTTTATGTGTGGATTAGCTTCCCCTATTACCAGTGTCCCTCGCCGTCAGACAAATCTACTTCGACTTCTGAGGTACTTGTAATTTACGCCACCGAGTCTTAGTCCAACTGACTGGCGTAGGTGGTGAACCCGCTATCTCTCTATCACCGTACCGGAATTTTAAGGGCGAGCGATCATATCTATTCTGCCATGTCTGACTTAAGTCACATCAAATAAGCTTAACAATCTCCTTCAAGCAAACCATAATGGAGGGGCCGGAGTAGATCTTGTGGGTGCTCGCTCGCTCTGGGCTCAAGTGTAGTCCTTACACGCCATTTCCTGTAGCACTGGGCTAGAATTTGTTTGTGGATTAGCTTGTACTTGTAATTTACGTTCCCAAGTCAAGGACGAGAAGTCAGCATTTGAGTCCAACTGATCGATGTAAGGGATGAACCCTCTACCTCAGCATCAGCACACCGGAAGTTTAAGAACGAGCGCTCTTACCCTTCTTATGTTACAGCTTTTTGTTCAGACAGACCAGGTTCATCACACAGTGTTGACTGTTGCTTATAACAACAAAAAAGGATTATACTCCCGGCCCCTTGATGCCATGGTAGTGGACCGAACGTCTAACCTTCTCGGATAAGATTGATAAACTCGAAGGCCGCGTGTGCAGGTCTTGAACGTTGGTAATAATACATTGAGAAGAGCAGGCCTAATAGAACACTGCCTAGGCAAATTGTCCAACTTAGAAAAGATACCCACGAAAAATGTATAACGTGTAATTCTACTATACACATTTGGATTCTCGAATATCGAGCACTGTGCTGAAATTCTCCTTGTGTGATCTATGGGAGGAGACTGATACAAGTTTGGATATATCTGTGTGCCATAAAGTTCACGCACTATGCTGAAATTCTCCATGAGGAGACTCATGGAGTTATCAGTGCGCAATGAATGTCATCCTTTACAAACCAGTTATTGAAGGAAAAGTTGACTGCAAAAGAACTACAGGTCTTCAACGATACAGACATACAGACAATATCAACATATCACACAGATACAACATAACTGAGTGCCCCACAAGGACTCAGGACATGAATTGCTAATCCTCTATTACCTGACACCTTCAATGCGCAGACGGCATTGATATCTGGTCTTGCGCTATCATAAAATATGTGCGCAAAGGATAAAAATTTGTAGGCTAAAGACAGCTTATGGAAACATCGGTGCCAACATTATACCTGAGCTGGACGGCGCCTCTACCATTTACTCTGCAAGAGGACATAAACTACAAATACCCAAAGGCCCTTTTCCTCACTCCTCAAGTCAGATTGGACATACCGTGGTAGATTCATATTTTTGTAGACCGGTGGATGATGACGTCATTTTCACATCGCTCGCCTTTATTCTCAAAGACAAATCATGGTACCCATTTTAGGGCGGGTCGATCTGGAAGCCCACGTCACTATTACAAAATCAAATCCTCCCCGGTGAGACGCGAACCGATGACGACTGGGTTGGTAAGCGAACGTCAAGCCACTACCGCCGCGGCTTCCGAGACAGAAAATGATTTTGAATTTTATTGTTATTGTTATTATTAATATGTTTATTATTGTTGATGTTGTTGTATCATATTGTTTATTTTCATTGTTATTAGTATTATGTTTATTACTAGTATTAGATGTACTATTATTATGGTGTTTGTTATTATAGTTATGATTATTATTATGTTTATTGTTATTTTACGGTGTTTATGATTATTATGTTTATTATTATTATGATGAGATGAGATGAGATTATTATGGTGTTTATTATTAGTATTATCCTTATGCGTACTTATGTTAATATTAGTGTTATTATTGTTGTTACTATTATTATTATTATTATTATTATTATTATTATTATTATTATTATTATTAATATTATTATTATTATTCATTATGTACCCTCTTCTTGTAGAACTTTCACCCCACAACAGCCTTTTGAATCTTATCTCTGGCATACGACAAATGTCCTCCCTCTTTTGTTGTCAAGTGTAAATTATCTTTCACATCCTATCTATCTACACTGTGGTCGTAATCTTATCTGCTTCACATGTGGTAAAGGATTTTGTCCATTAATTTGATGATGTTTGTCAGTCAAGTGTGATGATGTGTGTCCATCAAGTATGATGGTGTTTGTCCATCAAGTATGATGTTTTTCCATCAAGTATGATGTTTTTTCATCATGTATGATGTTTTTCCATCAAGTATGATGATATTTGTCCATCAAGTGTAATGATATCTTCAGAGATGGTGCATCTAATGTACACTTCCCTCCACTGTTTACTTTCCCAGACATTTATGTCTGTTGACAGGCCCAAAATATGTGATTTTATTTTCAACTTTATTTCTCTGATTTCTTACACGCCAGGTTCATTTTGAGTAGAACTGCAACAAGGAAATATTTAATTATTACTGTTATTATAATCATTATCATATTCCCTCAACTTTTCCTTCTTTGTATTCCGTTTCCAGTTTTTCCTCTTCTTCTACAGCATACTCTTCCTTTATCCCTGTTGGTTTTTTTTTTCTTTACCTTCGCGTTTAGAAGAGACACGTAGAGTCAGCTTTGGAGCATGCTTCATTCATGGTGGTATTCATGGCCTGAAACATTCCATCAATCCATCTTTTATAGGGGTGAGCTCTCATTTTGTCTCTGTCCCTGTCTCTGTCTCTGTCTGTCTGTCTCTGTCTGTCTGTCTCTCTGTCTCTCTGTCTCTGTCTCTCTGTCTCTCTCTCTGTCTCTCTGTCTCTCTCTCTCTCTCTCTCTCTCTCTCTCTCTCTCTCTCTCTCTCTCTCTCTCTCTCTCTCTCTCTCTCTCTCTCGCATGTCTTTTGTTTCCACTTCGCTTCGCTTGCCCAGCGTCCGGCAGTCTCTAGTTAATGTTAAATATTTGCCACTTCCTGCCTGTAATGCTAGCATTTCCACAGGATTATATTTTTGCTTTTTCATTTGATTCAAGATTCGATGGTTTTTGTATTTTTCTTTAAAGAATAACGCCCAAACACAGCATGATAAACGTATATTGTGAAGAAAAAAACTAAGAACAATCTATGGATTTTCTAAGGCATTGACAATCTTAGACGGGTTCTCAATTGCTGTAGAGGCAGAAACATGATGTGCATTTTTTTTTTTACTTTTTGGAAATAATTGTTATTAATAGAAGAAATAAGGTAAGCTGTTGTTATCATTGGACAGTACTGATCATCATCATCATCATCATCATCATCATCATCATCATCATCATCATCATCATCATCATCATCATCATCATCATCTTTTAGCGTGTGTTTTCTAGAAGTTCACTCTCATCACAGTCTTTAAGGCAGGACTGACCATTGGCCTGTTGTCTTGTCTCTTCCATTGTGCAGCTCAATGTATCTATAGTTTCCTGTGTCCATTTTTGGATTCACAATACAAGAACCGTATCTTCTATTACTTTCTACTCCACAATCTCTTTATCCAGAAACCGTATATTCTATAACCGCACTTCTATTCCATTATCTCTTTATCCAGAAAACATATCTTCTATTACCGCACATTTTGCTCCACCATCTCTTTATTCAGAAATCATTTATTCTATTATTCATTTTCCCTTGCCTTCAACTGCTCCCTGAAGAATAGTTTCCAACAAGAGCCATGGCGAATTCACGACCAAGTTTAGTAATTTATCGACCGATCACTTCTGACGGGGGCGGATCTGTCAGGTCGGAGATTTCTTGGACATCTTATACATATAGATAGAGATACACCTGAAACCTTTGTAGCAGATGGGAGAATTGACAGGAAAATGCGCACGACGAAGACAAAGACATAAGTTGGCCAAACAGTTGACCTCGCGCTGTGAATGTCGTGGGTTTGTGACTAGACTGCACTGTTCAGGCCTTCTAGTTCAGTGTTATCTGCAGACCGCTGGAGGTTACCGCTGGAGCAAATGAGTTGGTGCTTATTGCCTTGAACTGGACAGATGGATTGCTGGGGAGAGTGCGAGCCAGGTGGAATACAACCCAGTGCAGTGGGAGTTGACTCTATCGCCTGTAACCTTTAGCCTTGATGGTTTACACATATGACATCATCCGATCAAGGCCAGCTATTAAGCCTGAAACTGGTAATCTTGTGAAATAACAACCATAATCGCCCATGATTATCGGCATGTCACATGATGATGAGTGCGCTTTGGTAGCAATAACATACAGTGGCGGAGAGGCCATGATGTCAGGTTACCCTATAGTAGACCTTTGATGAAATGCTCTGCCCCCGCCTTCTTTTTTTGCCCCTGAAATATTAGGCGATACGTTTAAATGTTAATGACCTTCCGGTAGCCTTGACTCCAGGGAAACAACACGTGAACTGATACAGTGACAAAGGATACTATATCGCCACATGTGACCTCCCATTTGGACAGAAGAACAATATATCGCCAAACTAGGTTTATCGTGTTATTCGTTTTGTTTCGCGGTATCTTTCGCAATTTCAGTGCTCTTTGAACGGAAATTTACGTGATAATACTTGTTCATATGTTTGTGTACCATGTTTGGTACAAACCTACTTCTTGCTTGGCACTGAATCAGTTAAGACCCATCCCGCAAGAAAGACATTTGGTCTTGACTGGATATAACAAAATAGTTGAAGTCCGTATGTATCTGTAGCATTATAAAGCCAGGACGCTGCTCCTACCCAGGACAGCTTTCGGAATCCCACATTGAGCAATCGCAGGCCTCATAAAAAACATCAAACACACATAGCAGCCGGCCATTTTCCAACCATGACAGACTGGCGCGAACTGTTCTGGCCAGCTACCAGATGTGCCTCGCCTGCAGCCCACGTCCGTTTGAAAATCGATTTCCTTTTTTGTGTTCAAATGTCTGTCGTAACCGACGGCTGTGTTTGTATGTTTGTTAATTGCTCTTTATGTAGTTAACGCCTGGTGTATGGCTTGCCAATTAGATGGCGCAAGTTTTAATTAAACTGCATGAGAAGCCACTTCATGTGCCAATACTGTCCCGTGTTTTAATAAAACACGCATATGTAGTCAGTTCTCTATTCGCGAATGGTAAACTCTAAATAATGGCCACTGGATAACTGCGTACCTAAGCCCCTACATCCTTATATAATAATAATAATAATAATAATAATAATAATAATAATAATAATAATAATAATAATAACAATAATAATAATAACAATAATAATAATAATAATAATAATAACAATTGCAATGATAATAATAATAATTATCTAACTTACTGTGGGTACAGTCAGCGCACATAATCATTGATTCCATACCCACATTGAAGATATCGACTGTAGGTGATGTCAGAGAATACGATCATTGATTTTTTACCCACATGGAAGATGACAAGTACTTTCAGAGCGAAATAATCGACACTTCCTGTCCAGAACAATCCATAACCATGACGGCAGCTCCCTGCCAGCACACGAAAAGAGGTTCTTGAAGTTGCCATATATTCCCACAAACTGCTTCTCCAAAGTGGCAGCCAGGTAAGCGCAGTCACTAACCCGCGTCCGAAACGTTCATGACATTATCAGCGAGCTCGATATCATTTGAGTACAATACTGTATGATTAAACAGAGTTGAGGACACTATCGTATGTCTAAACAAAGTTGAGGACACTGCCAAATGTTTAAACGAAGTTGAGGACACTATTGTTTGTCTAAGCAAAGTTGAGGACACTAAGGTATGTCTAAACAAAGTTGTGGACACTATTGTTTGTCTAAACAAAGTTGAGGACACTAAAGTATGTCTAAACAAAGTTGAGGACACTAAGGTATGTCTAAACAAAGTTGTAGACACTGCCATATGTCTAAACAAAGGTGTTGACAATGCCATATGTCTAAACAAAGTTGAGGAACTACAATGTATCCGAACTTATTTGAAATTCGACTATGTGTCCGAATATATTTGAGGAACTACCATTTATCCAAACGTATTGTAAAACTACCACATGTCCGAACATATTTGAGGAACTACACTATATCCAAACATATATGAGGAACTACAGTATATCCAAACTTATTTGAGAAACTACAATATATACGATCATATTTGGGGAACTACCATATGTCCAAACTTAACTGTAGAAGTACTATATGTCCGAACATATTTGAGGAACTACCGTATATCCGAAAATATTTGAGGAACTAAAATAAATCCGGACATATTTGAGGAACTACTATATGTCCGAACATATTTGAGGAACTATCATATATCCAAACTTATTTGTAGAACTGCCATATGTCTAAACAAATATGACATATGTGGAACTACCATTTATCGAAAAGAAAGTGTATTACCATATACCCAAACACATTAGGAGGACATTATCGTATACCCAAACACATAAGGAGGAATGTACCATATACCCAAACAAATATGAGACCATTACCATATGACCGAACATATATAAGGAAACTACCATGTACCCTAACAAATATCAGGCCACTACAATAAGATATACTATGCACTACAACATCTGCTAAAATCAAATGCGCTATCTCGTAACACCAAAATCACAGTATACAAAACACTGATCAGACCAGTTGTGCTGTATGGCTCTGAAACCTGGAGTACAACGAAAGGAGACGAAGCCTTGTTACAAACCTTTGAGAACAAAGTTTTAAGACGCATCTTTGGACCCTTAGAGATACACAAGGTGGAGAGTGGAAAAGAAGAAGTAACAAAGACATTTATGATCTGTTTAATTCCCCGCTAATCACTGGTATCATGAAGGATAATTGACTACAATGGCTGGGGCATATAAAAAGAATGGAAGATAATAGGGAAACAAAACTCTCTTACATTCAGGAAATAAATGACCGTAGACCCCGAGGTAGACCAAGAAGACGGTGGAGAGATAATATATATACAGACCTACAAGCACTTGGAATCAACGACTGGCAAGAGAAGGTCAACCAGAGAGACGAATGGAGACGGATTGTATCTGCAGAAAAGAACCTCAATGGCTCGGAACGCTGAAGAAGAAGAAGACTATAGCAACAACAAAAGCGTTGTACTTAAACTAATATGAGAATACACACGGTTACATTTCAACGCACTATCATATGGCCAGCTACCGCAGTGACGCAGTAGTTAGCATGCCTGCTTTCAGTCTGTTGTTCGTGTTCGAATCCAAATTCCCGCAGTTGTCTATACACATTGAACACTGGCTATGTGAAGTAAATAAAGTCATTGGCATTCATAGAAGGTGAAGAAAGATGTAGAAATTGGAGGTCACGCCAGAGAAAAGAAACATTGAATGAAATAGTGGCCACCCTAGGATTCGAACCTGCCACCTCAAGTGACCGATGTAACAACAACGAATGCCAACCTGGTTTATCGGTGCGCTGCGGGCAACAGACAAGGTGCTCAGTCTCAACCAGCCAGCACATAGTGGTAGCGACAGTGACAACCACCGCATCACATTTCTTCTGCAGTTCAACTGTTGGCAACGTTTTCGGTAAGTCCCTATTATTCATTTGTGATGTTGGGCTTTCTGTTTAGTAATGTTTCTGTTTCTTGTGGGTATTTATATTATTTATTCTTCTTCTGTTATATATCTCGTATAGAAGAATTGTCCTTCAACCAACACTCGCCAAACTGTCCTTTCTTTTGCGATCTCCTCCAGCCCATGCCATGTCCTCCCCATATTTTCATCTCTGTCTCTGGGATTTTCCTTCATATACTCATATATTAGAACTTCATCCTTTTTTGCCATCTAATTCGTTTGCTAGGGAAGGTCCAATGACAGGCGGTCCTACTTATATTATTGTCACAGTTTCTCGTTGTATGTGTACAACGGCAGTATCCTTCCCTCACATCTTGCTTCGCTGGAATCTGTCTTGTTCACTCTCAATAAAGACTGCAACAAACAAAGGTTCTTGAAAGGCAAGAGAATAGACTTATTTGCAACTGCTTTTATCCCAGATGGCTCGGTCTCTTTCCGTGTGGAAAAAGCGTCACATCAGCCAAAAGCGTCGCATCAAGCACAAACTCCGTAGCTCTAGTAACGACCCCCAAGGCGTATCCGAGAAAACTGCATTTGTGAACCGAAGGACGTAGGCGGGAATCGTACTGACAACCTTCGGTGCGAGAGGCACGCGGCGTAACCACTTCGCCATGGAGACTACCATGCAGATTCCATATACATTCCATACAGATTCCATGCAGATTTCATGCAGATTCCATAATACCATTCTATCCTTTCTGTTCTGCACAAGCGCAAAAGGCAATAATTGTGTGTAGTCTGTCAGCAATGGTTTTAGTCGTTCTCTGTGTATCTGATGTATACTGCAATGCTGATTTAACGTTGAACTGGTTATTCTCAACAAAGAATCAACTTTGGGAGACGATACATCAATAGCATTAGATATGCAGATGATACAGTCTGGATTGCAGACAATGAACAGGACTTGCAACATTTAGTAGACTCGGTTGTTGCACACATTGAACAACTAGGTTAGAACTGAATATTAAGAAGACACAGATTATGGTCGTCACTGGGAAGACAGAAATACCACAATGTGATATACGAGTAAATGGGAATATTCTTCAACTAACATTCTTTTCAATTAACATTTCTTTCAATTCTCATTTTCTCTTCATTGTTTCCATTTTTCCATGCTTTTGTTCTTCTCGTCCGGTCGTCACCTTCTAATGTAGTCAGGAGTTCTCCTTGACTGTATGTTGTGTTTGTGAATGTGTTTGTTTGCTGATGAAGGCTAATCGCCGCAACGTTCTGTATGTGTCTTAACTCTGTTATGTAAAGCTGCACTACTTTGTGGTATTTTATATTGTTTACACTTTCACAGCTTTACCGCAGTTCCACCAAATTTTATTCACTCAATAGCAGGGTGACTGAACCATGTACTACCAGTCCAACATGAGGAAAATGCGATTGCAAACCGTAGCTGCAATCATAAACACGCCACAGGCCTTAACGGTTCAACGCCTAACCGCCATATTGGCGACCGGAAGTCAGAGTGTTGAAGTGCTACATATAACCTATACTTTTGTATGGATGTGAAGTGTGGACAATGAGCAGACAAGCTGAAAAACAGCTAATGGCTGTGGAAATGTGGTTTCTGGGTAAAATGCAAAGAATGCATTGGACAGACAGAAAAACCAATGAACAAGTCCTTCAAGAAACAAATGAAGATCGTAAACTGATTAGAGTCATTAGACGTAGACAGTCAAAATTGTTTGAGCATGTTATGAGAAGATATGAGTTGGAGAACTTGGTGACTAAACCAAGGGGAGGACCGAGAAGTAAATACCTGGATGGCTTGGCCATGTGGCATGTTCGAGACAGGAACACGGAGCTTACCTACGACTCTGATGATCGAGCGAGATGTCAGAACATGACCGGCCACGCTTATCGACACGGCACATGATGGATGGATGGTTATTCTCAGTTGTTCATATTCTGTATGTATCATTTATTGCATTTGAACATGTAAAAATATCGATTGTTTATAGCTGTTAGAAGGGTGCTGGTTGTAGAGCGTTATAAAGAGTTGCAATTATTCTTTGTCTTCTTCTGCTGCTGCTTCTTCTCCTCCTCTTACTTCTTTTTCTTCTTCGTCGGAAATGTTTGTTTTAGACGTAATTGCGTTGCGTCTGTTTACAGCAGAACTGCAATACTTGCGCCTTTCGGCTGACTTCGTCAAGGATTTATTGGCTGGGTTAGCCTCCTCGGGAACTGCTGAAACAATCAACATGATCATCATTAATTTCATCATCACCAACATGATGCAGTGCCATCTCCGTACGCAAGATGTGTCGTATCCAGTGCCTAGCTTCTTTTCTTTACCTCTTTGTTCACGTCATGTGTCTAGTTCTCTCCATGAGCTCTATATTGGTCACTCTGTCATACCATGAGAGTCCCATTATTCTTCAGTTTGTCTAATTCTCTCTGTGAGCTCTACATTGGTGGCTCTCATACCATGTTATTCCCCCTCTCGAACTATTCTTCAGTTTGTCTAGTTCTCTCCATGAGCGGCTCTCAAATCATGTTATAACCCACGGCCGCTATTCTTCGGTTAGTCTAGTTCTTTCCATGAGCACTACATTGGTGACATAAGTAATCTTCGGAGGTACCAGTTAGTAAATTTGTGTTGGTAATCCCTGTAATCGCTCTCCATGCTCCTCACCCATACAACAGTACATAGTTAACATTCAAGTGGAACAAAATAGTGTGGTGCAAAGTTTAACTTTCTTTGACTTCCACAAATTGCCAAGTGCTATGAAATCTTACCTGTTGTATTCTTATATTTGTATCTCTATCTGTTCCCCTATTGTTGTCCTCATAGATGTATGTTTCCGCCTCCTGACTTGACGCTAAACCAAGTAAGATTTTGAACTTGTTGCATTCATTTTCTGTGCTTCTCCATCATACAATAGATATCTAAATAAGTTACAAGAATATTCACAATTAAAGATTCATGATAACGCAATACAGTTGTGACCTCGGGCTCCTACAGGTTCATCGCTATTTATTACAAGAATATTCACAGTTAAAGATTCATGATAACACAATACAGTTGTGACCTCATGCTCCTACAGGTTCATCGCTACTTATAACAAGAATATTCACAGTTCCCACGCTGCGGGATTTACTGAGGAAGGGATCCGAGCAATTATGGACAGCATGGTTCGATGTGCAATGAGGATGATCTATCGACCAACTAACTAACTAACTAATATTCACAGTTTAAGATTCATGATAACGCAATACAGTTGTGACCTCATGCTCCTACAGGTTCATCGCTACATAGCAAGGACAGCCTCGTGTATCATGTAAACGGGACTGAATATAAATAATACAGAAGTGTACAGCTACCTGGATGTACATGGCGCTACATCATTATTTCTGAATCATTCCTCGAGATCTTTCGGTTGGTGTCTTACAATTCAAACACCCGTAATCCCCATGACGATTCCTCATAAGAAATGAATCACAAAGTCTACTGTAATCTGGTGATCGCATTGGAGTCACGTGTGATACGTTTGCAGTTGTCGAGACATTTCTACTTAGAAATATAACACCGCAAGATTGTGTTTGTTGATGCATCTCAGTATAGAAGTGGAGGCGTACAGAAGTCAAACGTGCAGAGACAATTTTCTAGAAATGTAAACATCCACATCTCATTATTTTGTTCCACACTTTAGTGTAGAAATGACAAACAAAATCGAACAGTATAGAAGACGCCGTGGGTCCAAAAGAAGAACACTACGATATCTGATCCTTCTCTACATTCAAGTATTGGGGAGGGAAAAATTAAACAGCTCAGCAAAGGAAGATATTTTGTGGTAGATGTATAGAACCTCGAAATCAGATTTCCTTCTTCAGTCGAACTGAGGGACTGCATCATAAAGACAGCTATACAACAAGGGAGATTTTCTACAACACCATATCAGTTCACAGACACACAACTACAGTCTCACGTGAAGGAGATGATTCGTAAAGACAGAAGCCCATCTCTGTTGCCATGATGTCAAACTACACAAATATAGTTTCAAATGAAAGAGAGGAGTCATAAAGACAACGATACAACAATAGCCCAATTTTGTTGCATCGTATCAAAATACACAAAACCAGTGTCTTTTTGTCCTCTACACTCGAGAGTAAGAAATGCGCAACAAAGAAATCTTATTGTTGTATTTAACAGGACAGAAATTGCTGAATGTCTATCAACGCCAATCCTCATTGCGGATGATGATGTTCACTAGTCATTTCTGTACCGCATCAGCTTTACAGCATCACCACACGGTTCTATGTTCATGGGTTAGTTTTCATACTGTACTGTTCACGGAACTGGATACATTCGCAAAGTGTGGATTAAGGGCGCAGAGACACATCTGTAGGTTTGGAGGCACACAATGTGGATGCATCTTTGGGCTGAACATCAACATGTGGTTGCTGCAGGGACTGTTTGTTGGAGAAGTCACGCTCACTGGTGCAGATGGAACAGCTGAGGTGAGTAGATGTGTTTGTGGAATGAGTGAATGTCATAAAGGGATATACACCATGTTAGAAAATTTTCTTGTTGTTGTTGTTGTTGTTGTTGTTGTTCTTGTTCTTGTTCTTCTTCTTCTTCTTCTTCTTCTTCTTCTTCTTCTTCTTCTTCTTCTTCTTCTTCTTCTTCTTCTTCTTCTTCTTCTTCTTCTTCTTCTTCTTCTTCTTCTTCTTCTTCTTCTTCTTCTTCTTCTTCTTCTTCTTCTTCTTCTTCTTCTTCTTCTTCTTCTTCTTCTTCTTCGGCTGCGGCTGCGGCTGCTGCTGCTGCTGCTGCTACATTTCTTTCTTCCCCCTCCTACTACACCTTCTTTTTCTTTTCTTCTTGTTCTTCGTACACTTCCTGCTCTTCCTACTACCCCCCCCCCCCCTTCTACTTCTTCTTTTTCTTCTTCTGCTACCTACCGTTTATACCCACCTTTCCAATGAAGACATTCCTATCTTTGTTTCACCTCAGGCAGCACCTTCCGTTCCTCAACAAACTCTTCACCTCCGTACATAGCTCAATTCCGTGTCCTCACCAAACCCTTCATAACAGTACATAACTCGCTAGCGTGTGCTCACTAAACTCTCCACCTCAGCACATAACTCACTTCCGGGTCGTCACCAAACTGTTTCACATCAGCACATAACTCACTTCTGGATCGTCACAAATCAGTTTCACCTCAGTACATAACTAACTTCCGGGTCGTCACCAAACTGTTTCAATTCAGCACATAACTAACTTCCGGGTTGTCATCAAACTGTTTCACCTCAGCACATAACACACTTCCGGGTCCTCACAAAGCTGTTTTACCTCAGCACATAACTCACTTTCGGGTCGTCACCAAGCTGTTTTACCTCAGCACATAACTCACTTCCGGGTCGTCATCAAACTGTTTCACCTCAGCACATAACTCACTTCCGGGTGGTCATCAAACTGTTTCAACTCAGCACATAACTCACTTCCGGGTCGTCACAAAACTGTTTCACTTCAGTACAAGACTCACTTCAAGGTTGTCATCAAACTGTTTCACCTAAGCACATAACTCTCTTCCGGGATATCATCAAACATTTTCAACTCAGCACATAATTCACTTCCGGGTTGTCATCAAACTGTTTCACCTTAGCATATAACTCACTTCCGGGTCGTCACCAAACTATTTCACCTCAGCACATAACTCACTTCCGCGTCGTCACCAAACTGTTTCAACTCAGCACATAACTTACTTCCGGGTCGTCACCAAACTGTTTCAGCTCAGCACATAACTCACTTCCGTGTCGTCACCAAACTGTTTCACCTCAGCACACAACTCACTTCCGGGTGGTTACCAAGCTTTTTAACCTCATTTAATAACTCACTTCCGGGTTGTCATCAAACTGTTTCACCTCAGCACATAACTCACTTCCGGGTAGTTACCAAACTGTTTCACCTCAGCACATAATTCACTTCCGAGTTGTCTTCAAACTGTTTTACCTCAGCACATAACTCACTTCCGGGTCCTCATCAAACTGTTTCACCTCAGCACAAAACTCACTTTCCGGGTCCTCACCAAACTTGGTTCACCTCAGCACATAACTCACTTCCGGGTTGTCATCAAACTGTTTTCAACTCAGCACATAACTCACTTCCGGGTCGTCATCAAACTATTTCACCTCAGCACATAACTCACTTCCGCGTCGTCACCAAACTATTTCACCTCAGCACATAACTCACTTCCGCGTCGTCACCAAACTGTTTCAACTCAGCACAAAACTCCCTTCCGGGTCCTCACCAATCTGTTTCATCCTCAGCACATAACTCACTTCCGGGTTGTCATCAAACTGTTTCACATCAGCACATAATTAACTTTCGGGTTGTCTCCAAACTGTTTCACCTCAGCATATAACTCACTTCCGGATCCTCACCAAGCTGTTTCACCTCAGCACATAACTCACTTCCGGGTCGTCATCAAACTGATTAACCTCAGCACATAACTCACTTCCGGGTTGTCATCAAACGGTTTCACCTCAGCACATAACTCACTTCCGGGTTGTCATCAAACTGTTTCACCTCAGCACATAACTCACTTCCGGGTTGTCATCTAACGGTTTCACCTCAGCAAATAACTCACTTCCGGCTCCTCACCAAGCTGTTTCACCTCAGCACATAACTCACTTCCGGGTTGTAATCAGACTGTTTCAGCTCAGCACATCACTCACTTCCGTGTCGTCACAAAACTGTTTCACCTCAGCACAAGACTCAGTTCCGGGTTGTCATCAAACTGATTCACCTCAGCACATAACTCGCTTCCGGGTTATCATCAAACTGTTTCACCTCAGCACGTAATTCACTTCCGGGGTGTCATCACACTGTTTCACCTCAGCACATAACTCACTTCCGGGTCGTCACCAAACTATTTCACCTCAGCACATAATTCACTTCCGGGTCGTCACCAAGTTCTTTCACCTCAGCACATAACTCACTTCCGGGTCGTCACCAAACTGTTTCAACTCAGCACATAACTCACTTCCGGATCGTCACAAAACTGTTTCAGCTCAGCACATAACTCACTTCCGAGTCGTCTCCAAACTGTTTCACCTCAGCACATAACTCACTTCCGGGTCGTCACTAAACTGTTTCATCTCAGCACATAACTTACTTCCGGTACAATGGTGACAGGATGACGCGTTACTTTTCGGAGGGACGCTATTTAGTGTTTTCCTTTGGATTTCGTGTGATTTCCTATGGATTTACTGTGAATAGTGTTTTCCTGTGGATTATGTGATGCTATTTTGTGTTCTTTGATTGGAAGTCTTCAAAAGAAGCCACGGAAGGCAGGTGGTGGATGAAATTTTGAGGGAAGCCGACAGATATTTGTTGGTCATGGTCTCGAGTTTCAAGACGGCAAGCAGAGGAGCTCTTCTTGAGTCAATGACTGCGGTCTCCGACCAGTAAGGTCACTGCCATAGAGGAAAGCAACGGCAAACTACCTCTTTAAAAGTGCTTAGTACATCATGATTCGCTAAAGACTGATCATCGCAAGACAAGGACAGAGACGTTAAAATTAGCAACTTGGAACGTTAGGACGTTAAACGACGACAAAAAATTAGAGAACATAAAACAAGAAATTGAACGGGGAAAAATTAATATTTTAGGTATGTGCGAAACGAGATGGACAGGAGCAGGCATCAAGATAGATGAAGATTTCAAGATTATTTATTCTGGATGTGAAGATCGTCATAGGGGAGTGGCAATTATTTTGGACCGGAAAACATCAAAATCTGTTCAAGGATATTGGGCCGTGTCGGACAGAGTTCTACTAGTTAAATTAAGTGGCAGACCTTTTAGCATAAATATTATTCAAGTATATGCCCCAACAGGAGAATCCAGTGAAGATAGTGTAGAAGAATTTTATAATGACATAGAGTCTGCCTTAAAGAAATGTAAAAATTCAGAAATAAACATCATAATAGGGGACTTCAATGCAAAAGTAGGAAATCAAGGAGATAGATACACAGAAGGAAACTATGGTTTAGGAGAGAGAAATGAAAAAGGATACAGACTCGTAGAGTGGGCAAAAGAACAGGAAATGATTGTAGGAAACACCTGGTTTAAGCGACACCCTAGAAGATTATGGACATGGAGGAGTCCTGATAGCAGGATTAGAAACCAGATTGACTACATTCTCATTAGCAGAAGATTTAGAAACGCGCTAACAGTAGCAAAAACAGTTCCCAGTGCTGATTGTTATAGTGACCACAGATTACTCACAGGAACATTGAGGATAAAGTTGAAGAAAGTCAAGTATATAACAGGAAACACTAAATATGATTTGTGTACATTGAGTAATGACAAGGAAATACAAAACAAATGCAACATAGAAGTACAGAACAGATTTGAAATATTGTCTGATCTAGAGATATTATTTCAGGATGTGGATGATCAATGGGAAAAGTTGAAGAATTCAATCAATGTGGCTGCAGAAACTATTCCAAAATTAAAGAAGGTGGGTCGTAAGATATGGATGAATGAAGAAATTTTACACCTCATGGAAACAAGAAGACTCAACAAAAATAATTCTGTCAAATATGAAGAAATTCACAGACAAGTCAGAATATTATGTAAGGAGGCAAAAGAATCATGGCTTGAGGAAAAGTGCTTAGAAATTGAAAACCAACACAACAGTCAAAATACCAAATTAGTGCACAAAAGAATTCAGGAACTTACTAATAAAAGAACAAGTACATCAACAGGGTGTCTAAAAACTAAAGATTTCAAAATCATAATAGAAAAAGACCAGATTCTACATGTATGGACAGATTATGTGAAACATCTTTATGATGATAACAGAGACGAACAGTATGATATTAGATTTAATAATGAAGGACCGCCAATTTTGGAGATGGAGGTTCGAAATGTTCTTAAGCATATGAAAGCTGGCAAGGCCCCCGGTGCAGATAACATCACAACAGAAATGATTAAAGCTTTAGAAGAATTTTGACTAGAGCAAGTCACCAGACTGCTGAACACATTATATGATACTGGAGATATACCTCCTAAATTATGTAACTCTGTATTTATTGAAATCCCAAAGAAATCAGGAACCTTGGAATGTGATCAACATAGAACAATTAGTATAATGAGTCACATCACAAAGATTTTGCTAAGAATTATCATGCAAAGAGTGAGGAAGAAGATACAACCTGAAATAGGGGAAGAACAATGCGGGTTTGTAGAAGGAAAGGGTACAGTAAATGCTGTGTATATGCTGCGAACAGTTATTGAACGTGCTATAGAAGTAAACAAGGATATACATCTTTGCTTTATTGACTATACAAAGGCTTTTGATAGAGTTAGACATGTCAGCATGGTGGATATGCTTGCAGATCTACAAATTGATGGGAAAGACATTAGTCTTATAGAAAGCATATATCGGAAACAACAAGCTGCAATAAGGATTGATAATGAAGTGGGACAGTATCAGCCAATTAAGAGAGATTGTTAGGCAGGGATGTGTGATGTCTCCAGATCTTTTTTCCCTATACAGTGAAAATATTTTCAGAAATGTAGAGGTTATAAATGGAATCAGCATTGGAGGACGAAACATCAATAACATTAGATATGCAGATGATACAGTATTAATTGCAGACAATGCGCAGGACCTGCAACAATTAGTAGATGCGGTTGTTGTACACAGTGAGCAACTGGGGTTAGAATTAAATTGTAAAAAGACTCAGGTTATGGTCGTCACTAGGAAGAAAGAAGTGCCACAATGTAATATACAAGTAAATGGAAATATTCTTCAACAAGTGAATCGGTACAATTATCTTGGAACAGTCATAACATCTGATGGGAGATGCCTTGAAGAGATTAGAACAATAATCGCCATGGCGAAAGTAGCCTTTAGCAAGATGAAAAACATTCTGACCAATAAAAAGATGTCAGTTGAAACGAGAAAAAGAGTGTTGAGGGGATACATAGAGCCTGTTCTTTTGTATGGATGTGAAACTTGGACAATGAGCAGTCAAGCTGAACAACATCTGATGGCTGCAGAAATGTGGTTTCTGAGGAAAATACAAAGAATACCATGGACAGACAGAAAAACCAATGACCAAGTACTACAGGAGACAAATGAAAATCGTAAACTGATTAGAGAAATTAGACGTAGACAGTCAAAATTTTTTGGACATGTTATGAGAAGAAATGGATTGGAGAACTTGGTGACAACTGGCAAGATCAAAGGGAACAGCCCAAGAGGAAGACCGAGAGGAAAATACCTGGATGGCTTGGCCACATGGCATGGACGAGACAGGAACACTGAGCTGATCCACGACACTGGTGATCGAGTGAAATGGCGAGTCATGACCGCCCACGCCTACCGGCATGGTACATGATTGATTGATTGACATAACTCACTTCTGGATCGTCACAACGCTGTTTCACCTCAGCACATTATTCACTTCTGGGTCGTCACCAAACTGATTAACCTCAGCACATAACTCACTTCCGGGTCGTCACCAAACTGTTTCACATCAGCACATAACTCACTTCTGGATCGTCACCAAAGTGTTTCAACTCAGCACATAATTCAATTCCGGGTCGTCACCAAACTGTTTCACCTTATCACATAACTCACTTCCGGGTCGTCACCAAACTGTTTCACATCAGCACATAAGTCACTTCTAGATCGTCACCAAACTGTTTCACCTGAGCAAAAAACTAACTTCCGTGTCGTCTCCAAACTGTTTCACCTCAGCACATAACTCACTTCCGGGTTGTCATCAAACTGGTTCACCTCAGCACACAACTCACTTCCGGGTTGTCATCAAACTGTTTCACCTCAGCACACAACTCACTTCCGGGTTGTCATCAAAGTGTTTCACCTCAGCACATAACTCACTTCCGGGTTGTCATCAAACTGTTTCGCCTCAGCACATAACTCACTTCAGGGTTGTCATCAAACTGTTTCACCTCAGCACATAACTCACTTCCGGGTTGTCATCAAACTGTTTCACCTCAGCACATAACTCACTTACGGATCCTCACCAATCTGTATCACCTCAACACATAACTCCCTTCCGGGTCCTCACCAAACTGTTTCACCTCAGCACATAACTCACTTCAGGGTTCTCATCAAACTGTTTCACCTCAGCACATGACTCACTTCCGGGTTGTCATCAAACTGTTTCACCTCAGCACATAACTCACTTCCGGGTTGTCATCAAACTGTTTCACCTCAGCACATAATTCACTTCCGGGTCGTCACCAAACTGTTTCACCTCAGCACATAACTCACTTCCGGGTCGTCACCAAACTATTTCACCTCAGCACATAACTCACTTCCTGGTCGTCACAAAACTGTTTCACCTCAGCACATAACTCACTTCCGGGTCGTCACCAAACTATTTCACCTCAGCACATAACTCACTTCCTGGTCGTCACAAACTGTTCACCTCAGCACATAACTCACTTCCGGGTCGTCACCAAACTGTTTCACCTCAGCACATACTCCTTTTCTGTGTCCAATGGGTATCGAACGTGATTCACCATCCTGCATACCGAGGTCGAAATCTGTATGCAGGCGATTTGATATCAGACCGTCTTGTGTTGATTTTTAACAATGGTATGAGCATCGGTGGATCAGAAAGCAATGGCAAATTACTCCATGTAAACAAACCTTGTATATCACAAATAGCAAAATAATTATGAGGTTGAATGCGGCGTTCTTTACAGGATATGCAACTAAACATAGATTTAACATTCCAGGTGCTGTACTATACAACACACATATTAACACAATAATTCGAATATTGTCTACAGCGGTAATTTAAAATTGACTATCGTATATGTTTGTTTGTACAAAGTTGGCTTTATCTTATTGTTTTAGATGAGTGGTTCTCAACCGGTGGGGAATTCCTCCTCCCCCCCCCCCTCCCGGGAGGAGGTATGAGGAATTTTAGGGTTTCCATGGGCGTGGGTGTGGGGAGAATTAAGATTATTTCAAGATCGCGTTAATACAAGAACCGATTAAATGATATTGTTTTTCCGTCCATACTTTATGGTTCTGTACTTCTCGCTCTTCTGAAATTCGTTTGTAATGTAAGTAGACCTGCAAATCACGTTTCAAATAAACGTCTAGACTTGTTCTATTATGTGTTATTAAATTTAGCTTCCAGTTTTACGTAGACTGTGTAGGGAGGGAGGGAGGGAGAGAGAGAGAGAGAGAGAGAGAGAGAGAGAGAGAGAGAGAGAGAGAGAGACACAGAGAGAGAGAGAGAGAGAGACACACAGAGAGAGAGACAGAGACAGAGACAGAGAGAGAATTTATACGAAAGGGGGGAATGACATTCTTAACAAATGGTGAAGGGATGCATGGGCCCTAAAAGGTTGAGAACCACTGTTTTAGTTGATGTTGTGTGATTTCTGCAGTATCTATCCAACCAGATGCAGCGAAATATTCCAGGCAATAAATCGGCAATCTATTGTTTGTGTCTTCGTTATTCAAATTCACTACGGGGTAATAATGTCTAATGTTCAAAGAGGCCGATTTCATTAGAAGACCAAACTTACCTATTGCCATCGGGCAAGCTGGTACCCAAGGCAGTCCGCCACTGACGTGAAGTGTAGATCAGTATATTAGTAAATATTGCTATGCACTCAGAGAAGACGAAGACGCATATAGCATTCAGTGGACAGAGCCAATGATCTACAATTTCCAAAAAATCGAGTTCATATTATTTGTGTCGTGACGTCTACTATCTCAGAATAGAGAAAATGACCAATCAGATTTGCCATTCGTCTCCTTCTAATATGAAAGCAATGCGATTGGTCAAAGTATGCACGCGGGGGCTCATTACTATTCATGATTTCGCAAATCTGGGATTTTTATCTAGCCATTCGGACCGGTCTATCCGCGATGTGAAATGCGGTGATGAACTGTCTTAACGGAGCAAGAAAATGGCGCCAGGGGTATTGGAAATATCCTTCTCTCACGGGAGAATTTGGATTTCCTCTACCGAATTTCTGAGTAATCATGTATTTTTTGTCTTCCGTGGATTTCTTTCCGTTGTGCGTTCTTTTTTTCTTTTTTTAACTTGTTTTTTTTTTTTTTTTGGGGGGCCTCTTCCTTTGCATCTGCGCCCGCTGTGTAGATGTAAATCAGTGCAATGGATCTGCTGGTGACGTGCGGAGCGATTATTCTGAACTGTCATTTTGTTTTACGTCCGGGGTCTGGAATGTCGTTGTGCTTCTTAACTCGGAAGAGGGCTGAGTTCCTCACTAATTTGGTTTCTTCGTGGTGGGTCCTTCAAGTTGCTAGTGAGAACGGTGTAAACCTCAGGCAAATGTAACGTAACTCAATTTGACTAAACACTGAAGTAAATGTAACATAACTCAATTTGAGTAAAATTCAGGCAAATGTAACGTAACTCAATTTTAATAAAACTAAGGCAAATGTAACGTAATTCAATTTGAGTAACACTAAGGCATATGACACGCAACTTATTTGAGTCAAACTAAGCCAGCGTAACTCAATATGAGTAATACTAAGGCAAATAACACGCAACTCAATTTGAGCACAACTCAGGGAACTGTAACGTAACTTACTTTCAGTAAAACTAAGGCAAATGACACGCAACTGAATTTGAGTAAAACTCAGGGAACTGTAAGGAAAGTCAATCGAATACCAAGTATGTAATCAATGGTGTTGACTGTACGAAGTTCAACGTGATCTAAGTGATACAATATGTATTAATGTTAAGAGACGGAATCATAGGCCTGGTTAGGTAGGCTATATAGACAAGAGGGTGGAACAGAATAAGAATACAGAAGACTAAATGAACTTGTGTAAAACTAGGACATTTGTACAAGTCTGACGAAATTGAACTTAGCACAACCATAGAATATACAATTCTAACGTTAAACTAGTACTGCTATATGGGTCAGAAACATGGTGAACTAACTATAACTATTACAAATAAATGACAACCATTCACTAATTTTAGCAAAGGTATAATAGAAGGATTAAACTGGTATGACAGAATCAGACAGGAGCTCACGGAGAAAACAAGACAAAAACTATTGAAGGAAGTTGTGAAGAAAGATATTGGCGTTGAATAGGTCCATCATCATCATCAAGTGCCCTGCCAGCTGGCGTAGGCGTTCATGGCTCTCCACAGATCTCGGTCTTTGGTGTTCTGGATCAACTCTGCTGATGATATTCCTCCATGCCACCGTCTCAATCCATCCAGCATCATTTCTCTTGGTCTGCCTCTGCCTCTCTTCTCCTCGATCTTTCCAGTTGTCACGATGTTCTCCAATGTCTCTCTTCTCATCACATGACCAAAGAAAGCTGTTTGTCTCTTTCTTATTGTTGTATATAATGTTCTAGTTTCATTAGCCTCTTTCAGGCAGTCGTTGTTAGTTACTCTGGCAGTCCGCGGAATTCGCAACATTCGTCTTAAAAACCACATCTCTGTTGCTTCTAAGTTCTTCCTAATTTGTTAGTTTACATTCCAAGATTCACAGCATTACATCAAAACTGGTTCTATATGGCATTTCTCTTTCTTACATTCAGTAACACTGACTTATTGCATAAAATACTCTTCAATTTCTGAAATGCGGCTTTTGCCTGCGGAATAGGTCATACGTTAAGAAACCCTGATAATAGTATAACCACGAGTAGAAAGGTCTTTGTTTGGAATTCACAGGGCAAAAGAAACAGAGAAAGATCTATAAAACGCACGATGAAGAGAGTCACAAAAAAATAATGAAATGTACGTGGAAGACACGGACGAACTGCATGGGATAGTAAGGGTTATGAGGTTTGGGTGAGTCGGTTTACGTCCTGTGTCTCAGTGATGGGAAAAGGGTGAAAGAAAAAGGAGAAGAAGACAAAATGTGTATAAAAGTGGTTACGACTATTTCACAATCACTAAAGAAGAAAGTTGGGGCTTTTATGCTCAAATGTTACAGACAAGTTCTTAGAATATTGTTGACCAATAAAATGATTGATTGATTGATTGATTGATTTAGGAACCGACATCACAGCACTCGGGACCAATAAAAAGAAAAATAGTTAAATTCTACAAGATCCGAATATCAAGAAACTCATAAACAGCAGTCAGTAGCATATCCTTTACAGGACGTCGCAGTCAACATCAGCATTATTTAGCTGTTTAGAACTTCCTGGCGAGTTAACGTTCAGTAGTTTCTGAACGACCAACACTCATGCCATTTTATGGTAATAACAAAGCAAGGAGGTCTGCTGCCAAATCGCCCACAGCTGTGTTTCGAACGCGGTATACGGGATTACGGTCCGTAATCCCTTCGCCAGTAAGCTAGAAATTATCGTGTCTCGGACACTGACATACTTTGGACATATTACACGGACAGTGGCTTGGGGGGGGGGGGGGGGGGTGGAGAGACAGAACAGTGACAGAAAACATGGTGCGGCTAGCAGAGGCAGCGGTAGACAAACACAAAGATAGACACATGAGCTGGCAGACTCCTTTGGCGTGAGACAGCACGAGGCAGGAGACATGTCAATAGATCCAGCGGCTTTTCGACGCGCCTGATGAGAGCAGCGCTCTGCATAGCACGTGATCCATGATTCATATATACTCGTATAAGTATATACCAGCCTGGCAGGCCTATATAGGGGATGAGTAGTGAAAGAAGCGATACATTTTACAATCTGTGTTTGAGATTTGGTCCCCCTAGACTGGCGTAAAAATATCATGGCGATCAGACATACCCAAAGAAGAAACAACAATAAAGATTCATCTAAAAAACACCCCCTGAAACAAGAAGGAGCTTCAAGTACTTAGGAAGTATAATATCATCAAACGAGTTTGTCAATGACGATAGAGTTGAGTTCGACAAGGAGTTTTATGATGACGGATTTCAATATTTCATAATCATGTCAGACATCAAGAAAACCGCAGGAGTGTTTAGGAATGCAAGAACGCGAAACGTTAAAATTAGCGCCATCAATCGCTTAGCTCATGCACCAAGATTGTCCCTCGGTGATATAATGTGACAGCTGGAGCAGTGCGTTCATCTAGGACAGCTGTAGCCGG
>JACEFZ010027548.1:0-120000 GCA_014155875.1 Cepaea nemoralis | reverse complement strand
ATATCGCCAAGTGTGACCTCCCATTTGGACAGAAGGACGATATATCTCCATATCAGAGTCATCATGTAATTTGTTTTATTTCGTGGCATTTTCCGTAATTTTAAAGCTCAGTGCACGAAAATGTACATTATAATAATCTTTGATTGTGACCATGTTTGGTACACATCCACTGTTTGTTTGCCAGTAAATCAATTAAGTTGCACTCGCCTATGTTATTTTTTTTTTTTTTTTAGAATTTTAAACTTCCTAATTGGTTTAGGTTCATTCCCAAGAAGCGGACGATTTTTTAAAGAATTTTCTGGAAATTTGCAAGGAAATAAGTCCAGAAAGGGAGCTGATCACCCTACCATATTATACAGTGATCCAGTATATGTGAAGGCCTAACACCTAACGCCCCTACCGTCGTGAAAGAGCCTTTCACCCTCCTAATGCACTACTGGACATATGGTGCTAAACCATACATTGTATAGACGTATCGGCATTCGCCGGCCATGTGGGGAAGGCGTTACTGGAGCAATTCGTAATCCCGCATACCGAGCTCAAAACACAGCTGCCGGCGATTTGGCAGCAGACCGCAGTGTGTTGGTTTTCATAAAATGGTATGAGTTCCGGTCGTTTAGAAAGCAGTGGCAAACTACGGATTGTAAACTTACCAAGAAATCACAGTCAATATTGGGGTTGACTGCGACGTCCTGTAAACGACATGCAACTAACTTTAACCTTATCGGACTCGGTGAGGTTTGTGGTCAATTTCGCTCCCGCCGCCTTTACTTCTGAAGACATTTCCTGATACCCATTTAGACTAGCAGCCTAGGTCATTTTTAAAACCCCACCCCCATGAAGATACAAACCCTTGTCCAGCGGACAGCCAGACAAGCATCTGGCCACTACGCTACCGAGCCTCCAATCTCCAAGCAAATCCTTCTGGAACATTCTCCGATTTGGTCCCGCAAGATTCCCGAACTTACCAGAAAATTCGGAGTTCCAGGATCTGCATGACATGTGACAGATGCATTATTCATTATGCACGACCCGGACGCAAAATGTCATTTCCAGTCTGCCAGCTGCCATTTTGTATTTTTTTTTTAGTTTTCCGTATGTTAAGAGTCTGCCGTCTTTTGTCCGCCATCTTGTATCCGGCTCGGGAGGTTTGGCGAATTAGACAGACATTTCTAAATGTACTGTCTCTTGTCTGTGCCCACCAGAAGTACGTACATTATCTTCAGACTCTCTGTGTATGTATTTTAATTTCTGTCACGTGTTTGTTATTTGTAGACATTTATTTCACCTCGCAGCCGGTCCTTTGTAACAACCCACAGCCAGGCAGCAGACCGAAGGGGTTACCAATGTAATTGTTAATCCCGCATGCCGTGTTCCGAACACAGCTGCGGGAGATTTGGAAGCATACCGCTTTGTGTTGGTTTCCATTCAATGGTATGAGTGCCTGTGGTCCAGAAAGCAATGGCAAACTAATGAACGTAAACTTACCCAGGATTCACAAACAGTAAAAATGAATGCTGGATTTGACTGCAAGCATCACCTGGATCTTTTCTCCGGGGCATGCTGGTGTGCTGGGGAATGAACAGGCGGACAGATTGGCTGCTCGGCATAACTTGGTGGAGTATTGATGCATGACAAAGCAGACGTGGTTGCGGCCTTGTGGGAGCACGTGTACACCTCGGAGGTGCACATGGATCACCATAGTCTGGCAAGAATGAGGCAGCGAGGAATGACGAGGAGATCTGGCCGACGCTCGACGCTCAGAGGAAAGGCGAGACGGACATAAAATCAGATTGCGGCTGGAACTTTTGGTGTTGGAACTCTTCGCTGGCCGCAGAGGATGGGGACGGAGCGCTTATGGGAATGCGCCGAGTGCTGTGATGTCCGTTCCTAAATCAATCAATCAATCAATCAATCAATGTCCTGTAAACGATATGCAGCTAGCTTGAGGTAACCGTGTGTGTGTGTGTGTGTGTGTGTGTGTGTGTGTGTGTGTGTGTGTGTGTGTGTGTGTGTGTGTGTGTGTGTGTGTGTGTGTGTGTGTGTGTGTGTTTGTGTGTGTGTGTGTGTGTGTGGATTGTTATAAATGTGCTAAGAATACCATGAACAGACAGAAAACCTAGTGTGCTAAGAATACCATGGACAGACAGAAAACCTAGTGTGCTAAGAATACCATGGACAGACAGAAAACCTAGTGTGCTAAGAATACCATGGACAGACAGAAAACTCACCGTGCTAAGAATACCATGGACAGACAGAAAACTCAGCGTGCTAAGAATACCATGGACAGACAGAAAACTCAGCGTGCTAAGAATACCATGGACAGACAGAAAACCTAGTGTGCTAAGAATACCATGGACAGACAGAAAACCTAGTGTGCTAAGAATACCATGGACAGACAGAAAACTCAGCGTGCTAAGAATACCATGGACAGACAGAAAACCTAGTGTGCTAAGAATACCATGGACAGACAGAAAACCAATGAACAAGTCCTACAAGAGGCGAATGAAAACCACAAACTGATTAGAGAAATAAGACGTATATATTCACATTATTTTGGGCATGTTATGAGAAGAAATTATCTAGAGAACTTGGTGACAACTGGCAAGATTGAGGGGGGAAAGAACAAGGGGAAGGCAGAGGTTTAATTATATGAATGTCGTGACCATATGGCGTGGTCGGAACAAGAACACAAAGCTGATCCACAACTCTAGTGGTCCTGTCAGACGGTGAAACATGACCGCCGGATCTTACCGGCATGGCACATGATGAATGAAGAATGTTATGAAGTTATAACGTTGTGATTACGTCTCATGTTATGGTTTCCTCGGATATTTACTTGTGTTTCCCCAACCTTCTGCGATCCTTCTTTGCAATCAACCCGACCATTTATTGGCTGTCTGTGACTGTCTAGGCCAGTGGTTCTTAACCAGTGGGGAATTCCCCACCCCCAGTTGGGAATTTTAGGGTTTCCAGGAGGAGGAGGAGGGGGGGGGGGTTAAGATTATTTCAAGATCGCATTAATGCATTAATACAAGAACCCATACTTGATATTGTTTTCCCCCTCTAAATTGTACAGTCCTGTACTTCTCGCCCTAATGAAATTCGTTTTATAACGTAAGTAGACCCGCAAATCACGTTTTATGTAGATGTCTAGATTTGTTCTAGTATGTGTTATTAAATTTAGCTTCCATTTTTATATATACTGTGTAAGGTAAGGGGGGGGGGGGGGGGGATTATAGGGAGGAAATTCGAAAGTGGCGGGGGGGGGGGGGATGACGTTCTGAACATATGGTAAATGGGGGGGGGGGGCATGGGCTAAAAATAAGTTGAGAACCACTGGTCTAGGCCATGTTACGTTCAGTAGTTTGCCATTGCCGACATCTGTGACTTAGGGTTAGGGGACACGTTTCACAATCCCCCATAATGGGTTAACAATCTGTTGCAAACGATTTAGAAGCAGACTGCTCTGCGTCGATTTTTAATCACGGTATGAGCCGTTCAGAAAGTAATGGCAAACTACTGAAAGTAAAATTGCTTATACAATAATACCACCAAAGAAATGTTAGGGTTGACTGCGACGTGTTGTAAAAGACATGCAACGGTCTAACAGTTTACCAGTGCTTTCTGAACCGCCGACGCTCATACCATTATGATCATCGACGCACAATGATCTGTTCCCACATCGCCTGCGTGTCACTTCTAACGCGGTATGTCGGGATTGTGATCCTGCGTCCACTGCACCTTAGCCAAACAAGCAAGCACCTGATGCTCATCTGTAGGTAGCAATTTAGTTATGTTTTTAGTTTGACAGTCAGGTATGATTTTCTATGGTCTGCTGTCTCTGTTGGCCATAGTTCTTTTGTTTCCAGCTAACGCTAACACATCTGTCTATAGCTCAACAAACGCGCGCATATTTATCTAGCTCAAATCTATCCTCCTTGTATCTGTGTCAACAAACAACAATAACTCTTGTAGCATTCTAACTGCTTGTCTCGGAGAGTAGAGGTTCCTGATACCAGAATCCAGAAAACGACAAATCTTAAGATAGATGTGGACAATCGGTCTCCCTGAGCCAGCACACGGATGCGGTAGGCAGACGGGAGATGTCGATTAAGATAATCCCGAAACTAATGAGTCTGATCAGATATGTCAAAAGTTTTATGTAGTGAAATGATGAGTCTGTGTGGTTTGGGAGTATCGCTTCAGACACAGGCTGTAAACGTATGGTGTTCAAGTCTAGCGGTTGAGCGAACAGCTGTACTGTATTATTTTCAGGAATACGCCGCGATGTTCCACTTCTTCGTCTTCTTATAATTCACACCGTGGGGATTTTGATCACGTCTGTGTACATTTTCTTATAGACCATGCCTTGGGGTTTGTTTTTTTTAATCATGATTGTCAACTTTTTCTTGTTATAGTTCATGCCGGGGGTTGTTTAATTGTGTCCTCGCCCCTCTGTCTGCCTCTGTCTGATTTGTTGCCTATCATTTGTGATACTGCTGTTTCTCCATGTCACGATGTACTGTGGTATATCTTCTCTCTTGCTTTTCCCCACGCCAACTTTCCCGATGTGACGACATCCTCCAGATTTTACCTTCTCATGACATTCCCAAAGAATGTGGACTGTCTTCTTCTGATGCGAGTAACCAGTTCTCTTTATGAGTTAACTTATGTTAATATATCTACATTTCTCTGTCTATCCTCACGTGACTGCCATCACTAGCTTGTGATTTCTGGTCCCTACAATGTGGCTTCATTTCCTACTTATTCTCTTCTTCTTCTTCCTTCTTCTTCGTTTTTCTTCATTATTCTTGTTCTTGATTTTCCTAAGTATTTCATTATATGAGTGACCACCACTGCCTCCCAGAACATATTTACTGGTGGCATTTGGAATGTCGACAATACGGTTATTTAATGAGAACCATCTCTTCGTTGGGTTGCCCAGTACTTCACCTATTTCACATCTGCTGTGCTGTCCAGTTATTATTTTTTTATATTTTTTTTTTCTGCTGCGTTCACTCGCTTTGAACTCAAGTGTAGTCCATACACGTCCTACTACTTGTAGAGCACTGGACTGATGCTTGCGTGCTGATTATCTTTCCTTATTACCAGTGTCCCTTACCATCAGGCGAACCCACTCCGACTTCAGACTTCATATAATGTATGTCCCCAAGTCAATATTTTAGCCCAACTTACCCGGTGTAGCGGTTGAACCCGCTACCTCGACATCAGCACACCGGAAGTTTAAGAACGAGTGCTCGTATCCCTTCAGCCTCGCTGAACTCCCGCCGTCCAGTTGTGCCTCAGTTCTTCAACCACCTGCTGTCGGTCTTTCCCCTGACGTCACACCGAGACGTGGTCGCCATAAGACAGTGTTCCCGCCCGTCCCGTGGTCTGATCACCGGTGGTTCTCATTATATGAACGTTGAACTTCGGCATCTAGTTTTTGACTGTTTGTGATTCCTGGACAAGTTTACATTCAGTAGTTTGCCATTGCTATGATAGTTGAACGGCTCAGGTGATAAACGTGAACCCGTGCAGTAGACCGGGATGTACTGTTGTTGGTTCTGATATCCAGCTTCCACATTTAAAGACAATCTTCGAAGGATTTACGAATGCAATTCGTAATCCCGCAGACCGCATTCGAAACACAGCTGCTGGCGAATCTGAAGCTGATTGAATTGCGTTGGTTTCCATACAATGGTATGAGTGCCGGTCGATCGTAAAGCAACGGCAAACTACTGAACGTTAAACTTGAACATAAATCACAAACAGCTAAAAAATTGCTGGGGTTGGCTGCTACGTCCTGTAAAGGATATGCAAATAATATTTTTTTTAAAGCTGAGAAACAGGCCTCGGGATTGGAAAAGTTATAGCAGTTATAAATCACCCTTTGTAGTGTGGTATTGCCTTGTGTCACATTTATTGAAAGACAGAATATCAAATGGTTCGGCCACCTCGTTAGAATGCAACACCATCAACTACCAGCACTGGCCCTACATCAAAGAGGACTTGATAGTAGAGCAAGAGGACGTCCGAGTAGAACATGGATTGACGACATCAAGGCAGTGAACAATCACCCAGATGACACTATCCACTGCCAACCATCCAGCGCTAGCACGCTAACTATTCCTCCCCACGACGGGAAAAGTTGACGAGGATGACGATGATGATGATGAATGAAATTTGCATTGTAGAACCGCCTTTTGTTTCTGTTGACCTCACTCACTGTTGTTTGCAGCTCTGGGAATTCGCTACTGTTAAGAGCTTACAGTCTTGGCCTTCCGTCTTGAACTTCCGTCTATCCTTACTGTCATTGGTTTGTTGTGTTATTTACTGCTTCTGCAGCAATCATCAGCATCATCGTGTGTTGTCGGGGCCCATAAAGGAAGCAAAGAATAGCAACACTGTAGCCTACCACGCATGTCGTAAGAGGCGACTAAGAAGGCTTGATGGTTCCGTCACCCTGCTACTGAGTGAGTGCGTGGCGCGACACTGTGAGCTGTGAGTTTCGTGTGAAATGCTTTTGAATCTGCCCGAGGTTGACCGGTTTTTGCCTTATGCAGAAATGCGTGGCTGCTGGGCTTCTGGTTGACTGCCACTGCCATCGACGATAAACTGTATTTTCGTGGACTGTGTGGGTGAACATCTAGGAAACATCCAGATGGGAAAATGACTGCCGATTCCATCAGAGATAAACTGGACGTTTCGTGGGGGACCATTGTGTTGACATTCTGGCGGCGGCATTATGCACAGTGTATCTGTGCGGGCTGTTGTTTGTCGAGACTCCTGTCTTTCCACTTTTCACATTGGGTAGTGGGGAAGCGTTTTGTGTGATATTCACTGGCACAGGAACAGAGCATAATGGGGACGACCCGTTGCTATGAATTTGGAACCGCGACTAACTAACTAACTAACTATCATCGTGTGCCTTGAAACCTGCAGAAGGCGTTGGCATCTGCCCAGATCTGGCTCCTTGCTGTTGTAAGTCAATTCTCCCCATGACGTTCGTCACTCCCACCGACGCACTCACTCCGGCATTATTTGTATCGCTCTATCCCTGTTTAGCCGGCTCTCTGGCGACGGATTTACGGAAGAGATTCGCAATCCGACATACCGCGTCCAAGCACAACTGTATACGAATATGAAGCAGACTGCCGTGCGCTGATTTTCATGCAATTATCTTTCAGAAAACAGTGGCAAAGCGGTCTCGGCTGGCAAAGTTTAGTTTAATTTTCGTGCCAGGGCATGCGGGAGTACAAGGAAATGAGCGGGCTGACAAGCTCGCAGGTGAGGCTACGGTGAAGGGCGGGCGCGCCATGGACCAGGCTGAAATTCTGATTGCTCTACGAGAAGTAAGACTTTTGCGTGAACCAAGTGATGACTGTGAATCCACAACCATGGCCAGACTGCGAGAACAGCAAATTAAAAGAGGGGTGGCCAAACAAGAACACTACGCAGGAAGCCAAAGAAGATTGATAAACCAACACAGAACTGGTGTCGTTAGCCGCTACACGCTGCGGGATTTGCTGAGAAGGGTATCCGAGCACTTATGGACTGAATGGTTCGATGTGCATTGAGGATGATCTTTCGACTAACTAACTAGTGGCAAACAACAGAATGTAAACTTACCTAGTAAATCACCAATAGCCGAGAAAATGCTGGGGTTTGACTGTGGCGTCCTCTACATGATATGCAACTAACTAACTATCCCACCTCATCTACGGCTGATCTGTCCAACCGTCAAGATGTTTTATAAAACCCCTCCTCTCATTTCACGGACTAAGAACACTGTTTGTTCCTTCTTATATTTCTATACAGAGTTCTAATTTCATTAGGCCTTTCCAGGTTTGTTATTAACTTTGCAAGACCAATCTTTTTGCAACATGTGTCTTAAAATTGCAGCAATGCTTACTCGTAAGCAATACATAATCAGACTGCTACTGGTGCCATTACTATTGGGAATCGTCGCTGGCTGTAGAAGATGAGGACGGAGCAAGTATGGAAATATCCCGTGTGAAGACTGGTTCTTGTGGTTCTTGACATAACTCAAGTCAACTAAACTCAACTCAAGTCAGCTCAATTCAGCTCAGCTCAACCCACCTCAGCCCACCTCATCTCATCTCAGCGCAACTCAGCTTGTAAACGTACATACCAGAACAACCCTCCTTCTCAGAAAGATCAGCACATATCTATCAGCTCTATCCGTTTTACCAGTAATTCTTCGCCTCTGTAGTTTCAGCTGTGCATATAGTATTAATCTGCTATTGTTGTAACTATAAAAAAAACTGCAGTGACATTTAGTTTTCGCTATACTGAAAAACCTGCCCATTAATAATATGCAATATACATCAGCTGTGGCTGGGTTTCCATGGAGATATGTGGGTACCAGATTGGATTATTGTCAGTTTATAGTATTGTTGACGTTAATTCTCACTTTTACATGTCCATAGTGTGTACCTGGCCATACGATAATAGATTCTATGATCACATGCGCTCTGTTTTTGTCACAATGGAAGTTGCTATCAGAAGACAGCTGCTGTTCCTCGGCTATTTCACATTAATACTAATTGCCTTCCTGTACACAGTCCAACATCTGCACCGTAGGCTGTTGTTACTGGTGTGAACAATGTAGCTACAATTGAAAGAGACAGGACGGAAACTTAATGTTCGCCGTTTTATCTGAGAAGTGAACCGGCGGAGAGATTTCACATATACAAATTCACGAGTATTCTTTGGATCTCGGAGAAGCAGAATACGTAAGAAGAGATTAGAGGACAAGACACACTAGACAGCATAACAATTGAATCCTAGAGTTACTACTCGGGGATTCGAACCTGTCACATTCAATTGACGACAGCCACTTGCTGCAGGATCGAATACTTCAGCGCATGACCAACTCTAAAAATGTTTCATCAATAGCCATGTCTGTTATCCATATGAACCCACAACTATGGAATGTGTACATAATTCATATATTCATTCATTCATTCAGTAGCATGTCCTTTGCAGAACCTCGCTCCCATAACAACTGTCCGGAAAACCTCTCGATCATAAGCAAGATGTCCCGCGTCCGATACACCCATCTGGAGATCTCCTCCACATCCTGCATCCATCTTCTCTTTGGCCGTTCTCTTCTTCTCTTCCCAGGCATATACCACTCCATTATTGTTCTCTCCAAACTTTCATGGCGTTTCAAGTGTCCAAAATATTTCAAATTTCTTTGTTTTATCGTCTTTAATTCGTATATAACCATTGAAATAGCACCATAGGTCTCAGAATTGTATGTTAACTCAGCGTAAATCAAATAACAAACACACAAACTCGCTGGTCAGTAATGTTGTGTCTAGTATATAACGAACATTTAAATGATGGCTGTATTGTACTGGCGGCACCTTGCCGTCGTGGCAGATGATAGTTTGTTACACTGTGGTTGAACAAAGTTATAATAGCAAAATCCACAGCGGGGTCCAGGGATGGAGTTATACCTCTCCATAGCACAAATCCAGGGGCTGAATTGTAGAGACCATGCATTGTCCATGTAGCTTGATCACTCTCTCGGCCTGCTTAGGTCACTTCAGAGGAAAGGTAACACCAATACGTATGGGAAAAGACAAGCTGCAGAAGCTGTCTGATCTCCACAGCAATGATTTAACGGTCAACGTGTCGGAGCTTCGATCCTAGACCAGTTGCCGACCAAAGCTTTCTGCCTGGTCTCCCTAACATGATATTTAGTCTTTAGGTTGCATTTCCTCGCACCAGGATAAGGCTTGTACCTCTGATAAGACCCAACATTCGGCGCCTACAGAAAGTAGGTAGTACCGTCTACTGTCATACGGTAGCTCATTCATATCTGACTAAGACCCAACATTCGGCGCTAACAGAAAGCAGGTAGTACCGTTATACTGGCATACGGTAGCTCATTCATATCTGACTAAAACCCAACATTCGGTGCTAACAGAAAACAGGTAGTACCGTCTATTGTCATACGGTGACTCAGTCATATCTGACTAAGACCTGATAGTTGACATGAATACAGATTGGCTGGATAAGCACTGCTGAGTGGAGTTTTGGTGCATGGTAATGCAGATACTATCAGGGCCCTTTTGGATTATGTGAATAGCGGGGAATTACAGATAAATCATCATGTCCTGAATAGAATGTGCGACAGGCAGCGACCAGAGGATCTCACCGACATTCAGTACTCCGAGAAAAGGCCAGATGGACACATAATCAGATTACAACTGGATTATTAGTAATTGCAGTCGTAGCTGCTTCGCATAGCAACATACGCCTGTGAGACCTGAACACTTACTAAACAAGCTGAATAGAGCATAAATACGAGTGAATATAAATGTTATACGCATGTTTTAAGAATATCTTGGATACAGAAAAGAACAACTGCATCCATACGACAAGAGCTGAATACTGAAGAATGTTGGCTACTACAGACGATAAAACAAAGAAAATTTACATATTTTGGTCACTCGAAACGTCATGAAAGTTTGGAGAGAATAATAATGAAGGGGTATGTGCCTGGGAAGAGAGGAAGAGGAATGCCAAAGAGAAGATGGGCATAGGATGTGGCAGATGATATCCAGATGCGTGTATCGGACGAGAAGTTTTCCCGAAGGTTGTTATGGGAGAGAAGTTTTGCAAAGGACATGCTACAGTATGAATGAATGAACGAACGAACGAACGAACTCCTATCTGGTTATTTCAGATGGAGCACTTATGGGAATGTCCCGTGTCCTGAGATGTTGGTTCTTGATCCATCTTAGCTCATCTCACCTCTTTTGTCTCAGATAGAATTTAGTTGTTCTAGATCTTTAGTAATGGCAAACTACTGAGAGTAATCTTGCCAAGAAATCAACAATCAGTTGAAAAATGCTTATATTGACAGCGATGTCTTGTAAAGGATATGCGAACAAAAACCATCTTTAGTGTTTTCAGCTGTCAGTATGCGTCGTTTGCATATCGTAGATTGTATCTGTTCGCACCTCCCATTCGTATTCCTGGCCTTTTTTTATTTGGGAGAAAAGATACCGTGACGAAACACACGCGTTTCGTATACCTTGTTTTACCTGTTCATACATGCTCTTTTTATTTCTAACTATAATTGCTGCTACTTGTTTCTGTTAAGTATCCTTCATTATTCTTAGATTTATGAAGGATTTAAAATCTTAAGGTAGCTAGATGTGTAGGATTTCACATCTTGTCATAGTTCATTAGATATATGTAGGATTCAATATCTTCCCTTAGTTTTTTAGGTATATCTAGGATTTCACATCTTTTTATAGTTCCTTGGATATATGTAGGATTTCACATTTTTTCGTAGTTCGTTAGGTATATGAAGAATTTCACATCGTGTCGTAGTTCCTCAGGTATATGTAGAGTTTCGCATCTAGTGGTAGTCCCATAGGTATGTTTAGAATTCCTCATCCTCAGATAGCTACTTAGATAATGAAGTATTTCACCTCCTGTAGTAGCTTTTCCACAAACATAACCAGGCCACACTTGCCTAATATATGCTCAGTATCAGTGGCATTATCCCATAGACTGTTAACCTAATTTATCGTGATCTCTTAACAAGCTCTCTTACTTTATTCTGCATCTGAATCCGGATGTGAGGCACAAAGGTAAGGCCGCCAGCGAAGCCTAGACCATGAAGCTACTAGTACAGAGTTTATTTAAATCCATTTGTCTGCCCAGGGAAACAATAACAGGTGTAGTTCAACCCTAGAGTCAATACATTTGATACAATACAACACGCTCTACCAGTCGCAAAAACCCCATCACTTACAATTCGATTTCTGTTTAAGATGTAATTAGCCATTCTCTTTCGACCATGTACCAGAATTAATATACAATAAATTCTTGTGTAACTTTACAACAATGTCTGCTTGCGTCAGACACATCTTTTGCGACGTACACCCGGAACGGCCTTTAGAGTTATCGATCGTGGCGTCCCAAAACGGAATAAGCAAACAGAATTGTTTCCCTTTGGCGCCAACTGAATTTGTTAGAAACATTAAGGCTGTATTTTATAGCGCGCAGGAGAAAGCTACTGAATTTTCGCAGAGCCTGTTCACTTTTGTTTGAACTAAAGATTTCGTAGAAATAATAGTTATATTAAAGGCGAGAGGATGGACTTCATAGCACTGGGTTTTATCCCATACGGCTCGATATCTTTCGTCAGGACGATCTGCGGAAAGCGTTGCACAAAGCACGTAGTCCATAGCTCAAATTACCACCTCCAGAAGTCTCAGAAAACAGCACTTACGAGTCCGGGAACAAACCCACGACCTTCGGAGCATGTGGTAATTGGTTTAGCCACTTGGCCACTTAGAGTTCCATATTAATAATAGTGGAAATAACCTTATGAAGCGGACCCAAGGATGTGGTGCTGGGTGGCCTCAGACGGTGGCAGGGAGGAGAGTCATAATGGGATGGATCCAGGAAACCAAGGACCCAGGTCTGTGCAAGGACATGAATTTCGTTCGAAAAGCCACGGGACACCACCTAAAACTAATAAGGCGTATGCTTGTCTTAAGATCTTTGTGTATCACGGGGATTGAGTCTTGTTTAGTTGTTTCTGTTGAACCCTGGAGCATAGAGAGAGGTACATTGAGGTTTGTTTAGTTGTTTCTGCTGAACCCTGGAGCATAGAGAGAGGTACATTGAGTTTTGTTTAGTTGTTTCTGTTGAACCCTGGAGCATAGAGAGAGGTACATTGAGTTTTGTTTAGTTGTTTATGTTGAACCCTGGAGCATAGAGCATAGAGAGAGGTATATTGAGTTTTGTTTAATTGTTTTTATTGCACCCTGGGGCATAGAGAGAGGTACATTGAGTTTTGTTTAGTTGTTTCTGTTGAACCCTGGAGCATAGAGAGAGGTACATTGAGTTTTGTTTAGTTGTTTCTGTTGAACCCTGGGGCATAGAGAGAGGTACATTGAGTTTTGTTTAGTTGTTTCTGTTGAACCCTGGGGCATAGAGAGAGGTACATTGAGTTTTGTTTAGTTGTTTCTGTTGAACCCTGGGGCATAGAGAGAGGTACATTGAGTTTTGTTTAGTTGTTTCTGTTGAACCCTGGAGCATAAAGAGAGGTACATTGAGTTTTGTTTAGTTGTTTCTGTTGAACCATGGAGCATAGAGAGAGGTACATTGAGTTTTGTTTAGTTGTTTCTGTTGAACCCTGGGGCATAGAGAGAGGTACATTGAGTTTTGTTTAGTTGTTTCTGTTGAACCCTGGGGCATAGAGAGAGGTACATTGAGTTTTGTTTAGTTGTTTCTGTTGAACCCTGGAGCATAGAGAGAGGTACATTGAGTTTTGTTTAGTTGTTTCTGTTGAACCCTGGGGCATAGAGAGAGGTACATTGAGTTTTGTTTAGTTGTTTCTGTTGAACCCTGGAGCATAAAGAGAGGTACATTGAGTTTTGTTTAGTTGTTTCTGTTGAACCCTGGGGCATAGAGAGAGGTACATTGAGTTTTGTTTAGTTGTTTCTGTTGAACCCTGGGGCATAGAGAGAGGTACATTGAGTTTTGTTTAGTTGTTTCTGTTGAACCCTGGAGCATAGAGAGAGGTACATTGAGTTTTGTTTAGTTGTTTCTGTTGAACCCTGGAGCATAGAGAGAGGTACATTGAGTTTTGTTTAGTTGTTTCTGTTGAACCCTGGGGCATAGAGAGAGGTACATTGAGTTTTGTTTAGTTGTTTCTGTTGAACCCTGGGGCATAGAGAGAGGTACATTGAGTTTTGTTTAGTTGTTTCTGTTGAACCCTGGGGCATAGAGAGAGGTACATTGAGTTTTGTTTAGTTGTTTCTGTTGAACCCTGGAGCATAAAGAGAGGTACATTGAGTTTTGTTTAGTTGTTTCTGTTGAACCCTGGGGCATAGAGAGAGGTACATTGAGTTTTGTTTAGTTGTTTCTGTTGAACCCTGGGGCATAGAGAGAGGTACATTGAGTTTTGTTTAGTTGTTTCTGTTGAACCCTGGAGCATAGAGAGAGGTACATTGAGTTTTGTTTAGTTGTTTCTGTTGAACCCTGGAGCATAGAGAGAGGTACATTGAGTTTTGTTTAGTTGTTTCTGTTGAACCCTGGGGCATAGAGAGAGGTACATTGAGTTTTGTTTAGTTGTTTCTGTTGAACCCTGGGGCATAGAGAGAGGTACATTGAGTTTTGTTTAGTTGTTTCTGTTGAACCCTGGAGCATAGAGAGAGGTACATTGAGTTTTGTTTAGTTGTTTCTGTTGAACCCTGGAGCATAGAGAGAGGTACATTGAGTTTTGTTTAGTTGTTTCTGTTGAACCCTGGGGCATAGAGAGAGGTACATTGAGTTTTGTTTAGTTGTTTCTGTTGAACCCTGGGGCATAGAGAGAGGTACATTGAGTTTTGTTTAGTTGTTTCTGTTGAACCCTGGAGCATAGAGCATAGAGAGAGGTACATTGAGTTTTGTTTAGTTGTTTCTGTTGAACCCTGGAGCATAGAGCATAGAGAGAGGTACATTGAGTTTTGTTTAGTTGTTTCTGTTGAACCCTGGAGCATAGAGCATAGAGAGAGGTACATTGAGTTTTGTTTAGTTGTTTCTGTTGAACCCTGGGGCATAGAGAGAGGTACATTGAGTTTTGTTTAGTTGTTTCTGTTGAACCCTGGAGCATAGAGCATAGAGAGAGGTACATTGAGTTTTGTTTAGTTGTTTCTGTTGAACCCTGGGGCATAGAGAGAGGTACATTGAGTTTTGTTTAGTTGTTTCTGTTGAACCCTGGGGCATAGAGAGAGGTACATTGAGGTTTGTTTCCATTTTTTTAAATTAATTTTTTTTTTACCTTTGCCCTGGCTCGCTTTGACCTCAAGCGTAGTCCATACACGTTCTACTGTAAGGTGTATTTTTAATGACTGGGGTTTTTGAAAGTATTACCATTCCAAGTTTTGTATTTACCTTTCATGTTGCATTTCACAGAGGGTGAATAAAAAACTTGGAACGGCAATCTTTTGAAAAACCTCACAGTCATTACAAATACACTCTATACTTCTAGTACACCTCACTGATTTTTGCGTGTGGGTTAGTTTTCTCTGTTACCAGTTATCTTCCCATCAGAGAAATCCACTCCGACTTAAGAAGTACTCGTAATTTACGTCCCCAAGTCAAGGATGAGAAGTCAAAATTTTAGTCCACCTGATCGGTGTAAGAGTTGAACCCGCTACCTCGGCATCAGCGCACCGGATGTTTAAGAACAATCGCTTTTATCCATTCGGCCATGCTGACCTCTCATGAAGGTGATGGGCGATGACTCAGTGTGACCTGGTGGAGAGTGCCACTTAACAGGCGGAGCATCCATATCTGGAAAGACTTACTCCAAAAGGGATCGATAGAGGATCTGGACGCTACTCAGAACGTAGAGGAAAAGCCACGCAGACATGTCATTAGTTAGTTAGTTAGTCTTTCTTCTTGAGCGTAAGGTGGCGCATAGAGCAGAAGTCATAGCTCTCCATGCTTGGCGGTTCGCTGCTACCTGTTGTAGATCTTGGATGTTCACTTGGCCGTTGAATGAGCCTTCTCTGATGATGGTTCTACGCAGGGTCTCTCTTGGTCTTCCCCGTTTTCTTTTCCCTACTGGTGACCATAAGACGGCTTGGTTGGGGAGTCTTGACATATAATAAAATTTATAATTGAATATTCAGCATGGGCACTCTTAGGTAGCTTTTGAAGAGGGGAACGGAGCATGTGTGGGAATGTCCCAAATACAGTGACGTAACTTCTTACATTAAATACCAGCCTTTGTAAAGTGTCATTACACTTTGTATGTAGAACGAATGTCGAAAATTAAGTACATGATGTCATCAAAAAATGTGCTCCACAGTCCACCGTGAAGCAATATGCAGCGAATGGCTGTCGTCTGCTGGAGTAATTCTTTGCACTCCAAACAGAATGGTGTTATCAACGGAAGAAAGCATTTTTCAAATTTGTTCTACATACAAAGTGTAGTGAGACTTTACAAGCACCCAGTATTAAGTATTATTTACAGAAGAATATTCCACCAGATTATCCAAGGTGGCTTGTAGACGTACTGTAACAGAGTACCAACCATATATGTTACTTAATCTGGGCTTTTAGAACCGGAGCAACTGGAGCCACTCTGGGTAAATTGGAGGATATTTTTGAGCTACCTAAAGTCAATATTCTGAACGTTCGTGACTGTAACCCAAGATTTCGGGTCAATACTTCTGTGCTGTCGTGACAGGAGGTCAGTATTTCGCGTCAATATTCCTAAACGTTCGACCCGGGAAGCCAGTATGTGCGTTTAAAAGTTCCCGAACATTCGAGCCAGGAGAGTAATTTTTTTTTTATTTTTTTTTTTTTTTTAAAGTTGCGTGTCCTTTACATGACTTCGCATTCAACCCCAACATGTCAGGGCTTTTTGTGATTTAACAGGCAGTTTTATGTTCAGTAGCTTGTCATTGATATCTAAACGACTGATGCTCAAAGCATCAAAATCAACTCAAGGCTGTGTGCTTCCAAATCATCTGCGGCAGATTTCGAGCCCTCAACTCGGTGTGTCGAGGAACTCTGAAACACGTTCACCGCCTATAAGCCACCGCGCCATTTCGGGGTCAAGTATGTCGGATCATTCGTGCCAGGAGGACGACATATGGTGTAAAGACTTCCGATATTTTCTCACTGGTGATCAGTGGGTTTTTTTTGTGTGTGGATGTTTCGTGACAGGCGACGAATATTTAGGTGTCAGTATTGGCGATTATTTCTGACCGAAGACCAATATTTAGGTGTTAGTATTTCCTTCCCATCATATGTGACAGGATACTCGTATTTTGGTTCGAGTATTTACAAGCCTTTATCATAGAAGACTAATATTAAGGTGTCAATATTTAAGATCATTCGTGACAGGGGACCAATATACAGGTGTCAATATTTACGATCATTTGAGACAGGGTACCAATATTAAGGTGTTGGTATTTACGATGATTTTAGACAGTGGACCAATATTAGGGTGACAATATTTACTTTCATTTGAGACAGGGGATCAATATTAGCCTGGTAATATTTACAATCACCTGAGACATGGGACCAAAATTAGGGTGATAATATTTACAACCATTTCAGACAGGGGACCAATATTACAGTGATGCTATTTACGATCATTTGAGACAGGGGTCCAATATTAAGCTGATACTATATACAATAATATGTGAAAGAAGACCAATATTGAAGTGTCACTATTTCTTATTGCTAGTAATGGGAGGGTAGTATTCACGGCACTAAATATATTGCCTATTTATGTGGCCGATCCATTTAACTTATTGTTTTCTTATCGCGTATACCGCTGCTATTGCCTACACTTTATTTAGTCCCGATTATGACAACCAGGAAATTATCAGGTCATAAGACGCTAGACTCTGATGAAGATAGGGACAACTGGGGATATGTTCGGTGTATTGGACGATAGAGTCTGAAGAAGGTTCTGTCAGCCATGAATATTGTCTGGTTATGAGACAAGTAACTAACAACAATTGCCTGAAAGAGGCTAATGAAACTAGAACATTATATACAACAGTAAGAAAGAGACAAACATATTTCTTCGGTCTTGTGATGAGAAGAGGGGCATTGGAGAACATCGTGACAACTGGAAAGATTGAGGGGAAGAGACTCAGAGGCAGACCAAGAGAAATGATGCTGGATGGATTGAGACTGTGGCATGAAGGAGTACCATCAGCAGAGTTAATCCAGAACACCAAAGACCGAGATCTGTGGAGAGACATGAACGCCTACGCCAGCCGGCAGGGCATCTGATGATGATATGAGACAAGAGATTTTGCAAAATGTTCTGACAACCAGTCAAATGTAATCTACTAAGTACATACGATTGCCCACATTAAGACAAGACAATAGGCAGGTCTTGGTCAAGTTATGAGTGGAGAGAATTTTATGAAGGTTGTGGCAACCGGGAAAATTGTCAGATTAAGAGACGAGAGAGACTCGAGAAAATTGTGACAACAGGAAAAATTGTCAGATTAAGAGACGCGTAAGACTAGAGACGGTTGTGACTACCTGGAAAATTGTCAGATTCAGAGACTACCGTGTAATGAGAACGTTGTGACAACCGAGAAAGTGCTCAAGTTATGAGACGAGAAAGATAGGGGAAGGTTGTGATAATTAAGAAAATGGGATGACAGAAGAGACTCTGGAGAAGCCTGGGACACACCAGGAATATTTTTTTTCCTAATACAGACCGAGATTGGAGCTCTGGTAACGCAGTGTCCAGCACGCTGCATGTCGTCCTGGTAGAACAGAGTCCAGCACGCTACATATCAGCCTGGTAGAACAGTGTCCAGCACGCTACATGTCGGCCTGGTATAACAGTGTCCAGCACGCTGCATGTCGTCCTGGTAGAACAGTGTCCAGCACGCTACATGTCGTCCTGGTAGAAAAGTGTCCATCACGTTGTATGTCGGTCTGATAGAATAGTGTCCATCACGCTGTATGTCGGTCTGGTAGAATAGTGTCCATCACGCTGTATGTCGGTCTGGTAGAATAGTGTCCTTCACGCTGTATGTCGTCCTGCTAGAACAGTGTCCAGCACTCTACATGTCAGCCTGGTAAACAGTGTCCAGCACTCTACATGTCTGCCTGGAAGAACAGTGTCCTTCACTCTACATATCGGCCTGGTAGAACGGTGTCCAGCACTCTACATGTCGGCCTGGTAGAACAGTGTCCAGCACTCTACATGTCGGCCTGGTAGAACAGTGTCCAGCACTCTACATGTCGGCCTGATAGAACAGTGTTCTTACGCTGTATTTGGCCTGGTAGAACAGTGTCCTGCACGCTACATGTCTGCTTGGTCGCCATGTGCTTAAATCCCCAACGAGGGGGATATATTTAATTACTATAGTCTGCCACGACGACCCAACCTAAAATGTGCATCAAGAGATGTTCTGGGAAGTAAAGGCGGGCCGTGTTATATTAACCGACTTCCGGTCGCAAACATGGCGGTTACGCGTTGAACCGTTAACTAACTAACTAGTGTTATATTAACCATAAAATCCATCGAGTGCTTATTAGTTTATGACAATACTGAGCTACCACCACATACCCGAAATATACGGGACAAAAAAAAAAGATGTCAGTTGCGCGAGAAAAAGAGTGTTGAAGTGCTACATAGTACCTGTACTTTTGTATGAGTGTGAAATACGAACAATAATCAGACAAGTTGACAAACATCTAATGGCTGTGGGAATGTGGTTTTGAGGAAAATGCAAAGACAGAAAAACCAGTGTGCAAGCCCTACAAGAAACAAATGAAAATCGTAAACTGATTAGAGATAGTAGACGTAGATAGTCAGTCTTTTGGCCACGTTATAAAAATTAATAAATTGGAGAACTTGGTGACAACTGGCAAGATCGAGGGGAAGAGAACAAGGGGAAGGAGTGAAGTAAATATCTGGATGGCTTGGCCACGTGGTATGGTCGAGACAAGAACACTGAGCAGATCAACGACTCTGGTGATCGTCTTAGATGGCGAAATATGACCGTCCACTCTTATCGGCATGGCACATGATGAATGAATGGCTATGTACCCAATACACATCAAGATGTGGAAGCGGGTTATGAATTCTTTATCTTTACATAGAAGCGGTTTATTAACTCTTTATCTTTACATAAAAGTGGATTATGAAACACTTTTTTCAATCAAATAAACGCTTTCTTTCGTTGATAACATCATTCTGTTTGGCGTGCAAAGAATTACTCCAGCAGACCACAGCAATTCGCTGCATATTGCTTCACAGTGGACTGTGGATCACATAATTTGATGACGTAATTTACTTCATTTCTCAAATTCGGTCTACATACAAAGTGTAGTGAGACTTTACAAACACCTTGTATACCCTCTAGTCTCAGGTTATTCCCTTGCCTCGATATGAGCGCCACGAAATACCCGTGAACTGATTTCCATGCTATTTCAGTAGTCTTAAGATTTCCCCATTTGTTAACCTTTTTTTTTTCTCTTATTTTTTTTTTCCCCGTTCGCTTTGAAGTCATTCGTAGTCCATACTCGTGCTACAAATTCTAGTGCACCAAACTGAATTTTGTGCGTTGATTTTTTTTTTAAGCATATCCTTTACAGGACTTAGCTGTCAACACCAGCATCTTTCAGCTGTATGTTGATCTCTTGGCAAGATTACGCTCAGTAGTTTGCCATTGCTTTCTGAGCGGCCGGCTCACATACCCCGTAAGCTACCGACCCGATTCGAACCACTGCTGATTTGAACCGTCATCACGTTACCGACGAGAGTATACGAGATTACGGAGAAAAGTCATAACCTCTAAGCCACGCAGCCGGCGTGCGTTGTTAGCTTTCCCTATTACCAGTGCCCGCCCCTCCCCCAACCCACCATCAGGAAAACTCACTCCGACTTTTGAGATACTTGTAATTTATCTCCCCAAGTCCTAGACGAGAAGTCAACATTAGTGCATCTGATCAGTGTAGAGGTTTAACCCGCTACCTCGGTATCAGCACACTTGAAGTTAAGAGCAACCGCTCTTACCCATTAGGCCGTGCTGATCCCCGTCATCGGTCTATGTAACGAATCGACACAGCGAATTATACAATAATTTGACAGACAAGATGTGGGAATAAATTACAGATAATTAAGCGCGTGTTCCTTGAGACGTGGACAGACAAGCAATCAGACAAAGAGACAGACAGACAATCATCCTGTCAGACAGAGAGACATGTCTGGACGTCTGCTGACGTGAAAGCGTGCGGGTTCATCTACAGATAAGACAGACAGGCAGACAGCTAGACAGACAACTATACAGAAAACTAGAGAGACAAACAGATTTCTAGATAGACTGATACAAGACATTGAGGATGGTGTGGAGAAAGGGAAGACAAGTAGGCGGGTGGACAATGGACAGGACGGACTGGAAGACGGGCGACCGGATGTATAGGCTAGTCCGAACTCCGGATGGACAGAGAGAGAGAGAGAGAGAGAGAGAGAGAGAGAGAGAGAGAGAGAGAGAGAGAGACGTAAAAATAGACAGATAGATAGACAGATGGACGTATGGAGAGATAGACGGAGAGATAGATAAACATACGGATATACAAATAAACCGACGTAGGGACAGATACAGAGACAAATAGAGAAATGGAGACACAAAAAACGGACCGATGACGAACGGTCAGAAACAGTCAAACATTTATACAGACAGACAAACTGGCGAACGTACGGACAGAGTGTGTGTGTGTGTGAGAGAGAGAGAGAGAGAGAGAGAGAGAGAGAGAGAGAGAGAGAGAGAGAGAGAGGGAGAGAGAGAGAGAGAGACAGAGAGAGAGAGAGACGGACTCTTTAGTCGACGGATCAACATCACGGCTCTCGGGTGTAACCCATAAGTGCCCCGTTCTATTCCTAACTCAAGCCTGAATCTGGAGAATCTCAGCTCAGTGCACGATCTCCGTAGCTCCGGTTACAATCCTGAAATACTTTGAGTAGATTTTTAACTCGAAATTTTGCCTGGGCAGCGCCGTCAGGCTACTTACTCTTTTTTCGATTTCCAACGGCCAAGGGATAGTGCGCAACAATACATACGGGCGTCCGATCTCACTACCCAAAAACCAGCGGATATTTTGTTACTAGAAGTCCATGTGAAAAAATTCCGGCCCAAACTGGGGCTTGAACCCGGGTTAAGACGGACTCTTTGATTGGCAGTACCTTAAATGGAAGGACGGATAGACAGATCGGCCGATCAACATATAAATAGACTGACAACGTACAGTCACACTTACCGACCAACTGACTGAAAGAGAGACAGACGAACAAATTCATAGATGGATAGACGAAGCAACAGACATAGACACAGATAAACCAACGAACATACTGACACACCCTCTCTCCAGTACACGCACAATTATGCATTAATAAATTGACATGATAGTAAAAACACTTCCACAAACATGCTATCTCCCCCACACTACCGTATATTAGACTCTTCCGATTACGTTTCCCTATCCTAATATCATCACCGAGTCCAATAACCAGCCTTATGGGTGAGAAAGCCCGCGAAATGTCTGCCAGGAAACTGTAGGTTGCGACTGTGGACCAGATATGTGGCGACATTGATATGTCATTGTTGACATTCTGACGTCTGTGATGCCCAGCCTGTATCGACAACAGCTTGGGATTCCATTGATGTATTTCTAGGTAAAGAAGGCCCGAGTTAAAGAAATCACCGCTGTATCATATGTCCAGACCTTTGCTGTATATCTTTTGCCGTTTGCTAGAAACGGTGTGAGGAAAGAATGTACAGGTATTGCTTGCATGTGTTATAGAGAAAAGGAATAGATAACTGAACCAAAGTAACATAAACTACACGAATGATACAAGACCGCAAGGGCCGCAGACAGAAAAGAGAGAGAGAGAGAGAGAGAGAGAGAGAGAGAGAGAGAGAGAGACAGACAGACAGACAGAGACAGAGAGAGAGAGAGAGAGACTCAACGAAGGAAAGAATGAACGAAAGAAAGACAGAAACATACAAACAAACAACCAAACAAACAAAGAGAAAGAGAAAGAAAGACAGAAACATACAAACAAACAAACAACCAAACAAACAAAGAGAAAGAAAGAAAGAAGCAAACAACCAAAGAGAAACAAACAGACAGACAGACAGAACGAACGAACGAACGAACGAATGAATGAACGCTCTAACAATCGAATGCCCCAACGACCGAACGCACGAAAGAACGAACGCTCTAACGACCGAATGCACTAACGACTGAACGCACGAAAAAACGCACTAACGAACGCACGAAAGAACGCACAAATTCAAACACAAGAATATTCTTTTGTCCAGATTTTGGCATCTCAAACACATAATTTGGACACATTCTTCATTGTCAAAAATCTGGATTATCCGCTCGCACGCTACCTTTCACCTGTCTTTGCGTTATGTATCTTAATTGATGGTTGGTCATACTTTTAGCCACACATGAGTCACGGGGTGTATAGCTTAAAATTGTGCTGTTTGGAAATTATGTGCTATCGGTAAGATCAGTTAATACTTCACCTTGATACCGCAAGGTACAAGAAGAACATGATAAGATGAGATGTCATGAGATGAGATGAGATGAGATGAGATGAGATGAGATGAGAAGAGAAGATTAGCTAGCTAGCTGGTGTGGATGGTCGGTTAGTTGGTTGGTTGATTAGTTGCTAGGTTGGTTGATGAATCGATTGGCTGGTTGCTTGATTAATCGGTTGGTTTCTTGATTGGTTGGTTTATTGATTAGCTGGTTGGTTTATTAGTTGGTTGATTGCTTGCTTGATTAATCGATGAGCTGGTTGGTTGATTAGTTGATTAATTGATTCGTTTGTTAGTTGGTTGATTAATGTATTGGCTGGTTGGTTGATTAATTCTTTGGTCGATTAGTTGGTTGGTTGATTGAATAATCGGTTGTCTGGTTGGTTATTAATTCATTGGTTAATTAGTTGTTTGGTTGGTTGATTAATCGATTCGCTGATTGGTTGACTATTTGGTTGGCTTATTGATTAGCAGGTTGGTTGATTAGTTCGTTGGCTGGTTGGTTGGTTAGTTGGCGGATTGATTTGTAAGGTGACTGATTAATTAGCTGGTTAATTGGTTGGTCCACTTGTTGGTTGATTTGTTGGTTGGCTGGGTGGTTGTTTCATTAGTTGGTTGTTTCATTAGTTGGTTGTTTCATTAGTTGCTTGTTCTTATTTTCCCTTTGCCCTCTACCCCACCCCCTTTTCCCGAATTGGAGCATAGGTCATCAACCAGCTCACCCTAGGCCCGCCCCCTATCTGTAGCTATCCCATGCAGCACTGCCCATACTCTTCCCATAATGTTCATTACATTATCTACTTCTCTTCTCCGTGAGTGTGAGGTCTTCCTCTATTTATTTATTTATTTATTTTGTCTATATCATACTCTGTGGCAAAGGGTTTCAAACGCAATTCGCAACCCCGCATACCACGATCGAAACACAGCTGCGGGTGATTTGGATACAAATCGTTTGCGTTGGTTTTCATACAATGGTATGAGTGCCGGGCGTTTAGAAAGCAATGACAACCTACTGACCATAAACTTGCCAAAACATCACAAACAGCTAAAAACTGTTGAGCTTTACTGCGATGCCATGTAAAGGATATGCAACTGTCTTTTGTCTGAGGGTTCCACATTAAGATTCTAGTTATGCACTTCTCGGATTGTCTAAATGTATAGCCATCCAGCGTATTTTCTCCACATCTTGGTTTATCGATTTATGTCTCATTCTCTCTATGACCTACGCATTTGGTGTTTGTGTCATGCCGGTTTATTCCTTCTGTTTTACGCAGCCACCAATTATTGAATGTCTGTAGTCTATTTCTAATCGTTTTCACTGTGCTCCATTTTTTTTATCCACACAGAACCGATTTAACGTTTATTCATTCATTCTGTAGCATGTACCTTGCAGAACCTCGCTCCCATAACAACCTTCCGGAAAACCTCTGGTTCATAAGCAAGATGTTCCGCGTCAGATACACCCATCTGGAGATCACAATTGACATAGAACTCCTCTTCTGCAGTTTGGACATCCTAATGGTCTTCTGGTAGTGATCTATTTAGGAGTTCTTCAAATCATTCAGCCTGTCTATCTAGTCGATCCCCAATTTTAGTTATCTACTCGTGTGTTGTCAATATTTGTCTGCGTTACCTTCTTCTTGTTCTTCTTCGATTAACTTCTACTATGTGTCTATTCCAGCATGGTCCACATGCAGGATGTTACATAGCATCCATTACATTGCGTAGATGTCCTTATTTTGTCCCTACCACTTAAGCCAACATTTTCTTTTCGATACCATATTCTGATCTCCATTGACAGCCCTCTACAGCCACACCCTGTGATATCAATGGTTTGATATCACCCAGGGCCGGTGAATGGGTTTGAAGTAGATAGGTAGGTAGGCATGCGGATAGGTAGGTAGGCAGGCAGATAGGTAGGTAGGTAGGTATGCAAGTAGGTAGGTAAGAATGAAGGAAACATGGTGGGCTGGCATGCATGTCGGTTGGTCGGTAGGCCGGTAGGCATGCAGACAGGCAGGTAGGTCGGTAGGTAGGTACGTATGCAGGTAGGTTAAAGTTAGTTGCATATCCTTTACAGGACGTAGCAGCCAACCCCAGCACTTTTTTCTGGTCAGGTTTACGTTCAGAACTTTGTCATTGCTTTCTGAACGACCGGCAACCATAACGTTTCATTAAAAACAAAAACCAACGCAAGGCGGTCTGCTACCAAATCACCCGCAGCTGTGTTTTGAACGCGGTATGCGGGATTACGAACCGCATCCGTATCCTCTTCGATGCCGAGCCAGCGAATTACAGAGTTGAAGAAGGCGAAATTAACACGTATTAACCTCTAATCTCTCCTCTACTGCTATAAGTGCAGATGATTGCCTGTGAGTGTATTCCCACACCCAGGGACACATTAAAAACAAATTTAAAACAATGCCGAGCCGTAGTCTTTACTTGACCATATCGATCCCTCCACTGCCATTATCAACAAATTGCAGACACAACTACCAGTCCCTCAAGACATGGTCCGGCGACTAATGTGTCCGCTGGGATGTGGGATCTGTAAGTCAGGAGACACTTATTTGACCGGGTCTATTTAAGTTTCTCTGAGAACTTATTGCCGAAGTATTGTATCTGTGTTCATGCGATAACATTAGTTGGCGATGCTAAAGTGGTGTATGCCGTTGTGATGAGCACGGAACGATAAGTATGGGAATTTGATAAGTATGGGGATTTGATAAGTATGGAGATTTGATGAGTATGAGGATTTGATGATCATGAGGATTTGATAAGTATGGGGATTTGAAGAGTATGGGGATTTGATAAGCAAATGGTCAGAACGGTAAACAGGTAGCAGGGAGCTGGGTAGGTTTATGGGTTTATGTGAATAGATGGTAGGAGGGTGGTGGGTAGGGCAGAGGGTGGTTAGTAGGTAGGCAGATAGGTGGGTAGTAGGCAGGAGGGTGATTAGTAAGTAGTCAGAAATGTGCATGTGTGGGTAGGCAGGAAGGTGATTAGTAAGTAGGTGGATGGATGGATAGGTAGGAAGGTGATTAGACAGACAGACAGACAGACAGACAGACAGACAGACAGACAGACAGACAGACAGACAGACAGACAGACAGACAGACAGACCAGACAGACCAGACAGACCAGACAGACAGACAGACCAGACAGACCAGACAGACCAGACAGACCAGACAGACCAGACAGACCAGACAGACCAGACAGACAGACAGACAGACAGACAGACAGACAGACAGACACCAGACAGACCAGACAGACCAGACAGACCAGACAGACCAGACAGACCAGACAGACCAGACAGACAGAAAAGAATACAAAAATAGGAACAGGGCGAGAAAAAAGGAGGCGGGAAATCATAAAATAGTTCTCTTTTGGAAGACCGAGATAAACAGCAGCATGGATGTGTAGAGAATGAATAACGGGACGACACATGGGAAAACTCAGAAAGAAGATGGAAAAGTAGTGAGAAACGAAATTGGAAGAGAAAGACGCAGTAATAAAGACGCAAAAATGACATGTCAAGACTTTCTGGAATGTTCGATCCAGAATGCCATGAAGTCTTTGTGAGGGCCAGAAATGATTTTCACGTTTCATTGAACGCAATCTTCAAAGAAAGAAGTGCGCTGACCATAGACCGGGTAATGACAAGCGGAGACCGCAATTTGGCTGAATGTCGAAGGGTGTTACTTCCTAAGTGGATGGAGGGCTCAGAGACACCCCAATTGAACATTTAGGTCAAGTTGAATACGGTCAAAGGAACTGATTAACAGTCCCAGACGGTAAAGGAAGAGAACGTGATATCAGTGGACTTAGATGTATTAAGGAAGTTTTTGTTTATTTGTTTGTTTTTCTTCCACTTTTGCCGTTAGGTGTCGTGGGGAGGGGTTATTAAAGTTCCAGCGCCTGTCTTCAAATTTACTCCATAAATCTTTAGCAGAGCTTTAGGATCAAGTAAATTCTCTACCGGTTTGCTAGACCAGTCGTATGTTTCTTACCTGCTTGACCCTCGTATATTGCTACTTCCACCTTGTCACATCAACCACTGGTTGCCTACTGACGGGCATCGACCCAGTGGCCTGCAGAGGCTCTTTGATGCCCGGGCCCAACCCCATCATTGGATGCCCATAAATTGTTCTTTCCCTAATTCATTCCTCCTCCCCTCCCACTGTACTGTGCTGCCCCCTCTCCCTAATTGGATGCCTCCCTCCAGGCTGGATGCCTGGGGCCGTCGCACCCTCCGCACCCCACTTTGCACGCCACTGCATCGACCTGTGCCAGGTAGGACTGACTGAAACGTGCCTCAGGGTTTAAAGTGTACTCATTCCAATTACGGGGCCTCGATAGAGTCCCGTATTGTTATTGTTCGTCATTACCTCCCCGTGCCGGGAGTGGATAAGTTGCGCGACTGCTGCCTTCCTTGGATGTTGTAGCCGTTTCAATGCAAGGAAGTAAAATGTAGAATAGCCCAAGAGAAGTCAGAATTTCACAATATGAGGAATATTCTCTGTCATTTGAGGTAAGGAAAGGAGTTCTTAAGGGCTATATTGAGCTAGTCCTTATGTGTGGAGGCGAATCATGGACAATTAGCGGAAAAGTGAGTAGTTACTTAGAAGATACAGATATGTGGTTTTATAGAGGAATGTTTGCTTGCCGAGACTCCTGTCTGTTCCACTTTTCACACTGAGCAGGGAGGAGCATGTTGTGCGATATTGACTGGCACAGGAACGGAGCATAATGGGGACGACCAGTTGCCGTGAAGTTTGAACCTCGACTAACTAACTAACTAACTATAGAAGAATGATGAAAATACTCTGGGTGGGGGGGGGGGGGGAGAGAGAATAGAAAGGACAATGAAGATAAATTGAAAGAAGGTAACTCACAAAGAATAATCGCATCAGAAGAGAACAGTCCGAATTCCGTGGGAACGACATGAGAAGGAAAAAGATGGGATATGTCGTTACAGCGAGAAAGTTCGAGGGGAAAAGAGGCAAAGAGAGACTAAGAGAGAAGATGCTGGACAGCTTGATATCATGACATGGAGGAACATCAGTGTCAGAAATTATTGGCAGTACACAAGACAGAGGGCTGTGGACATTCATGACCACCAACGCCACACGGATATGACTATATGAAGACATGCATGTATTCATGTGTGTTAATAGTTAGCCGCGGCTCCAGCTTCCCGGCAAATGGACACCCCATTGGGCCCCGCTCGAATATCACAGAAAATGCTCCTCACTGCCCCGTGTGAACAGTGGAACAGACAGCAGTCTATTAGGTATTGATTGCAATTAGTCAGAAATTGCCTTGACATAGACGGTAGTCAGCAGACCGTCTGGACGGTCATCATCATCAAGTGCCTTGCCAGCTGGCACAAGCGTTCATGTCTCTCCACATATCTAGGTCTTTGATGTTCTGAATCAACTCTGCTGATGATATTCCTCCTTGCCACCGTCACAATCCATCCAGCATCATTTCTCTTGGTCTGCCTCTGCCTCTCTTCCTTATCTTTCCAGTTGTCACAATGTTCTTTTATGCCTCTCTTCACATCACATAACCAAAAAATAAATGCTGTTTGTCAGATTCTTATTGTTGTATATAATGTTCTAGTTTCATTAGCCTCTTTCATGCAATCGTTGTTAGTTACTCTGGTAGTCCAAGGAATTCGCAACATTCGTCTTAGGAACTACATCTCTGTTGCTTCATTTACATTCCAAGATTCACCACCATACAGCAAAACTGGTTCTATATAGTATTTCTTTTTCTTACATTCATTGACAGCGACTTATTGCATAAGATGATCTTCATTTTTTTTTTTCTGAAATGGAGCTTTTGCTAGCCCCTAGGTATTTAAAATTATCCACTTCGTTAATAAATTTCCTTCTATTTCCATTTCACATTTTGTTCAGATTACGCTAGACAACACCCTGTTCAGATTACGCTAGACAACACCCTGTTCAGATTACGCTAGTTAACACCCTGTTCAGATTACGCTAGACAACACCCTGTTCAGATTACGCTAGACAACACCCTGTTCAGATTACGCTAGACAACACTCTGTTCAGATTGCGCTAGACAACACTCTGTTCAGATTGCGCTAGACAACATTGAAAAGCTGAAGTTGACTGATGTTTTCTGTGGGGATGTCAACAAGTTAAAAATTGATTCAGGTTTTCTGTGGGGATGTCAACAAGTTAAAAGTTGATTCAGGTTTTCTGTGGGGATGTCAACAAGTTAAAAAGTGATTCAGGTTTTCTGTGGGGATGTCAACAAGTTAAAAGTTGATTCAGGTTTTCTGTGGGGATGTCAACAAGTTAAAAGTTGATTCAGGCTTTCTGTGGGGATGTCAACAAAGTAAAGTTGATTCAGGTTTTCTGTGGGGATGTCAACAAGTTAAAAGTTGATTCAAGTTTTCTGTGGGGATGTCAACAAAGTAAAGTTGATTCAGGTTTTCTGTGGGGATGTCAACAAAGTAAAGTTGATTCAGGTTTTCTGTGGGGGTGTCAACAAGTTAAAAGTTGATTCAGGTTTTCTGTAGGAATGTCAACAAAGTAAAGTTGGTTCAGGTTTTCTGTGGGGATGTCAACAAAGTAAAGTTGATTCAGGTTTTCTGTGGGGATGTCAACAAGTTAAAAGTTGATTCAGGTTTTCTGTGGGGATGTCAACAAAGTAAAGTTGATTCAGGTTTTCTGTGGGGATGTCAACAAGTTGAAAGTTGATTCAGGTTTTCTGTGGGGATGTCAACAAAGTAAAGTTGATTCAGGTTTTCTGTGGGGATGTCAACAAAGTAAAGTTGATTCAGGTTTTCTGTGGGGATGTCAGCAAAGTAAAGTTGATTCAGGTTTTCTGTGGGGATGTCAACAAAGTAAAGTTGATTCAGGTTTTCTGTGGGGGTGTCAACAAGTTAAAAGTTGATTCAGGTTTTCTGTAGGAATGTCAACAAAGTAAAGTTGATTCAGGTTTTCTGTGGGGATGTCAACAAAGTAAAGATGATTCAGGTTTTCTGTGGGGATGTCAACAAAGTAAAGTTGATTCAGGTTTTCTGTGGAGATGTCAACAAGTTAAAAGTTGATTCAGGTTTTCTGTGGGGATGTCAACAAAGTAAAGTTGATTCAGGTTTTCTGTGGGGATGTCAACAAGTTAAAAGTTGATTCAGGTTTTCTGTGGGGATGTCAACAAAGTAAAGTTGATTCAGGTTTTCTGTGGGGATGTCAACAAGTTAAAAGTTGATTCAGGTTTTCTGTGGGGATGTCAACAAAGTAAAGTTGATTCAGGTTTTCTGTGGGGATGTCAACAAAGTAAAGTTGATTCAGGTTTTCTGTGGGGATGTCAACAAAGTAAAGTTGATTCAGGTTTTCTGTGGGGATGTCAACAAAGTAAAGTTGATTCAGGTTTTCTGTGGGGATGTCAAGAAGTTATAGTTGATTCAGGTTTTCTGTGGAGGTGTCAACAAGTTAAAGTTGATTCAGGTTTTCTGTGGGGATGTCAAGAAGTTATAGTTGATTCAGGTTTTCTGTGGGGATGTCAACAAAGTAAAGTTGATTTAGATTTTCTGTGGGGATGTCAAGAAGTTAAAAGTTGATTCAGGTTTTCTGTGGGGATGTCAACAAGCTGAAGTTGACTGCTTTTTTGTGTGGGTGAATTCACATTTATGTCCGAAGATGAACAAAGAAGAAGAAAAAGACACTGTTAAGCAGAGGAACGAAAGCTCGAGCGAACGGCTGGATGGATGGATGGAATAATGGATGGATGGATAAATTGATGGATGGATAGATTGATAAATGGATGGAATAATGAATGGATGGATGGAATATTGGATGTATGGATAAATTGATGGATGGATAGATTGATGGGTGGGTGGAATAATGGTTGGATGGATAAATTGATGGATGGATAAATTGATAAATGGATGGAATAATGGTTGGATGGATGAAATAATGGATGGATGTATAAACTGATGGATGGATATATTGAAAAATGGATGGAATAATGGATGGATGGATAGATTGATAAATGGGTGGAATAATGGATGGATGGATGGAATATTGGATGGCTGGCTGGATGGATCGATGAGTGGATGGTAGGATGGAATAATGGATGGACGGATGGATGGATAGATGGATGGATGGATAATTGCGTGCATGAATGGATGGATGTATCGATGGATGGATGGATACGCAGTAAGACGGACCGAATACACACAACACCATGAATACGTTTTCAAGTGCGCTCATCAATAGCAGAGCTCATGGGAATATCCATGCATGCAGCCGATAATCTGGCACTCTCCTGCTGTTTATACGTCACCTCAACATCGCAATGTACAAGAGGAACAAGATGAGAGAGAGAGAGAGAGAGAGAGAGAGAGAGAGAGAGAGAGAGAGAGAGAAAGAGAGAGAGAGAGGAGAGAGAGGGGGAGGGAGGGAGAGAGAGAGGAGAGAGAGGGGAGGGAGGGAGAGAGAGAGGCAGGGGAGGGAGGGAGAGAGAGAGAGAGAGAGAGAGAGAGAGAGAGAGAGAGGAGAGAGAGAGAGAGAGAGAGAGAGAGAGAGCGAGCTCATCCACTAATATCCCGTACACCTCCACGCGAGTTCAACAGTCTACTTTGGACATCCAAAGCAACCGCATCTTGTGGTAACACATGCAACGTTGGAGCCGACTTGCCATTTTCAGCACATTACAGAACAAAAAAATCTCTTTTGTCTGTTTGGAAGTCAGATGGGGAAAAATGGCTGTCAATGTTTAGTGTTGCCTGTTGGGAGAGTAAACACGGCCGTTGTCGTTTATCGATCTTTTCCCCTAAGGCAAACTGGCAGAATACGTAGAGCAGGGAGCAGATGGAGGGAGAGAGACGGAGGGATGGGAGTTGCAAGAATGATTTATCACGACAATGAAAGTTGAAAGGGAAATTATCAATGAAAGGATATGTAAATACGAATGTATTCGAATATGTACCATTCTATATATATATACAAGCGCAATTGAAATACCACTACTTTTATCGTTTCTTTACTTATTCAGTCATATTCAGTAAGTGGAAGGATGGGAGATTTACTCGCAATAGACGTGCAATATCTCCTGCGGTATCTTCGGCGGGCCTACTCCCGCTGGTTATGGGATCTGCTAAAGTCAGGCGGGGAGTCTGACGATAATGCACGCTTTACACAGGTCCGGACACTTATGATTGACAGAAGTACGAGCCCTTACGGTCCGGACGCGTACGAGGCCCTCACCTGTGGGACTTGGCTGAACGCCTCTAAGCCCGGTACCTTGGGTTCCAGGGTTTGGCCATCACTCGCCATCTGCTCGTGGTGGCGAGGTCTCGGAGGTTTGACGCTGTGCCGCCAGCGTCTGCAGCCTACCTTGTGCCAGACGTATTGGTTACCCATTCCTCTGGAAAACACAAGATTAGGCCGAGAGAGGGAACATGTAGTTTGGGCACCACATGTTTCTCTGAAGCTCTGCCCAGGCATTGTGATGGAATATTGGCCACATTCCAACTCACATACTTTGATCTGTCAAGACTGCAAGGTGCCACTATACGAGGGTGAGTCAATATTTAAGTCACACAGTTCTGTGGGATGGCAGGTAATTGTAGTTTGTGTTTTCTACAGGTGTCATTAGGTGGCAGCATCATCGAACTTTATATTCCCGTTCGTCAGGTGGCGCTAGGTATCTCATGCGCATGTGCAGCGCATAAACAAAATAGCGACTGTACTTACGGCGTGTACTACCAAAGGGCAACGTGCTGTTGTACGTTTTTTTTCGGTTTTTTTTTTTTTTTTTGGGGGGGGGGGGGGGGGGGGGGAGGGGCAAAAGGATTGCCTGCAAAGGACATTTATAAGGAAATGCTTCCTGTTTATGCTGAGAAATGTTTGTCCCGTAAAGCTGTGCATAGCTGGGTATAAAAATTTTCTCAAGGACGCTCTAAAATTGTTGATGAAATCCGATCTGGTCGTCCTGTTGAGATTGCAACAGAAGCATCCGTGCAGCGGATGGAGGAGATGATTAGAGGTGATAGGCGAGTAAAGATAGATTCTGCAGTATCTGCAATAGGGTGCTCACATGGTTCAGCATACAGCATAATGCATGATCGATTGAAATTTAAGATAGTGTGCTCAAGGTGGGTGGGTACCCAGACAATTGAAAGAGGAACACAAAATTAACCGATTTGGTCTGTCCTTGCATCATCTCTGTCGATACGAAGATGAAGAAGATGACATGCTGAACAGGATTGTTACTGGGGACGAATCATGGGTGCATCACTACCAGCCAGAATCAAAGCGTGCTTCAATGCAATGGAAAAAATCCTTCTTCGCCTTGTGTCCAAAAATTCAAGGTTACGCCATCAGCAGGGAAGGTTATGCTAACAGTGTTCTGGGATTGTCAAGGAGTGCTTTTAACCAATATCAAGAAGAAAGATGACAATGTGAATTCTGAATCGTGCTATGAAGTTATGTGATGCAATTCGAAGAAAACGTCCAGGACTTCTGACTAGAAGAGTGTTGTTTCTTCATGACAATGCCAGACCACATATGGCTCGATTAACTCAGGAGAAAATTAACCAACTAAGGTGGGAAGTTCTGGAACTCCACCTTACAGCGCCGACTTAGTCCCTAGCGATTTCCACCTTTTTGGTCCACTGAAAATCCACCTTGGTGGGAGACATTTCGCGAATGACGCCGAAGTTGAATGTGAAGTGAACAAAAATGGTTTATAAAACAGAGCACGCAGTTCTATGCGGCCAGTTTTGGAGGACTGATAAAACGATGGGATAAGTGCATCAATCTTGGTGAAAATTATGTTGAGAAATAAAGGGACAATGTATGTACAAAAATAAATTGGTTTTAAGTTGTTATCTTATTTAGTTATTTTTCTACATCCATTTGTGACTTACTTATTAACTTACCCTCGTACTGTGTGTGTGTGTGTGTGTGTGTGTGTGTGTGTGTGTGTGTGTGTGTGTGTGTGTGTGTGTGTGTGATCAAGTGCCACGCCGGCTGACGTAGGCGTTCATGACTCTCCACAGATCTCGGTCTTTTGTTTTCTGGCTCAACTCTGATGATGATATTCCTCCATGCCAAAGTCTTAATCCATCCAGCATCATTTCTCTTGGTCTACCTCTCCCTCTCTTCCCCTCAATCTTTCTGGTTGTCACGATTTTCTTCAACGTCTCTCTTCTCATCACATCACCAAAGAAAGCTGTTTGTCTCTTTCTTATTGTTGTATATAATGTTCTAGTTTCATTAGCCTGTCGCAGGCAGTCGTTGTCCGACACGGCCCAATATCCTTGAACAGATTTTGATGTTTTCCTGTCCAAAATAATTGCCACTCCCTTTTGTCAATCTTCACCTCCAGAATAAATAATCTTAACATCTTCATCTATCTTGATGCCTGCTCCTATCTATCTCGTTTCGCACATCCCTAAAATATTAATTTTTTCTCTTTCCAGTTATTGTTTTATGTTCTCTAATTTGTCGTCGTCGTTTAAGGTCCTAACAGTCCATGTCGCTAATTTTAATGTCTCTGTCCTTGTCTTGCGATGATCAGTCTTTAGGCGAACCATAATGTACTAGGCACTTTTAAAGAGGTAGTTTGCCGTTGCTTTCCTCTATGGCAGTGACCATACTGGCCAGATGACCGCAACCATTATCTCTCGACAGAGATCCTCTGCCTGCCGTCGCGAAACTTGAGACCATAACCAACAAATATCTGTCGGCTGCCCTCAAAGTTTCATCCACCACCTGCCTTCCGTGGCTTCTTTTGAATACTTCCAATAAACGAATACGAAATGACACCACATACTCCACAGGAAAACACTAAACAGCGTAAAACACTATTCGGCGTCTCCGAAGACGCTACTAGTGGACGTAAAAGTAACTAGTACTTCATAAACATCCAATGCTGTGGTTAATTGCAACGTGCTCAAAAGGGCATGCAACTAACTTAACATTATTGATTTCGTCAAAAATTGTTAGTTTGCGAAGTTGGTGTGTTGGTTGGGTGATTGGATAGCTATTTGACTGGCTGGTTGCTTGCCTGATGTGTTGGTTGACTGGTTGGTTGATTGGTTGATTTAATGGTTGGCGTTGGTATATGATATCAGTTTGTGTGTTGGATGTTTGTATTATTTTGCTGGTTGTTTGGTTAGTTGGATGGTTGTTTGGTTGATTTGTTGATTGATTGGTAGGTTGGTTTGTTGGTTGGTAAGTTCTGTGGTGAATCATCCGTCGGATATATTTGCTTTCTGTTTGTCTCTCTGTATCCGGTATATGACGTGTAGAGTGTTGATTCTTACGTCTGATGCATTGGTTTTCAGTTTGTCTGTCTGTGCCTGGTATGTGACCTGGTGAGGGTTGATTGTTACTCCAGTGCACTGGCTTTCATTTTGTCTATTCCTGGTACATAAGGTGTTGATTGTTATGTCCAATGCATTTTTTTAGTTTGTCTATGTCCGGGCGGGCGGGCGGCGGACGGACGGATGGACGGACGGGGCAGGCCAGACCAGACCAGACCAGACAGACCAGACCAGACAGACCAGACCAGACAGACCCGATCACCAGACCAGACCAAGACAGACAGACAGACAGACAGACAGACCAGACCAGGCAGACCAGACCAGCAGACCAGACCAGACAGACAGACAGACAGAACTATAAATTTCTACAGCATAAGAAAACAAAAAAAAACAAGAGAAACAAATAAGAAGAGAAGCAAGAACACGACATTACAATAAAATGGATCCAACAATTATAATTTGTGTATGTTGTCCATGTTTGTTGATTTCTTTGTTTGTTTAGGCGTATGTGTTTGCTGGAATTTTGAAAACAAAGCCAGAGCCCCGGGTAAGACTTTGTGAAAATGTCGCTTGGCATCTGCGGAAATGACCTTATGCCGGAAGCAAGGCGTATTGATTCGAGAAACATGCGCAGTACGCATAAATTAATTTTTTACATTTTCGATCAATTCGGCATGCCAGAATATCTCCCGCCATAAACTCGGCGAGATAGACAAGCTGAGGTTGTTGAGAAAGCCCTGGGGCCACCACCAATGCTAGATTTTGGTCAACTAGGCAGCTGAATAGAGTGTCGACCTCGCCACGGCATTGTGCTGACGTTGTGAACTTTCTTTCTTAAAACGTTGTAAGCGATGATGATGATGATGATGATGATAATGATGATGATGATGGTGAGAATGATGATCATGATGCCGTTTATCAATTAAGATCAGGACTCTTCTTCTTCTTCTTCTTCTTCTTCTTCTTCTTCTTCTTCTTCTTCTTCTTCTTCTTTTCTTCTTCTTCAGCTTCTTCTTATTTCTTCTTCTTCTCTCTTCTTTCTTCTTCTTGTACTTCGTCTTCCTCTTACTTCATTCACTTCTTCTTCTTCTTCTCATTCTTTCGTCTTACTTCTTTTCTTCTTCTTTACTCTCCTTCTTCTCTTTCGTCTCTCTGATACTGACTAAAACTACTACTACAACAACAACAACAACAACAAACTACTACTTACTACTACTCTACTACTAGACTACTAATAATACTACGACTAACTACTACTACTACTACCGACTACTCTACTACTGACTTAACGATATCTACTACTGCTGCTGCTACTACTACTACTACTACTATACTTAATGTACTTTCACTACACTACTAATACTACTAATACTTTACTACTACTACTACAACTAACTACTACTACTACTAATTCTACTACTACTACTAATACTACTACTACTATACTACTACTACTACTACTACTACTATTACTACTATTACTACTACTACCTAATAATACTACTACTACTACTACTACTACTACAGCGCTGCATCTTCTTCTTCTTCCCATTATCTCCTTTTACTGAGACTTTCTGCACTTGGCAAGACTAATTTTTCTAATCTGATTACGGTTTTCATTTGTTTCTTTTAGGACTTGGTCATTGGTTTTCATGTCTGTCCGTGATATTCATCGAATTATCTTCAGAAATTACATTTCCACAGCCATCAGATGTTGTTTTTTTTTTTTCCAGCTTGACTGCTCATTGTCCACGCATCACATCCATACAAAGATACAGGTTCCATGTAGCACCTCAACACTCGTTTTCTTATTGCAATTGACATCAACAGAGAGAACAAACTGAAGTATCTGGGAATCACATTTGACAGGAGTCTGTCCTTCAAGGATCATGTGGAGACGGTTGTGACAAGATATCAAAATGGACTCAATGCACTTAAAACTATGGCTGCAATGGACACAGAGCAGAGAATGCTTTTCTCACTATACCAGCACTTGATCCTCTCAGTGATTGATTATGGACTAGGACTGCTCACTGTCTCAAAGAGTCAGCTGGTGAAATTAGAGCGCATACAGAATGAAGCTATGCGGGTCATTCTGGGATGCACCAGAGACACTCTAGTAGTGTGTATGCGTTACATCCTTGGTCTGCCTACTGTTGCTGGTAGGCACAAGGTGATGCAAGCGAAGGCATACCTCAGAGTAGCTGCAGACACAGATCACCCGTTGCATGAGGCGCTGGACGTAGTTAAGGGTCAGAGACTGATAAGAGGGAAATCATGGATGGCTCAGGCGGAGGATACGATCAGACAGGTGTGCCCCTTGGAGAACATTAGGCGAGGAGCGGAGTGGGTCAGAGTGCCAGCCGTGCAGTCAGACTTGTGCAGAGTTATAATCACATTGAGCCGGGAGTGCAGGGAGTGGCCAGCAGGGGCCACGAAGTGGAAATTCAGCAATTAATTCAGGAAAATTCTCGCCCGGGTGATGTGATTATCTACACAGATGGGTCGGTGTTGAGAGGTAGAAGAAGTGCTTTGGGTTCTTGGCAAAAACTAATGGTCGGCGTTTGGTGCAGGAGAGCCTGGCGTATGATGACACTACATCTAGCTTAAGAATGGAGGTGGAGGCGGTCAGTGCAGCTTTCCGCTGGATAGAAAACACGATACATACACATATTGTGATTGTAACTGACTCAGAAAGCATGCTGAGAAGGGTGAGAACAGGCAAGCTTCGTGCAGAGTGGCTTGCTTCGCTTCGGAGGTCACAGGTAGCAAGCATCACCTGGATCTTTTCTCCTGGGCATGCCGGTGTGCGGGGGAATGAACAGGCGGACAGATTGGCTGGCTCAGCAGAACTTGGTGGAGTATTGATGCATGACAAGGCAGATGTGGTTGCGGCCTTGTGGAAGCACGTGTACGCCTCGGAGGAGCAAATGGATCACCATAGTCTGGTTAGAATGAGGCAGCGAGGAGTGACGAGAGGATCTGGCCGACGCTCGACGCTCAGAGGAAAGGCGAGACGGACATATAATCAGATTGCTACGGGAACTATTAGTGTTGGAACTCTTCGCTGGTTACTGAGGATGGAGACGGAGCGCTTATGGGAATGTCCCGAATGCTGTGATGTCGGTTCCTAGATCAATCAATTTTGATTCAACGGGCAAGACGGCGTTTACCTGCAAACCGTTGTGTAACGTAATGAGCACGGCAAGGCACGTAGAGCGCCCTGGTCATCCACTGTACCTGCATTCGTCTCCAATCGTCTCGACTTGTCTTGCCACTGGACTCAGATGGACTCAGGCGAGAGAGTGAGGTCGACGAATTGCGCAACTCTTCCTCACTTTAATCCAAGTCATCGCGCAAGTCATTCTTCATCCAACGTCACATATCACCTTCAAGCCCTGTGGCGATGGGCGAGCGGCAAAGCGGCAGGCGTGGGTACGCTGGCAGCCGTAGTCGCAGACCTGCAAACAGGCGGCTCAGGCCATATGGTCGTCTTCTACTGACCGGAGCAGCAGTGGGATTCGGCAGCCCCCTGAGCGACTGAGCACCCCTCTATAGGAACACACTGCTCACCTCCATAGCATGAGGAAGGGGCTAGAAAAGGTGCCCTAAACATTGTCTGCTTCATCACTACCTAACCAGCTAGCCGCGGTTGGTGGGTACCCTAACTGCGGTCGACATACAAAGAAAGATAAAACAAGCAAAGCTAAAAGAGTAAACCATATTCCCTTAACAATTGGAACTTGGAATGTACGCACCCTACTTGACAGAGACGGCGCGTCGGGTCCAGAGAGACGAACAGCACTGATTGGGAGAGAGCTGGGCAGGTACAACATCGACATTGCAGCCTTGAGCGAGACACGACTTGCAGAAGAAGGCCAAATCTGTGAAATTGGTGCCGGCTATACATTTTTCTGGAGTGGAAGGAAAAGCGAGGAAAGACGCCAATCCGGTGTGGGATTTGCCATTAAGTCGGCCCTGGTCGGCAAATTAGCTGGATTTCCAAAGGCTATAAACGACAGGCTCATGACCATGAAGTTGCCTCTGCTGAATGGAAGGAAGCACGCAACCATTGTGAGTGTCTACGCACCAACTATGACCAATGAAGATGATGTCAAGAACAAGTTCTATGAGGACCTGCACAATGTATTAACATCTGTTCCCAAAGGAGACAAACTTATACTCCTTGGGGATTTCAATGCCAGAGTAGGCACGGACACCACCTCTTGGAGTGGCATTATTGTAAAGCATGGAGTCGGAAATTGTAACAGCAATGGACTCCGCCTCCTTCAGACATGTGCCGAACATGATCTCCTGATTACGAACACAATTTTCCGTCTCCCCATGAGAAATAGGACATCGTGGATGCACCCTCGCTCGAAACACTGGCACCTCATTGACTATGTCATCGTCAGGAGGAGTGACAGACAAGACGTTCGAGTGACAAAATCCATGTGTGGTGCCGAATGTTGGACAGACCATCGTCTCATTGTCTCGAAAATGAACATCCACATCAGGCCACCACGGCGTCCTCAAGGGGCGAAAATGCAAACAAAGCTAAATGTCACCCGCCTAAACAGCAAGAAAATGCAGCAGTCGTTTGAAAATATGCTGGAAGACCGCCTCAAGCCCAAGCTGAAGCTAAACAGGATACAGAAACAGAATGGAGAGCCCTAAAGGACACAATTTACAACACTGCTATGGAAATCCTGGGTCCAGCCCCCCGAAAGCATAAAGACTGGTTTGATGAAAATTCCGAAGACATCAACCAATTGCTGGCCGAGAAACATCTTCTCCTCAAGGCACATTTGAATGACCCAAAGTCAACATAAATAAAAGATGCTTTCAAGAACATTCAGAGAGTAGTGCAGCAGAAACTTCGGCACATGCAGGACTCCTGGCTGAGCAGCAAAGCTGATGAAATTCAGGGCTTTGCTGACAGACATGATATGAAAAACTTCTACGACTCACTGAAAGCGGTCTATGGTCCTTCATCACCAGGCATAGTTCCCCTCCTCAGTGCAGACGGGGGAACATTGGTCACTGATAAGAAAGAAATCCTCCAACGCTGGGCAGAGCATTTCAGCAAAATCTTAAATGCAACTTCCTTCTTCGATGATGAAACCATCAACTGCCTTCCTCAAGTTCCCACCAATGAGACACTTGATGACCTGCCAACCATAGTGGAAATAAACAAAGCCATCCAGCACTCTCCAGCGGCAAGGCACCTGGTCCTGACTCCATCCCAGCAGAGATATACAAGGCAGGTGGGCCGGTCCTAACAGAGCAGCTTCACCAAGTCTTCACAAACATATGGATGAACGAGACCATGCCACAAGATTTTAAGGACGCGTCAATAGTCCACCTTTACAAACGTAAAGGAAACCGCCAATCATGTGACAACCACCGAGGCATCTCCTTGCTTTCAATTGCAGGGAAGATACTCGCCAGAATTCTTCTCAATCGCCTCACAGCCCATCTCGATCAAGGTCTTCTTCCTCAGAGTCAATGTGGCTTCAGAAAAGGAACGTGGAACTGTTGACATGATTTTCGCTGCAAGACAGCTGCAAGAGAAATGTCAGGAACAGAACTGCGAAATGTTCTCCACTTTCATTGACCTTACCAAGGCTTTTGATACAGTCAGCAGAGAAGGACTGTGGAAGGTTATGGCAAAATATGGCTGTCCACGAAAGTTTGTCCAAATAGTGCGGCTATTTCATGACGGCATGCAGGCAAGAGTACAGGAAAATGGTGAACTGTCTGAACCCTTTCCTGTCACCAATGGAGTGAAGCAAGGATGTGTCCTGGCACCAACACTGTTCAGCCTCATGTTTTCAGCCATGTTGATGAATGCCTTCGAGAACGACGACATTGGAATAGACATCAACTACCGTATGGATGGAAAGTTATTCAATCTCAGAAGGCTGAAAGCTAAAACCAAAATTAACAGCGGCACCGTCAGAGAGCTCCTGTTTACTGATGATTGCGCTCTATACGCCAACTCAGAGGCGGACATGCAACATAATGTTTCAGCTTTCTCACATGCCTGTGCCAACTTTGGGCTCAATATCAACTTGGAGAAGACTGTAGTTATGTACCAGCCAGCTCCAGGGAATAATCACACTGTGCCGAATATCAAAGTGAATGATCATAGACTAAGTGTTGTGGACAAATTCACCTATCTTGGCAGCACCGTGTCACAAGCTGCCACAATCGATGACGAAGTGAATGCAAGAATCCCCAATTTGGCAGACTGTACAAGAATGTATGGGACAGATCTGGAATAAGCCTGCAAACAAAGCTAAAAGTCTACAAAGCAGTTGTATTATCCACACTGCTATATGCTTGTGAAACCTGGACTGTTTATCAGCGACACGCTAGGAAATTAAACCACTTCCACACAGTCTGCCTAAGGAAGCTACTGAAGATTAAATGGCAAGACAAGATTCCAGACACTGAAGTCCTAGAAAGAGCATCCATGCCCAGTATCCACATTCTACTGATGAAGAATCAGATTCGCTGGGCTGGTCACTTGACTCGCATGCCAGATCACAGGCTCCCTAAACGAATTTTCTACAGCGAACTGCGTTGTGGTAAACGCTCCCAAGGTGGCCAGAGGAAACGTTTTAAAGACACTCTGAAAATTTCACTGAATGCTTTTGGAATTCATCATGACACCTGGGAGGCTGCAGCCAGAGACCGAAATTCGTGGCGTGCATCATTGCGCAAAGGTGCAGTCATATGTGAGGCAACCAGGACTGCAAGAGCTGTGAAGAAAAGGCAGGACAGAAAAACCACTGCAGGAAATCCTCCTCCAGAGACGTCAAGCATTCTTTGCCCACATTGTCAAAGAACATTTCGAGCCAAAATAGGCCTTATCAGCCATCTTAGAACCCACGGCTCCACACCTTCAACCCCACTGGATGAAATGAATGGTCATCATCATTCTTGATGGACAAACAACAACAACAACAGATCAATCAATCAATCAATCAATCTGTTTAGTGGTCAGTATGTTTTCCATCTTGCAAATGGCTACCTTTACCATAGCGATTCTTGTTCTAATCTGTTCAAGGCATTTCCCATCAGATGTTATGACTGTTCCGTGATAGTTGTACGGATTCACTTGTTTAAAAATATTCCCATTTACTTGTATGTTACATTGTGGTATTTCTTTCTTCATAGTGACGACCATAATATGTATCTAGATTTGGTATTACTCTGCTGATTTCACACAATTCCTGGCGACATGGGATATGTGACCAATTGAACTATTGGGGTTAGTTTCGTAAACTTACAGCTACAAGTAATTTAGTACGTTCTACCCTGGTTTTCGGCTCCTACCTCATTACATAGTATGTTACACAGCTAGTTTTTGACACCTATCTCATTATATAGTACCTTCTACAGCTAGTTGTTGGCGCCTATTTCATTATATAGTAAGTTCTACAGCTGGTTTTTGGCGTTTATCTCATTATATAGTACGTTCTACAGTTAGTTTTTGGCGTCTGTCATATTATATAGTACGTTCTACAGTTAGTTTTTGGCGCCTATCTCATTATATAGTAACTTCTACATCTGGTTTTTAGCGCCTATCCTAGCCGTTAGAATTACATCCACAATCCTCACTATAGTATGTCCACATTTGTTTGCCTTCATTCACGATCAATTATTTTGAAAACTAGCAGTTGCATCGTTATGAAATTTGTCCAGCCGTCTTATATTTACTCCCACCAAAGGAATATGTCTTTGATAGGTCCAAAAAATACTTAAATCATTGAAAGCGGCGACATTCCTTTGATGTTTTGCTGAACAACTAGTGATTTCTCGTTAACAAAGTTATTTTTACGGTAATGGGAGACCTGTCAATTCTGATGACACACAAAGGCGTATCCGGATTCGTATGGAAGTGGGTGCAATGAAAGAACTAGCTTAAAATCGACAGGGTCGGCTGCATTGCACCGGGTTTTTATCGCATATGGCTCAGTTTCTTGCCCGGAATCGAACATACAACCTTCGGAGCCCGAATTAGACGGCTTGACCACTTCACCACGGAGATTCCCGAGAGGGATGCAATGTGTAATATTAGTAAAGACAGAGAATTTACAGAGGCACGGGGTAAATAATTTGTAAATTAACAGGAAAGTAGAAGGAATATATTTCTTACCATATTTGTCATTTCCTTCTTGTTTCTTCAGCTGATGCTGATGCTGTAATGTTTAGGGCCTGCAATTCGTCTGAATAGTTGGAGCAAAATATCCCAGTAAGTGTGTACGTAGATTAAGGTCTGCGATCTGCTCAAACCTTAATCTGTGTCGGACGATTCCAGTAGGTTGATGATTGCTCTCGGTTGCATAAAATTCAATCCATCCTTTCTCCAATAGTCCTCTTCCTCTTTCAACACATGGTCCTGACGTTTTTTCCAGTAACTTTTATCAATATTTAATAGCGCGGACAGACAGACAGACAGGCAGACAGACAAGACAGACAAGACAGAAAGACAGAAAGGTAGGTAGGTAGGTGGGTGGGTGGCTGGCTGGCTGGCTGGCTTGCTGGCTGACTGGGTGGGTGGGTCGGTCGGTCGGTCGGTCGGTGGGTCGGTCGGTGGGTCGGTCGGTCGGTGGGTCGGTCGGTCGGTTGGTCGGTGGGTGGGTGGGTTGGTCGGTCGGCAGGCAGGCAGGCAGGCAGGCAGGCAGGCAGACAGACAGACAGACTGACAGACAGACAGACAGACAGCGATAGATAGATAGAGATAGATAGATAGATAGATAGATAGATAGATAGGTAGGTAGGTAGGTAGGTAGGTAGGTAGGTAGGTAGGTAGGTAGGTAGGTAGATAGATAGATAGATAGATAGATAGATAGATAGATAGATAGATAGATAGATAGATAGATAGATAGATAGATAGATAGATAGATAGATAGAGACAGACAGACAGACACAGACAAACAGACAGACAGACAGACAGACAGGCAGATAGACAGATAGATGGATCGATCGATCGATCGATCGATCCCCGCCAGAAGCCGGGCCTTGTCAGCTAGTTTATTTATATAATCACGTTTCATGAAAGAACCCCCATTTGGAGACACCTCTGATTCTTCGCGCTGTTTGTTTCAAAACGGAAATCACGTGAAAATTTCAAAAAATGCGGGGACGTTTCTTGGTGAAGCTGTAATACTGTTAAAATCATGGACGTAATCTCTAAGTCGTTATTTAATATACCGCATATAAACTAACTTTGAAATCTGCTGTAAAATCTCCGGAACAAAAATTTTTTTGTTGGGTGGACATAATGATAAGGTTATATACTAAATCTCATAATTTCCCCTCTGTTGGTTACTGAGATATTGAATTTTATATTGAGGCAACCAAAAAAAAAAAAACACTATAATACCTTTATCCCGTAGTCTTCTGTGCATGTTGTGATTGTCACTGATTCATAAAGCACGCTGACAAAGGTGAAGACTGGCATACTTCGTGCAGAACGGCACGCATCGATTTAGAGTTCGAGGGTTGTGAGCACTCGCTGGATCTGTTCTCCAGGGCACTCTAGTGTGATTGGAAATGAACAGGCAGATAGACTGGCTGGTGCCGCATCATTGAGGAGTGATTTGATGCATGTTAAGGCAGATGTGATGAAGTCCCCCTGGCAGCATGTGAATAGTGCAGAAGAACACATAGACTATCATGGTCTAGAAAGAATGCGGTAGCAGGGTGTGGTCAGGGGTTCCGGTCGACTGTCGCCACTCAGAGGTAAAGCAAGACGGACATATAATCAGATTGCAACGGGCACCATTAGTATTGGAACTCTTCACTGGCTGTTGAAGATGATGACCGAGCGCTTATGGGAGTGTCCTGAGTGTAATGATGTAGGTGCTAGTCTCAACTCAACTCACAACCCCTTGTCAATAACAACAACCTAGCTCAATCATCATCATTCCCCTTATCTATTCTCTTCTAACAATTACGAGTGTTATTCTCGTGTCTTAAATACCCTTACGTTTGGTATGCGGCTGATGCAATTCGATCATTGTAGAATATTCTAGTTTCTAAATGCCCTTCTTGAACCTGTCATATTTTTTGTGACATGATTGATAGGGGGATGTTCGAGACTCACATTCACATGTCTTCCTCTTCTTCTTTCGTTCGCCTGAAATATGCTTATAACTGCAATGTTGTCTCTCGTATGAATCCAACAGTCTTTTTTAGTTCATTCAGCGGTCCATAGAGTTTATCTTCCACTGTTGTCGCTCTAGGCCAGAAGGTTCGCCTGGATATGTTGTAGTTTGGGCACTCCTGGAGTATGTGCTCTGCTGTCTGCGACGCCAAACCACATGTGCACATGGCTGAGTCACCAATCTTGAATTTTGTATACAAGTGGTTGCGTAATCTATTGTGTCCTGTTCTGAGGCGCAGAAGAATGACCTGTTCTGGTCTGTCCATAACGTGGTAGTCGTCTTGAGTAAGGTTTGGTGGCCTTCTGACTGATGTGATCATTCTTTTCTTTTGGTGGTATGTAATGTCTTTTTCACGTGCTGATTTGTTTATTTCTACCGACCAAACGTAATAAACTTAGTTGCCCTTTTGTACTCTTCTACTCAATTGCGCGTTTGTTATTAATGCTTCGACCTGACCCGAAGGCACTAGCCTGTTGTCTTAGGGAACAATGGGGCATGCTGACCTAGTTACGGTAATCCCGGGTACTCGGTCGCCTCTGTGACAGTGTTATCACCTATACAAACAACCCAACACGCCGTGTCTCAGGTTTCTAATAAATAGTACTAAATATACTAGTACTAAATATACTAGTACTAAATATTTAAATTTCAAATCCCGAAACAACTAAATAAATCAATTTGATTATTGCTCACTGGATTTTAGGAGGCCTGGTGTTCCTTGCCAGTGAGAAGTCCTGATCGTTCGGGTCCACATCGATTGACGGACGTCAGTCGCGGCGATTGGGCAATCTTGAGCATAGCTTACGATGGGTGACGGTGTAGTATTCTGTTATGATAATTTGGCTGTGTCCAGTGTGTGCCGCGTCACACACCGCTTCACACGCGTGATCCGGGGCTTGTTTCTGGATCCGGTCAGGGATATGCACTACTGACGAGCTCAAACGAGAGCGAAACTAGAGTATAGTGCTTCCATATTGACGTGGATAGGCCTTAGGTTCATACTAGAATACGATCAGCGTTGCCAGTGGTGGGTTGTGCTCAATATTTAAATTTCAAATCCCGAAACAACTAAATAAATCAAATAGTACTAACATAAACATCCGACCACGCCGTGTCTCGCGTTTCTAATAGATTTTTTGTTTACATGGTGCATATCCCTTACAGGATGTTGCAGTCGACACCAGCATCTTTCAGCTGCTGTTGATGTACTACGCAAGATTACGCTCAGTAGTTTGTCATTGCTTTCTGAGCGACCGGCTCGCATACCCCCGTAAGTAACTATAGCAGCGCGACCCGCTACCGAATCTCGCGCAGTTGCGATACTCACGAGGATATGCGGGATTACAGAGAAAGACGTTAACGCCTGAGCCAGTGAGACCGGCTCCAATAGATCTCTAATAGCTAATATCAACATAAATATGTCACGAAGCAGGAACCTGGTGTGGGTCGGTCATGTGGTAGGGTGTCACCTGTCGTCCCTGGGGGGGGGGGGGGGGGGGAGTGGAGTCAACAGGCACACTGTTTAAATTCCCTTTTTAGCTTAGGCTTCTGCCGGACCTTTGTCTACACACCCCCTGTCAGTCTCAGGTACACTATCTCTCTCTCTTCTTCTTCTTACCACTAAACAATACCCTTCTTCATATTCCTCGAGAACATACCCACACAAGACTGTATTTTAACAAATGATAAAATAAAACATTTAATACAGAAAAGTGTCACGTGTGTGTGTGTGCACTGTTTGCGTGTGGAAATATGTAGTATTTTCTATGGTGTATGCGAGAGGAGATCAGTGAGCCTAGGATCGTCCATCATCGTGTTCGGCCATACCACATCACACCATAGTAAGTTCCGAACAGATCTCACCGAATGAAGCGTCTCTCCGGACAATGGTTGACTTCTTGGAGTTAATCCTATATAGTCTGGGTGACTGGTCTCCACTACTGAATATGGTATACTAAAGTCCATAAGTTCAGAACCCCCGATGTATCTAATGTGTCTATAACGATCCTGGAACCTAGGAATCTCGGCACTTCTCTCACACGACTCCCCAAGAAACAAACTGATGATGTCTGTTCGAGTAAGTTCCGCCTGTCTGTTTGTACAAGTTTACTGAATAGGTTTCCTCACCATTATGCCTTCTCTATATAATAATGTTATTGTCCTGAGAAGTAATCACCATTATACCTTCTCCACCTAATAACGTCATAGTTCTGAGAAGTCATCACTGTTAATATGAATCAGCCTTTTCAGGACCTCAGTCACTGACAACCAGCATTTTTATGTTAAACACTCTGGGCTTTGATGAGGCCATGATTGGTGGAACGGTGTCCCATTGCCGACACCATTTAACAGAACTTCACTCAGTGTGACTGCTATTTTCCTCCTCTCCCAGCTGTCCTTAATTTCTCCGGTACAGTAAAATTGCACTCAGTGTGACTGGCATTGTCCACACCTCTGAGTAATACTTCCTTTCTTCTACACCGTGGAACCTGTTGAAAAGAGAACACTCGGTGAGAGAAAAACCCTATTCGAACCCACAATATGTGAGTGTAGGCCAAAGGCCCCACTCAGATATTTATCCTGGCTAACCTAGAACTACACTCTGGCATAAAGCAGAGTAGTTCGTCACATTTGGGTGGTAAGGAAAAGGAAAGACCAAAAGGAAAAGCACAGCTCCCCAGTAGACCTCCCTACCAGAATATCCTACCATTAACATTTCCTTTATCCCCCAGCTATCTCAAATCTCATTGAATATCATCCTATTACATTGGTCTTACCCTGCCGAGTGAAATGATATATCACTCTACCTCGTTTACGCTATGCATCAGCCCGCTGCGGCCGACACTCCCAGGCGAGGTTCCCACAACGCAACAACACTACGCTCAAGTCCTAAACTCTATCAATTAATAAACTACCTTATGCTAGTCATTCCTGTTCGGAGTCGGAATTCACAATTCACCACATGAACAAATGTCCGTAGTTTTCAAACCACATGAGACACGGTAAATCCTCTTCTCCATTAGAACTAGGAACAAACAAACACTCCCTTTATCTGGAGTTCATCCAACACACTGATCGCAAGTTTAGTTATTTTTCAAACAGTCGAAAATGTTGCCCGAGTGACGTCATTGGCCTGGCGGCAACCAAGTCAAGGCGGCGCCTTTTCTTTTATCTTGAGATCCGGCAAAACAACATGCCGACAAGTTGAACCTGTGATCCTGGGGAAATCTCAAAAGATCCCAGTTGTGTTTATCTGATGAAACCCCCTTCAACAAAGCGTTGGGCGGCCTACAGACAATTGTCTCTGTCAATCTATCATCTGATCGTTAACTCAAGTGGTCCCGTGACATAGGGCCAGCACATGTTCCCCTTACTTCTCCGTTTTCGCGAGGCGACGAACCTCGGCGTCAACCCCTCGTCCGCCCTCGCTCATGATATAAGCGTAGCTCTCTGTCTCTAGTTCTGTGGTCAAGGATTTACCCACGCAATTCGTAATCTCGCGTACGAAACAGCTGTGGTCGATTTGGCAGCAGACAGCTTGGCTTTTGTGTTAATACAATGGTACGAGTGCCGGTCGTTCATAAAGCAATGGCAAACTACTGAACGTAAACATGTCATGAAATCACAAATAGCCCCAAAATTCTGGGTTTGACTGCGTAGTCTTGTAAAAGATATGCACCTAACTATCTCTGTCAACGACACAAAAGCACCCTGTTTAATATTGCCCACTATTCTGCCAATATGTGAATTTTACTGCATGTGCATACGACTGGCTATCGTTTATTCTGTACATTCACAGTGGTCTTCCAATTTGCTTTATTCATTCATTCATCATGTGCCACGCAGATAAGCGTGGGCGGTCATGATTCGCTCGATCACCAGAATCGTGGATCAGCTCAGTGTTCTTGTCTCGACCATGCCACGTAGCCAAGCCATCCACTTATTTACTTCTCTGCCTTCCCCTTGTTCTCTTCCCCTCGATCTTGCCAGCTTTCATCAAGTTCTCCAATTTATTTCTTCTCATAACATGGCCTACACAAATACCAGTGCTTTATTTGGTTGTTTCGGGATCTGAGGCTTGAAGATTGTGCACAACCCACTAATGGCAACACTGATCGTATTCCGGTACGAACCTAAGGCCTTGTCCACGTCGGAATACGATTAGTGTTGCCATTAGTGAGTTGTGCTCAATCTTTGAATACCAGTGTACCAAGTGGTGAGGCAAAGACGCATGCACTGGCTATTGCATGCACTGAGAAAACCCGAGTACAGATAGACACTCTCTTGTCTGGAATCCAATGGGGAACTAAATAGTGGAAAGCCTAAAATACATAAGGAGAATTTAATTACAAATATAGATTAATAATAGTGGTGTGAGGTGGGGAAGCTATTTGAGATAACAAGAGACACGATGGCTTGGTGTGGGTAGATTGAGGGCGTATGCCTGAATCATGAATAAAGTGCAGAAGAGGAAGAAGTTTGGTGTAGGAGAGACTGGCATATGATACCACGACATCTGGTCAGAGAATGGAGGTTGAGGCAGCCACTGCCGCGTTCCAGGGGTGGGGGATCGTCGTTGGAGCTACTAAGTTCGTGCTTTGTGCGACGCTTTCGGCAGGCCGAGGTGCAGAAAGAGACCGGGTATTATGGGATAAAACCGGGTGCAATGAAGTCTAATCTCTTGCCGTTTCAAGCGTCATACGTTGTTAAGTCGTGGCCATGTTTTACAGTAATTTTTACTCGTAACATGCTGTCAAAGCTCAGCTGTCCACATCTAATTTTCTTATCTATTTATAATTTTCTCGTTTCTTATTAATTTAAAATTTTCGCGTTTCTTATCAATTTACCGATTTTACGTTTCTTGAAGGACTGCCTCGTGTGTTTTACTGTCCGATCTTAGTATCCTTTCCATTTTCTCAGGAACCACATTTCTTGTTTCCATTACACGCTTCTCGCCTTGTCTGTTTATTGTCCCTGTTTCACTTTCATGAGTTGAGTCAAGAACCGACATAACAGCACTCAGGACATTATAATGCGTGCTTCGTCCTCATCTGCAACAGCCAGCGTAGAGTCCCAACCTTAATGATACGAGTAGCAGTCTGATTATGTGTCCATCTAGCATTTCCTCGCAGTGTTGAATGTCGATTCTGGTTCACTCCCTGCAGCACCATTCTCTCAAGGCCGTGAGGATCTATATGTTCTGCACTATACGTACGTTTCCAAAGGACCCCGACCACCTCTGCCTTATCACGCACCAATACCCCACTAAGTAGTGCAGTCCCAGCCAATCTGTCCGCCTGCTCGTTTCCCGCCTTACCAGCATGTCCTGGGGAAACACATCCATCGTATGCTCTCTACTTTCATACAACATTACGTTCTGTCTCTCTACTTTCATACAACATTACATTCTGTCTCTCTACTTTCATACATTGGGTTCTGTCTCTCTACTTTCATGCATCATTACGAGCTGTATCTCTACTTTCATACTTTGGGTTCTGTCTCTCTACTTTCATACAACATTACATTCTGTCTCTCTACTTTCATACATTGGGTTCTGTCTCTCTACTTTCATACAACATTACGTTCTGTCTCTCTACTTTCATACAACATTACGTTCTGTCTCTCTACTTTCATACAACATTACGTTCTGTCTCTCTACTTTCATACAACATTACATTCTGTCTCTCTACTTTCATACATTGGGTTCTGTCTCTCTACTTTCATACAACATTACATTCTGTCTCTCTACTTTCATACAACATTACATTCTGTCTCTCTACTTTCATACATTGGGTTCTGTCTCTCTGCTTTCATACAACATTACATGCTGTCTCTCTACTTTCATACATTGGGTTCTGTCTCTCTACTTTCATACATCATTACGTGCTGTCTCTCAACTTTCATACATCATTATGTTCTGTCTTTCTACTTTCATACAACTTTACGTTCTGTCTCTCTACTTTCATACAACATTACGTTCTGTCTCTCTACTTTCATACAACATTACGTTCTGTCTCTCTACTTTCATACAACATTACGTTCTGTCTCTCTACTCTCATACATTGCGTTCTGTCTCTCTACTTTCATACAACATTATGTTATGTCTCTCTATTTTCATACAATATTACCGTTCTGTCTCTAGCACTGTAAAACGCTAACACTCTACCACTGTAACACTCATTGTCTCAGTGCAAGTATCAGCTTTTCATGGGTGAGTTTGTTTTCCTCACGAATGTCGCGAATTCCTTGGACTGCCAGAGTAGCTAACTACGATTGTCTGAAAAAGGCAACTTAAACTAGAATATTAAACACAACAACAAAGAAGAGACACACAGCTTTCTTTGGTCAGGTGATGAAAAGAGAGGCATTGGAGAAGATCGTGACGACTGGAAAGATCGAGGGGAAGAGAGGCAGAGACAGACCCAGAGAGCTGATTCTGGATGGACTGAGACGGTGGCATGGAGGAATATCATTAGCAGAGTCGATCTAGAACATCAAAGGCCGAAATATGCGGAGAGACATGATCGCCCAAGCCAGCTGGCGGAGCACTTGATGATGATGATTCCATCTAGGAAAAATCTACTTGTGCAATGGCAATTCTTATAACCTGTGCCAATTGTCATTGTTATCACAGTTCCTAGGCAGTTGAAAAGATTCAACTAGTTTTTGGTATTTACTTTGTATTTCTTTATTCATAGTGAATTCCAAGTTCCTTACAGGATATCGCAATTAACCCCAGCACTTTAGTTGTGTGTGCTTCACTTACCAATATTTTTTTTACGTTTAATAGTAGTTTTCCACTGCTTTCTGAACGTCCAACGCTCATACCATCGAAATCAACGCAAGACAACCTGCTTCCACTTGCTCAGGAGCTAAGTTCAAACCCTCCAATCGGTATGCCAATCACGCTCCTTGCCTCTAACCACATTGCCGCCCTTTCTTTTTAGCAATCACCATAATTTATGTTTTGTCATAATGTAATTGTTATAATTAACCTTAGTCGCTCAACAATAACGGCATCCAGTAACTTCTGAAGACACTATCCATAACCTCCAATAAATACTGTATCATCTGCGTAACTTATAATTTGGCATTATGTCCTCCAACGGCAACTCCGCTGGCCACTGTGTTGACGTCATACCTGTTACGTAGAAAACACTTTAGCCAGTGATTGGTTGACGACCTCAGGATATTTTCTGAGCTGGTCTTGTGACCCCGGCAAGTGGTTCTGTACTACACCTTCATTAAACGGACTTTCGGTATTATCCCTATCATTTCTGCTTAACGTTTTGGGCCAGTTCCAGTTTCATATTTCTAATTACGGGAAGGTAACTGAAGTGTTCAACATTCGCGTCTGCGAAGCGCACACCTGGTTTATTCCATGGTCTGGAGTGTATGGATTTTTTGTTTTTGTTTTTTGTGTACGTAAAATATAAGAGAGTCTCAGTGATAACGTCGTCTGCCTGGCTCCTCGAATGTAGTTGGTTCGATTCCTGTCTACGTTATTTACTTCAAGAGTGCAGTTTTCTCGGAGATTACTGGAGATGGTGGCCAGAGCTACGGACTTCGTGCTTTGTGTGAGTTAGACGCTTCCGGCAGACCTCCCTGCAGAAATAGACCGAGTCACGTGGGATAAAACCTGCCAATGAAGTCGATCATCTCGACTTTTAAACACCTCTTTCTTTGTAAAATAAGACAAGGCTGGTATACCTTCCTTCCGATCCTATGGTAGTGTATCGGACGGCTAGCCTTCACCGACAAGGGCGAAAACTAGACTAGTGTGCGTTGTGAGTGCGTGTCCAATCCCTCGGCTGTTGGGTATCGAAGGGGCAGGCCGAATTGGGCACAGCCTTGGCCGCATTTCAACACCAGAGAATTTACCCGGCGCTGTGGCTAAGGCTTTACGAACGCCTTTCGTAATCCAACTTACCGCATCCGAAACACAGCTGCGGGCGATTTGGCAGCAGACTGCCTTGCTGTGATAATTCATGCAATGGTATGAGTGCCGGTCGTTCAGAAAGCAGTGGCAAACTACTTAACGTAAACGTGCCAAGAAATCACAAACGGCCAAAGATTATGTGATTGACTGCGATGTCCTGTAAAGTATATGTACCTAACTAACTAACCCAGAAAGGAAAGTGTATAGAATGTGTGGTTTTGGCGTATAAACACTTGAATCCATGTCAGAGCTGTGTTGTTCGTGTACCGCACTGAGATTCTACTGATGGTTTTCTAATTGTAGAAGATTGAAGCACTTTTGGAAATAACTTATTTAATACCAGCGTAATTAACTTAGGGTGGAATCTTCTGTATTTCTATATCTCTTTGTTAATTAATATGTGTACACAAAACATACAAACAAACAAGCGAACAGAAGAGTCCCTTAGCCCTGTGGGTATGTGAAGTGTTAGGACATTCGAATTGTCTAGGTATAAGTGAAGGGATGGGCAGATGGACAGTCTCTCCCTCCCGTAGCGAACGATGAGAGGTGACATTAAACTCTAACCTGAGGAAGAAACAGTAGAAGAAAGAGGGAGTGGAGAAGGGGGGATGGGTAAGACGGAGAAAGAGGAGAAGAAGTAGAAGAATGAGGAGAAGAAGGAGACGTAGAATATGGAGACAAGAGTGAAGAACAAGGAGGAGAAGAGAACGAGAAGGAGGGCGAGAAGAAGAAGAATGGGAAAAAAACGAAAGAAGAAGTAGGAGGAGGAGAATTATAATGGGGAGAGAAGAAGAAGGCGAAGAAGAAGAAGTAGAAAATGGTGGTGATGGCGGAGGAAAAGGCGAAAGAATAAGTGGAAGAAAAAGGAGAAAATAAAAGATGAGGAAACAACGCCGAGAAGTAGGAAGAACAAGAAACAACAACAACATATACATTTGGACATTTCAGAACATCCATTATCGAGACTCCAAGTTACTGTATCTATCGCCTTGTTGAAATTAGCTAGTACACTCCGACGGACCATCTACCAACAAAATAAATATATTCACTTGCCTACTTGTATCTCACTCACAAGTCGCCTCGCGTTCTTACTGTACTTTTATGTTCTCCCTTTATAGACGATTTTCTACTGCCAGGAGTATTCGGTAATCGGTATTTTACTGCGTGAGTAATTGTGAGATCTTGCTTGTGACATTTACATTATGACATGGTATCGGTAATTCAAGTCTGATTCTGGATCGATACTGCGTTAGAAGCGAAAGTGGGAACGGGCAGATAAGGGCAGGATTAGGAGGCAGAACGCGGAGTGCTAGAACTTTAATTGCGTTACCGAAAAAGTGTCTGCATACTTAGTCTGTGGAAATTTAAAAGCGTTTTTGTTTCGTATGACCTTAAACGAAAAAGGAAGATTGAAGAATAAAATGATGTCGTTGTTGTCTTAAGGTGAAAAGGACATCTCTGCTGGTTTGTGTTGAGTGTCTGGTAGTAAATGTTGGTGTGTAAGTTTGATCACGTATTGTGTCGTGGGGTGGTTGTTTAACCGGCCGCTTTTAAAGAAGAATGAAGAAGGGGGAATGACAACTAAATAAGGAGCAGGATAGAGGAATGTTCTTCTTCTTCTTCTTCAGCGTTCCGAGCCATTAAGGTTCTTTGCTGCAGATACAATCCGTCTCCATTCGTCTCTCTGGTTGACCTTCTCTTGCCAGTCTGATTCCAAGTGCTTGTAGGTCTGTATGTATATTATCTCTCCACCGTCTTCTTGGTCTACCTCGGGGTCTACGGTCATTTATTTCCGAGTGTAAGCGAGTTTTGTTTCCCTATTATCTTCCATTCTTTCTATATGCCCCAGCCATTGTAGTCTATTAGCCTTCATGATACCAGTGATTATCGGGGACTTAAACAGATCATAAATGTCTTTGTTACTTCTTCTTTTCCACTCTCCACTTTGTGTATCCCTAATGGGTCCAAAGATGCGTCTTAAGACTTTGTTCTCAAAGGTTTGTAACAAGGCTTCATCTCCTTTCGTTGTACTCCAGGTTTCAGAGCCATACAGCACAACTGGTCTGATCTATAGAGAAATGTTGGAATAATTGGATATAGAAATAGAGGAATGTCGGGAGGATAAAATAAATAGAAGAAGAAGGAGGAAGGAGTAAGTGGAAGGGTGAAAAAGGAAGAGGGAGGAGAAGGAAGTAGGAAGAATGAAGAACAAATAGAGAGGACGAAGGAGAAGAAGAAGAAGAAGAAGAAGAAGAAGAAGAAGAAGAAGAAGAAGAAGAAGAAGAAGAAGAAGAAGAAGAAGAAGAAGAAGAAGAAGAAGAAGAAGATGAAGAAGAAGGAGGAGGAGGAGGAGTTAGAAGAAGATGGGAGAAGAAGACGGGGGGGGGGAAGAAGAAGGGAGAAGAAGAGGGGAGAAGAAAATTGAGAAGAAGAAGCGAGCATAAAGAAGAAGGAAGAATAAGAAATGGGGAGGCCATCATCTGCAAGAGCAAAACATGAACACCTTCATTTTGGTGGTATCTTCCCTGAAGGTAACCCCATGGGGTTTCAGTCCCTCTCTCCTGTCTTACTCCCATCCGTACTCACTAGCTATCTCTGACAGAATTTGTCTTTGCGAAAAAAGCAATAGGAAAGCAAACCTTATATAGAGTACCGGGTCTGGTCTCCAAAACGGTTGTAGTCACATTGCGCGCCTATTTCAGCTGATACAGTGTCGATAATGTCCTTGTGCAGAGCTATTAACCCTCTTTGGACAACAATCACCTTTAAATCAATATCCGAATCGTGGATACTAGCATAGGCTCCATGTAGCGTATGGATACAACAACACAGACTATATATATATATTTATATATTAGACACAACAGAATACACTCCATGCACCATATGGACACAACAGCATAGACTATATATCACACATATACAACAGTATAGGATAGGCTATATACAGCACATGGATACAGTCATGTCGAAGATTGTTTAAGGCATAATAAATTCTGTGGGTCTGGTGTATATGTCCATAAATGGTGACTGTGAACTATTATTTATTTAGCATCTATTCTTATATTTATGCATGTGCAATTAACTTAACTAATATATTTTTACGACATGACAGATACAACGTTGTAGGCTCTGTATAGCACAGGCTTACAACAGTTCATGATTCAAAACAATGTTTTCCCGTAGTGAATTTAAATAAGGATTCAAATATATATATTTGAATTAAGGTGAAAAGGAAAAAAAATTTCAAAAATAATTGTTAATAGATTGCACGATTTATTGTCTGGCATATTTCGCTACATCTCGTCAGGTATTTACTGCAGAAACCGCACAACATAAAATAAAGTAACTAGATATATCCTTCAGGCTAAAATTTACACATATTCGCACAGTAATTTCAATTGTCTACCACGGTAATTTTATACTAACTATCATGTCTTTCTGTTTACACAAAACTGACCTATGCAGATTAATCATGATGGCTTCTGCGACCTTTAACAAGCGACTATTTTGTGTGTTAAAGAACACACAAAAACCACTGTCCCTATCAACGACATGATCGGTTTCCAAAACGTTCCACCCAAATACTTTATGTTACTAATATGTGTACATTTCAGCCGGAAGGCTTTATCTAATTATTTTATTTTATGCTGTGTAGTTTATGCAGTTTATGATTCCTCAACACACGCTATTATAGCAGCTACTCGATTTCTCCTAAAACGGTTATTCCGTATCCCGGCCATTTGTAATGCTCATAAGTCCATCCGGTGTCACAGTAATGGCGGCTTGATTTCCTGCCGGTTAGGCACAACAAGAAACGTTCATTTTGTCGACTATAAACATTGTTGTGTACGTGCCAGGATCTTTGGAGAATGGCTGCTCACAACAGGCGTGGCCACTGAACTGGCATCATGAACAGTCTGGGACAGGGTAACGTGACATAGGTGACTTTTTTCTTTCTTTCTTTCTTTCTTTCTTTCTTTCTTTCTTTCTTTTTTTTTTCTCTCTTTCTTCGTTGAAATATGAATTGTTTATATTTGATGTATGTTTACAGCATTAATGTTACAATATTTTTTTTGTTTTTGTTTTCAATGTATATGTAACGCTCAAGATAGATAACTAGTTTGCGAAAGATGATTGACTAGATGGGCTGAATATAAGAAGCGCCCGCGTGCCCAATTTTACCTTTTGAAAATTGTCGTTCGTTCGTTCGTTCCTTCGTCTTCGTCTTCTCTCGATTCTTCTCTGCCATTTGCTATTGAACTATCTCAATGTTGCTTACATTATTAGGAGTTGATCAGCTGTTACAACTTTTCCCACACATCTTTCTCTCTCTTATTTCCCACACATCTATCTCTCTCTTATTTCCCACACATCTTTCTCTCTCTTATTTCCCACACATCTTTCTCTCTCTTATTTCGCCTATCTTATCTGTAAAGGATACGCAAACTTTCTTTCTTCTATGTCATGTTGCCAAGCCATCGAGATGTTTACGTTTCTGCCTTCCCAATGCTTTTTTTTTTTTTTTGCATATCCTTTACAGGACATCGCTGCCAACACCAGCATCTTTCAGCTTTATGTTGATTTCTTGGCAAGATTACACTCAGTAGTTTGCCATTGCTTTATGAGCGGCCGGCTCACATACCCCGTAAGTTACCGATGCGATTCGAACCACTGCTGATTCTCACCGTCATCACGTCACCGACGAAAGTATACGAGATTACGGAGAAAAGTCATAACCTCTACGCCACGAAGCCGGCTTTCCCAATGCTTGGTTAATATAAATTCTTTAGACCTATTGTGCTATTTTAATAGATGGCAACTTTGTCGATATTCCATAGTCATGGGTTCAAGGTCATGACAGGCCTGGCTAATGAAGACACCTTTTTAAGGAGAGTCAGGGTTCGTATGCATCGAAGTACATTTGTTCCCATGCTACTATTTCAATGACTAGTTACGAATTATGTCCACAGTCCATAATTGTGGGTTCGGCTTGATGATAGATCTGGCTAATGAAGGCGCCTGTTTTAGGGGTGTCGAGTTGGGCTTGTGTCGAAGTACACTTGTTCTCATGGTACTATTTCAGTGGTTACAAACCAGGTCTGTCCATTATTCGATAATTTGACATTTGACTTCCGGTCCCTTACATGGCGATAGCATTTAAGCTTTAAAGCCTCTGGAGTGTTTATCCTTGTGGCTACGGTTTGCATTCGCATTTTTCTCATGTTGGACTGGTAGTGCATGGTTCCGTCGCCCTGTTACTGAGTGAGTGCGTGGCACGACACTGTGAGCTGTGAGTTTCGTGTGGAATGCTTTTATATCTGTCCGCGGTTGTTTGTAGCGTGAACTGCATGTTCGGAATGATGGCGGACGACCGAAGCTGAATTGACTGGTTTGCCTTTTCGGTTCACGAGTGCATTTTTTTTTTCAGGAGACTCCTGTGAGTCATCGCTGGAGCTACGGAGTTCGTGTTTTTTTGCGGCGCCTTCGGCGGGTTGCCCTGCGGAAAGAGACCGAGCCATATGGGATAAAACCCGGGCCAATTAAATCTTTCTGGTGACTGCCGATTCCATCGACAATGAACTGTATTTTTCGTGGAGGACGTTTGTGTTGGCATTCTGGCGGTGGCATTATGCACAGTGTACGTGTGCGGGCTGTTGGCTTGCTGAGAGTCCTGTCTGTTCCACTTTTCACATTGGGTAGTGAGGAGCATTTTGTTTGATATTCACTGGCACGGGAACTGAGAATAATGGTGACAACCCATTGCCGTGAAGTTGAAACTGCGACTAACTAACTATCTATTCGATAATTGTGGGTTCGAGTGGATCATAGACCTGGCTAATGAACACGCCTGCTTTTTTTTATTTGTTTTTTGTCAGCGGTGTTCAGTTGGTCATGCGTTGAAGTTAACTTATTTCTATGTTGCTATTTCAATGGCTACTGTTGAATTCTGTCCATATTCCATAATTGTTGGTTCAGTTAGACCTTATTAATGATGGTACCATCTGTAAGGCTGGTTTAATTTGCCGTGGATGGAAGTACACTTGTTCTTCCAGCAAGGCCTCGTCGTCATTTGGAGGTTACAGGTTTGAATCCGGGTAAAGTAACTATAGCTTTCAATTGTTGTGTTGTCTTTTGTCTTCTCTAGTATCTACTTCTGTATTCTACTTATATCAGTGTCAATTAATGCAAGCGAATTTCTTTACTACTCTGTCTCAATGACCTCAGGGGTTCCAAACCAAATGATATTTCTGTATATTTGAAATTATTACGTGTATTTTTCACTGTCCTGTTAATAATGTGTCTGGCTTAGGTTGGTTCGTTTGTTCTCACCTTTATGTTTCATTTATTTTCAGCTGCTGTTTGGCCCTGTGTATGGTGCATTGTGGATAGATACATGGAGGAAGCCAGCGTGAGACAATTCATGACAGTCTTGTGTCCATGCCATCGGAGATTGCAATTTGTGGCGGGGAATGATCGCCTACTTCAGCCGGCAAGGCACTGGATGATGATGATGATGGTATGGCGATAAAGGCTATCCTGTCAGTTTAGCACCCAAGGCGAACGTATCAGTTGTTGTTTGGTGCCCACGGTGACCGCAGCAGTTGCTGTTTTGTGGCCATGCCGACCTTTGCAGATGTGTTTGGCATCCAAGGCGATAGTGGTCGTTGCTGTTTGGCATTCAAAGCGATAGTAGTAGTTGCTGTTTGGCATCCAAGGTGACAGTAGTAGTTGCTGTTTGGCATCCAAGACGATAGTGGTAGTTGCTGTTTGGCATCCAAGGCGACAATAGTAGTTGGTGTTTGGCATCCAAGGCGACAGTAGCAGTTCTGTTTTGCGAACTGAGGGAACATATCAGCTGTATTTGGGATTGTGTTGTCTATAGCTATAAGTCAGTCAGTCTATTACATATATAACTTACCCGTCTTGTCACAATCATATTTAGTATAGACTAACAGTCCTGTCACCATCATATGCAGTATGTGACTTACCAGGCATCGTCTTGTCACAATCAAATGTTATATGTAACCTACAATGCATCATCATGTGACAATCAAAGGACACCTGAGAAATACCAACCATCACTTTGTCATAGTCAGGAGTTATGTGTGGCTTATGTGTGTAACTCCTTGTCACAATCAAAGATGACGTGCAAAAAACACGTTATCAATTTCTGCCATGCAGACATCGTCAACGCCACTACCACCATCTTCATCGTCAAGTGCATTGATATCTGGCCTGGACGATGATACCTCTTCACAACTCCCATTATCTATCTCCGTATACCAAAGCATGTGTTAACATCCTTTCATATCAAACAACAGACTATAAAATCTTCAGTCAAGTAGAAGTCTGTTATGCAAAGCCCGTTGCTAATTATCCATCAAGCAAATCAGCAGTCATCTGTGAACAGCTTTACATGAAAAGCAGTCATTTGTGAACAGTAATCATATATCAACAACGTGACTTCAACGGCAGTTATCTATGAACAACCTTACGTGAACAGCAGTGATCTGTGAACAATCTTCCGTATGAACAAACTTACATACAAATCAGTCATCAGTGAACAGCCGTACATGAACAGCAGTCATTTGTGAACAATCTTCTGTATGAACAAACTTACTTCAACACCAGTCATCAGTCAAAAGCCTTACATGAACAGCAGTCATCTTTGAACAAATTACATGAACAACAGTCGTCTATAAACAGCAGGCATCTGTTAATAACCTTAGCTGAAAATCGGCCATCTATAAACAATCCTACTTGAATAGCAGTTATCTGTGAACGAATTACATGAACATCAGTCATCTATGAACGGCAGTCATCTGTCAACAACCTTAGTTGAACACCAGCCATCTATAAACAACCTACATGAACACCAGTCATCTATAAACAATCCTACATGAACAACAGTCATCTATGAACAATCCTACATGAATACCAGTCATCTATAAACAATCCTACATGAACAACAGCCATCTGTGAACAATCTCCCGTCAGATATCAGTCACCAGTGAGTACTCTGCCAACATACAGCAGTAATCTGTGAGTAACCTCCCATCTTGTATAAATCATCTGTGAATAATTTCCCACCTGTCCGCAGTAATTTATGTGTAATCTGAAATCATACAGCAGCCACCTATGAGTAATTTCCTATAAAACATGAATCATCTGTGTATAATTTCTCGGCCGATCTATGAGTAATTTCCCAATTAACATGAGTCTTCAGTGTATAATTTCCCTATGACATCCAACATGGCTTGTGTTAGGCAGCAGTCAGTTGTGAGTAACGTCCCATCAAACATGATTCTTATGTGTGTAATTTCCCGCTGACATCAAAAATAAGTCGTCATTGTATAATTTCCCGCTGACATCGATTAGACAGCAATCGTCTGAGTATAATCTCGGAATAATCACCCATCAAACATCATTGATCTGTGAATAATCTGCTATCGCATCTGCCGTCAAATAGCAGTCAGCACTTTTGATCACCCCGCAGTAATCTGGCAACAAATGTTTGCGTGAAACACCGGTGCTGTGTGAGCAAAATATTGTAGGACTCGGTCAAGTATTGTTAATAAATTGCCAAACATCGCCGCCTTTATGTAAGGATAACAATAAAGGGCCCTTTTGCAAGCATTTAGCCGTATCGGGCAAATGTCTTTATCATCATGTGCCATGCCGATAAACATGTGCGGTCATGTTTCGCCATATCACGCGATCATCAGAGTCGTGGATCAGCTCTGGCAAGTGTGCTAGCCCCATATGCTTTTTAAAGACCAGTTGGCGCTCGAGGGGTGATGTGATGTGGTCACGACACAGACCAGTCGGCGCTCGAGGAGTGATATGATGTGGTCACGGCACTGACCAATTGGCGCTCGAGGAGTGATGTGATGTGGTCACTGCACTGATCAGTCGGCGCTCGAGGAGGTATGTGATGTGGTCACGGCACAGCCCAGTCGGCGCTGGAGGAGTGATGTGATGTGGTTACGGCACAGAACAGTGGGCGCTAGAGGGGTGATGTGATGTGGTCACGGCACAGACCTGTCGGGGCTCGAGGTCTGATGTGATGTCGTCACGGCACAGACGAGTCGGCGCTCGAGGAATGATGTGATATGGTCACGGCACAGACCTGTCGACGCTCGAGGAGTGGTGTGATGTGGTCACGGTACAGACCAGTCGGCGCTAGAGGAGTAATGTGATGTGGTCACGTCACGCCGACCGTCTTGACTTCCCAATATACTTTCTGGTGTCAATTTTAGTCTGAGTCAATTTTAAAAATCCGCTTTAATACAAATTCTAATCCCTGACCATCAGGCTAGCAGGCAAGGTGCTAATCACTGGGCTACCAAGACTTCCGTAGCCTGTCTGCCACAGGTTTCTTTTGGAATTAGTATTCTGTACATCGGCAATCTCTTGGTATCACGTCAACCGCCGGACATCTCTACACGACGTTCTCATAACTCTTTCCAGTTCCAAATGACATGTGATGAATGAGTGACTTTATCCAATTGAATCCCAGACATCGGGTAATGTCTCTTCTAACTTGATTACATTTAGCCCAGTCTTATTCAAGAAATCTGGCCTCCTCGGTGGCCCCTGATACTGTGTATTTAACCCCTTAGAAAGGCATCTACTTCTAGGTTTTTCTTTGTGGTTATTTCATCTGTCGGTATTTGCTGTGAAAGCCATCACAGACTACAAGGATTAAATAAAGTCACATGGGAATTACCTTCTAAACAGCAGGAATTTATTTACGCATGAAGAACACAGCTGCTATTCAATACAGAATCCATAGTGCGACCTATGCTCACGAGATAAAAATCTGCATGTGGATATAGAGACACCACAAATGCCCGGTTAGAGACACCACTGCTGTCGTTCAGAGACACCACTGCTGCCTTGTCAGAGACACCAAAGCGCCTTTTCAAGAGACATTGCCCGGTTGGAGACACTCCTGCTACCCGGTCAGAGCTGCCGCTGCTGTTCAATCTTGCAGGCATCTGTCCAATCTTGCAAGCATCTGCCCAATCTTGCACGCATCTGCCCAATCTTGCATGAATCTTGCTAACCACATCACCTCATAATCAACAGGATTTCTGGGAGCACACCAGTATGGCTGAAGAAGATAGGATCGAATATGAATGAGTTCACCCCAGTTGTCATGAGTCATGTTAATGTTTTATGATGATGATATACAATCAACTCCCACGTCTTGCATACCAGCTTTGATAACCCGTGATTATACTCTAGAAATAGTGTGTTGTTTGTCTGCCAGAATAGTAACACCTCATCAACAGTTCCTGGTTTCATCAGCTCGTATTCGAGTGAACATCTGGATACGGTGGACTCCAAATCAGCAACAATCAGAGCAACAATAATTACAACATCGAAGGCAGCAGCACCGATGACAATATCATTGATTGATTGATTGATTGATTGATTGATCTTTATTTTAGAAGGGTTACAAGTTGGGCACTCAGGCCCGTCTTACATTCGGTCCTTCCATCAACAACAATAAACGCAACAATAATTGCAACATTGACATCAACAGCACCGATGATAACAGCAACCATAATAACAGATGCGGCAACAAGCACAATACCATCAACTGCAGCAACAACAGTAGCAACAATAAAAGCAGCAACAACAACGGCATTAGCAACAACAACAGCAACAACTACATAATAGCAACAATACAGCTGCAACAACCACAATGACGTAACAACCACAACATCAACAACAGAGCACCAGCGACAGCAACAACACCAAACACACAACAATGGGACGTCACAGCAGCGGGTAAGTAATTTCAACAACCTGTTCTCGTCATGACGTGTGTTAGGTGTAAGGTCCCAGCCACATATTGTATACCACTGGCCATTCTATAGGTGATGTGGTCCATATTGTATGACCACTGGCCACTCTATAGGTGATATGGTCAATATTGCATGACCACTGGCCATTCTATAGGTGATATGGTCAATATTGTATGACCACAGGCCACTCTATAGGATATGTGGTTAATATTGTATGACCATTGGCCACTCTATAGGTGATATGAACAATATTGCATGACCACTGGCCACTCTATAGGTGATATGGACAACATTGTATGACCACAGGCCACTCTATAGGTGATGTGGTTAATATTGTATGACCATTGGCCACTCTATAGATGATATGGACAATATTGTATGACCACAGGCCACTCTATAGGTGATGTGGTCAATATTGTATGACCACAGGCCACTCTATAGGTGATGTGGTTAATATTGTATGACCATTGGCCACTCTATAGGTGATATGGACAATATTGTATGACCACTGGCCACTCTATAGGTGATATTGTCAATATTCTTTTTGCTTCCCAAGAAATTTTCTCGTACCCATTTTAGAATAGGTCGACCAGGGAGCCTATGTCACTGACAAAAAGCCCTGCCAAGTCGAACACAAGACCTCTGGGCCGTCAGGCAAGCCTGCTAGTCTATGCGCCACCACTTTGTCCCGTTAGCGGGTTTTTAATAAAGGCAAAATATCCCTTCTCGTGCTTTGCCGCCGATTAAGTTAGCCGTTACTCGCTGTTCCGACTTCACTACAAAAGGTTACCCGATAATGCTCTGTTCTTGTGCCCTCACTCTAAATATCTGTTGCTATCTCACGCAGCGCCATGTTCTCCCTATATGTCCTCCATCTCTGTCTCTAGTTCTGTTCTGGGTGTGATTTAGTGTGAGCGAGCAAAGAGAGGCCAGGAATACCGGCTGGAAGTTGTAACATAAACAGTCTATTGCTTTGCAGATGACACAGTATTCATAGCTGAAGACGCCAAATGATATACAACAACTTGTGGACATTGTGGTAATGGAGAGTGCACACGATGGACTTTCTGTGAATATCAAGAAAAGCAATTGTTATATCAAAGAAAACTCCAACATGTGAAATAACAACAGAAGAAAAGAATGATTCACCAGGTTGATAAATTTAATTCCTAGGGACAATTATCTTATCAGTGGAAGATACATAACGCAGATTCAGAGCAGAATAGGTCAAGCAAAAGCTCGATTTCGGAAAATGAAACATATCTTAAGCATGAAGTCACTATCTTTGAATGTCAGAAAGAGATTTCTTAAATCAGGGGTGGCCAACCTTTTCAGCAGGCAGGCCAAATTTCAGAAATAATATTTCCTGCTGGGCCACGCACCTAATTTTTTAATTATTTTTTTTTTAACTTAAAGTAAACAAGCAAGCGTGCTACAACTTCGGTCACATCGTCGCTTCCCACTCCGCGGGCCGCAACATGACTCCTGGCGGGCCGCATGCAGCCCGCGGGCCTCGTGTTGGCCACCCCTGTCTTAAATGTTATATGCAATATGTCTTGCTGTATCAGTGGATCGAGAAACGTGAATGAACAAATCCGGAAGAGCTTGGAAGCAGCAAAGTTATGGTTCCGGAGACGAATATTGAGAATACCTTGGACATTCAGTGTCACTAACAACGATTGCCCGACGGACGTACAATCAGATTGCAACGGGCACCATTTGTATTGGAACTCTTCGCTGGCTGTTGAAGGTGAGGACTGAGCGCTTGTGGGAATGCCCGGAGTGCTTTAATGTAAGTTCTTGATGTAACTCAACGCAACTCAGTCGGGTAATGAAACACTATGGTAAGGAGGGCAACAACAAGCAAACACGTACAGAGAAATTGCTGCTAGCATCGAATCAGGCGTATGTAGTTTGACGTGGACAAGGCCTTTTGTTCGTACCGGGTAACGATCAGCGTTGCCAATTGTGCGTTGTGCTCCATCTTCAAACGTATGTGTTGACTTGTGGTGAGATTTTCAATAATAAGTAAATGTGAATCAATGAGCTTCACATAACTATTACAACTCATGACCCGGATATCTCTCACAATTGTCACCTTGTAAACAGGAATTACCCCATTAGGTGCGCAGTTAAGCAGCAGATGGCATCCGCCATGTTTATTGCTATGTTTTACAACTAATACTTTTAATGACTATAAAATTAGGAAATAACTCAGAATTCTTGCAGCACACACATTCTGTTAGTGCTAATCATGACTGTCACATCACAGTAGGAATTTTATAATTTACCATCCAGTATCTACATTGTCTTGCTTGCAGACAATGAACAGGACCTGCAAAATTTAGTAGATGCGGTTGTTGCACACAGTGAACAACTAGGGTTAGAACTGAATATTAAGAAGACACAGATTATGGTCGTCACTGGGAAGAAGGAAATACCACAATGTGATATACGAGTAAATGGGCATATTCTTAAGCAAGTGAATCGATATAGTTATCTCGGCACAGTCATAACATCTGATGGGAGATGCCTTGAAGAGATTAGAACAAGAATTGCCATTGCGAAGGTAGCCTTTTGCAAGATGAAAAGCATACTGAACAATAAAAATATATCAATTGAAACGAGAAAAAGAGTGTTGAAGTGCTACATAGAACCTATACTTTTGTATGGATGTGAAGCGTGGACAATAAGCAGTCAAGCTGAAAAACAGCTGATGGCTGTGGAAATGTGGTTTCTGAGTAAAATGCAAAGAATACCATGGACAGACAGAAAAACCAATGAACAAGTCCTTCAAGAAACAAATGAAGATCGTAAACTGATTAGAGACATTAGACGTAGACAGTCAAAATTTTTGGGCATGTTATGAGAAGAAATGAATTGGAGAACTTAGTGACAACTGGCAAGATCGGAGGGAAGAGACCAAGGGGAAGACCGAGAAGTAAATACCTGGTTGGCTTGGCCACGTGGCATGGTCGAGACAGGAACACAGAGCTGATCCACGACTCTGGTGATCGAGTGAGATGGCAAAACATGACTGCCCACGCTTATCGGCATGGCACGTGATGGATGGCTGGATCTACAAAATAAAAACAAATATTGCATGTCATTTTCAGGAAGTGGCTATCAGCCCCATGTTGATATTATAGACGCGTTCAGTAGTTTGCTTTCTCAACGAGAAGGAAAAGCGGAATTCCTCCTGTTGGAACACACCAACTCTGCGACAGCGCACGGGAATTATGCAGCTTGGTCTGTGTCTTCCAATTAGTTTAACGTCCCATTCTCTCTCTCTCTCTCTCTCTCTCTCTCTCTCTCTCTCTCTCTCTCTCTCTCTCTCTCTCTCTCTCTCTCTCTCACTCTCTCTCTCTCTCTCTCTCTCCCGTCTTACTAAGTGCCATGGGAAGATTAATCGTTTGAAGCAACTTACCGTAAGTACCATGGGCTTATACACATTTGTTTCCCCTTATTCAACCCCCTCTATTTTGTTATATGAAACAACATGTCTGCTACCACGTTAACAACATCTAAGCTATAACTATGACACACCCCTACTTCCAATTTACCGCCATCCTTTTAATGTTAAGTTCCAACCTACTTTTTATTTGGCGACAAACCTGTTAAGAGTCCCTGTGCTCAGGACATTCCCACAATCGCTCGGTCCCCTCATTCAACAGCCAGCGAGGAGTCATACTAATAATCGTTCCTACCGCTATCTGACTGAAAGTTCTCCAGGTCTTCCCTCTCAATCGTTTTTTATTCCCTCTTCAGAACTCCTCCCGATCCTCTACCATATCAATTTCTCCACAAATAGGTTCTCAGTCTGTTCCACAGCTTTCTCCACCTGGTCCCACAGGCGCCCGATCACCTCTCCCTTTTCCATAGGCAATGTAACTCCAAGAGGTGCATTCTCTGCCAAACTATCAGCGTGTTCATTCTTCCCCCCCCCCCCACCCTCCCCCCCCCCCACCCACCCCCCACCCTCACCCCCGCCCGCACACCCGCATGACCAGGGCAAAACATCCATACAGTTATCACAATCTTTGATCTTCTCTGAAGCAAGGCAATACATTGTGTTTTCTCACAGACATAAATATTGTACACATCAAACCTTCAATTACTCTAATTTGGAATTATTTTTATCCGCATAATATTATATCTGTTATGCATTAGCATGCATTATTTGATAATCGTTGTGGCATTTATATTCTGCAAGCAATGACGACACACACTAAAACACGGCTGTTGAGGGCTGCAAAAATACTAGCATACATTGAGGTATGTTGATTGTTTCAAATGGGTTGTTAATTGTTGAGTTGCTTGAGTTGTTGAGAAATATTTTAATACTGACATTGTTAATAAAATAGTAAGTTTGTCAGTCTGTCTGTCTGTCAGTCTCTCTCTCTCTCTCTCTCTCTCTCTCTCTCTCTCTCTCTCTCTCTCTCTCTCTCTCTCTCTCCCTCTCTCTCTCTCTCTCTCTCTGCCTACCCGACCATCTATTCTTCCGTTCGTCCGTCTGTCTATTCTTGAGGACAAGTCATTCACTCTCATTTTATACCTTCCAGTTTTGGGGACAAGTCATTCGTGTCGTTTTATACCTTCCAGTTTTGGGGACAAGTCATTCGCGTCGTTTTATACCTTCCAGTTTTGGGGACAAGTCATTCACTCTCATTTTATACCTTTCAGTTTTGGGGCAAGTCATTCTCACTCGTTTTATACCTTCCAGTTTTGGGGACAAGCCATTCGTGTCGTTTTATACCTTCCCGTTTTGGGGACAAGTCATCCGTGTCGTTTATTACCTTCCAGTTTTGGAGACAAGTCATTCACTCTCGTTTTATATCTTCCAGTTTTGGAGACAAGTCATTCGTGTCGTTTTATACCTTCCGGTTTTGGAGACAAGTCATTCACTCTCGTTTTATATCTTCCAGTTTTGGAGACAAGTCATTCACTCTCGTTTTATATCTTCCAGTTTTGGAGACAAGTCATTCACTCTCGTTTTATATCTTCCAGTTTTGGAGACAAGTCATTCACTCTCGTTTTATACCTTCTGATTTTGGGGGACAAGTCATTCACTCTCGTTTTAAACCTTCTAGTTTATGGGATAGGTCATTCAGTCTCGATTTATACCTTCCAGTTTTGGGGACAAGTCATTCAGTATCCTCTTGTACTTTCCAGTGTATGGAAGAACTCAATCAGTCTCCTCTTGTACTTTTCTTCTTCTTCTTCTTCTTCTCCTTCTTCTTCTTCTTCTTCTTCTTCTTCTTCTTCTTCTTCTTCTTCTTCTTCTTCTTCTGCGTTCATATAGAGTTGTTTATATTTTTTTGTTTTTCAGAAGTAATTGCGTTGTGCCTGTTTAATTGCGCCCTTAGGCCGACACACCCGACTTCTGCGGGCATTTGTTGACCGGGTGGGCAGAATACTTTCAAGAACTACTTAACCCCACACATAACATAGAAAATCTCACTTTTGTGCCTAAAAGTCATGAACAACAAGAACCAAATTTTTTACCTGCAGAAGTCAAAGCAGTTCTACAGAAAAGTCCTAAAAACAAATCGCCGGGTCCAGATGGAATAACCGCAGAAGCTATTCAGGCATGTGGGAAAACAGGAGTTAAATGGCTAACAAGACTTTTCAATATAGCATGGGAAGAAAGACAAGTCCCAGAGGATTGGCTACAGGCAATAATAGTACCGATATGGAAAAAGAAAGGCAGTATGAAAGAGTGTTACACATACAGAGGGAAATCACTCCTAGGCCATGTAGGGAAAATGTATGCAAAATTATTGGAACAAAGAGCTAGACCCATAATTGAACAACAGTTAAGCAAAGTAGGCTACAATTCGGTTTTCGGAAAATAAAAGTTGCACTGATGCACTATTTACATTTAGACAAATCTGTGGAAAAAACTATCGAAAATAGTGACCTGCAGAATATTGTGTTTGTAGATCAGGAAAAGGCTTTCGATAGAGTAGACAGATACAAATTATGGACCATCCTTGAAGACTATGGAATACAAGGGCAATTGCTAGAAAACATCATAGCCATGTACCACTCGATCCAAAGTGCAGTAAGAACATAAGAAGGAATATCAGATATGTTCACTGTCAATACAGGAGTGAGACAGGGATGTGTGCTCTCTCCTCTGCTATTTAATGTCTACATGGACAGAATATCTAAAGCAGCAAGTCTTGACAGAACAGATTCAGAAAATTTAGAACTCTTTACTCCAGATGAAACAACTGATCCACGGGAAATAAATGAACTTCTATTTGCAGACGATCAGTGCCTGTTTTACAGCGATGAGGGCAGACTACAACATCATATTAATAATCTGAGTTCAACCTGCAGCAGATACAATATGAGTATAAACACAGCCAAAACCGAAGTAATGTAAGTTAGCAGATCGCTGGGCTCATTAAGTATACAGATAAATAGTACAAGTCTGAAACAAGTTAAATAATTCAAATATCTTGGAAGTATGATCACAGAAGATGTCAGATTGAACAGAGAAATCGAAATCAGATGTCAAAAAGCTAGTGCACTTACATATCAACTATCACCCTTACTGAAACATCCAAATATACCCATGTCCGCAAAACGACAGATAATAAACAGCATATTCACACCAACCCTATGCTACCAATCTCAAACCTGGACTTTATCCAAATCACACCTTCGTAAAATCAACACCTGCGAGATGAGATGCCTGAGGAGAGCTGCCAACTTAACAATCCGAGACCGAGTAAGAAATGTTGTTATCAGACAGACTGTGGGATCAACACCTTGTGCCACATTTATTGAAAGACAGAAGATCAAGTGGTTTGGCCATGTCGTTAGAATGCAACACCAACAACTACCAACACTGGCCTTACATCTAAGATCATCTGCGACAAGACCAAGAGGACGTCCAAGAAGACAATGGATTGACGACATCAAAGACATTGTATAACCACACGGAATGACGCTATCCAGTGCCGCCCACCGGGCGCTGGAACGCAAATTATTCCTCCCCACGTCGCTTGACGGCAGAAGTGGACGATGATGATGATGATGTCCTCCATCGTGTCCCCTTGCGCCTCAAGGCGCGTGAAAAGGTCCTTTGCTTTACTTACACTCTTGACAGAATCTACATGTCTTATGCTTTGTCTTCCTCTAGCTCTTTAACCATAGTTTATGTGATCGGTGGCACAATTGTAAAGGCGAAGGAAGCCGACAGATACCGTCGCTGGGATGTGATGTATTAGGTCATTTGCATATTCTAGGGAACGGAAAATGGGGTGGGGTGGCTAGTTCACTTCCTCGCCGCTTATTCTTCCTAGACAAATCTAAATATAATGAGTCTGGATCGAACCTACAGCCGTAATAGTCGGAAAGACAAGAATTAAACCACTGCTGGGGATTAAACCCAGGCCATAGTTTTAGAAAACCAGCGCGCTAATGATTATGCCACCACGACTCCCATTCGTCTTCTCCTGATGCCATTTATATCCCATGGAGGCGTAGGGCCTCAGCCAACTCAGGCCAAGCCCCCTCCTGTTCTTAGCCATCTCCTGCAGTTCCCCCCGTGTCCTCTCCTTTTCATCATCTCTGTCTCCAGTTCTCTTTTGTGTGTGTTTTAGTTCTCCCACTATTTCCTCTGCCTTGTGGGTGTCACACACTTTCTAGTTACACTATTATCGTGTTTTCTCAGTGTGTGTCCTTTCGGGTACCAGCGTCTTTTCCATATGTCTTGATTAGATGAAATTTGTCCAGTTCTCCTTCAACATCTCTTGATTTGCTGAAAGCTGTCCAGTACTCCTTCCACATCTCTGGATCTGCTGAAATATGTCCAGTTCTCCTTCCACATTTCTGGATCTGCTGAAATCTGTCCAGTTCTCCTTCCACATCTCTGGATCTGCTGAAATCTGTCCAGTTCTCCTTCCACATCTCTTGATTTGCTGGAGTATGTCTAGTTCTCCTTCCACATCTCTGGATTTGCTGAAATATGTCTAGTTCCCCTTCCACATCTCCTGATTTGCTGAAATCTGTCTAGTTCCCCTTCCACATCTCTTGATTTGCTGGAGTCTGTCTAGTTCTCCGACTCAGCTCCATATTAATGGTTCTTTCATACCATATTAGCCCTTCTATTCTCCGCTCAATGAATGTTTGTCATTTATTGATGTTGTTTTTATTTTAACGCTCGTTGGCTTTGAACTCAAGCATAGGCCAACCACCTGCTACTACTTCTAGTTCACTGTAATGATTTGTGTTTGTGTGAATTCGCTGTCCCTTTTATCAGTTTCCCCTCGCCACCTCGCCAACAGGCTAACCCATTCCGACTTCAGAGGTCCTTGTAATTTACCTCCCCAAGTCAAGGACGAGAAGTCAACTATGTAGCACAACTGACCGGTGTAGGGGTTGAACCCCCTGCCTCGGCATTGCTAAACCATATATTTAAGAACGTGCGTTCTTATCCATTCAGCCACGCGGGTCTCTGTAATGTATTTGTAACTGGTTCAATCGTTTGCCATGTTGAATGCAGAAAATGAATATCTGTAAGGTATTTGTAACTATTTCCGTCTTTTTGTAATGCTTATGATCCATACAGCACTACTAAATTAACGGTAGAACGCTTATTACCGCTCTATAGCATAACGTCAACATATTTCATAATCTTCTTACTTCGTTATCCTTGATCATTTCTGTTCATTCTCTGTGACATTCTGAAATGTGGAGCATTTTTAGATGTTCCAAAACCATCCTTTTGTGTGTTATGTGTTTGTCCAAAAACCCCTGATCTGTTGCCAAAACCAGGCACCCGTCTCCCGCCCAGAATGCCTGCCAGGCTACTTACAGCCTGCTTCCGTGTTATCGATCGGTCGTTTCATTTATGCGAGCCGGTAACAGTACGAAGAGATCAATAAGCGAAGCGAACAAAAACACATTTTTAACGTGATAAATTTGGTTCGGTTCGTTAAGTGTAGACATGCTGTGCTATGCTAAACTTTTTACTATGTCGATTTAAGACTCGCGAACATCGGGTGGTCTTGTTTTTAGTTGTCACAGTCGATTCATTCATCCCTGCATTCATTCTGTCTTTCTTTCTTTCTTTTTTCTTCTTCTTCTTCTGTTTATGTTTTGTGTTTGTTCTTCTTCTTCTTTTTTTCACATTATCTTCTTCTTCCTTCCTTCTCCTTCTTCTCCTCCCCCACCACAACCTCCTTCTCTGTTCTCTTCTTTTTATTCTTCTTTTTTATTCTTCTTATTTTTGTTTGTGCTCTTCTTATATTTTTTATTCACCTATTTCTTATCCTTCTTCTCCTGCTCCTTCTCCTCCTCCTCCTCAAACTCCTCCTCCTCCTTCTTCTTCTTCTACTTCTTCTACTTCTTCTTCTTCTTCTTCTTCTTCTTCTTCTTCTTCTTCCCCTACCTCCTCCACATTCCCCTCTTATACCTCAGCGTTCTGAGCAAGCAAAGACATTATTTGCGTCAATGAATCCAGTCCTTAGGAGGCGATCATTTATCTGTCTTCCCAGTGTTCCTTCCTCTTGTCGTCTGTGAGACCAGATTTCAGCGGCTCAGTCACCCAGCACAGGCACATTGGCAATATACTTTCTCGCATCTCACTATCATCTTATATTATTATCTTTCATCGACTTGAATGTGTAGTTTGATCTTTTATTGACTTGAACGTGTAGTTTGACCTACCTTGTGTTTACTTGTACATGAAGTAATACGTATCGTTCATTTAAATATTACCTTTTGTTCATTTACTTGTACGCATAATAAGATATATCCTTCATGTACTTGTACATGTAGTTTGACTTATCGTTATTTTCATTGTACGCATCGTTTGACCTTTTGTTCATTTACTTGTACACATAGTAAGGCCTATCGTTCATTTACTTGTACACATAGTAAAACATATCGTTCATTTACTTATTCGCATAGTAAGACTGTCGTTAATTTAATTGTTCCTGCAGTTTGACCTTTCGTTCATTTACTTGTACGTGTTGTTTGAACTGTCTTCCATGTACTTGAACGTACAGTTTAATCAATCAACCCTTAATACTGCGATGAGTTTGACCTATAATATGATTTGACCCGCATGAGCGCGTAATTTCATTTATCGGTCATTTACTTTTCTGTGCAGTTTTTCCTATCGTCCATTTACTTGTACAAGTAGTAAGACCTATGTTTAACCTTTCTTCATTTATTTGTAAATGTGGTTTAACCTGTCTTTTAGATATTTCCCACGATGATCACGAAAGGATGATAATTTCACTAACGATGATGATAATGATGAGAATTAGTGAAAAGGGACAATGATAACGAGGACAATATGGAGATGATATTGATCCTGAGAAATGACCCCAAGATGCAGCCATCAATAATCCTCGGGCAGAACATCCATCTTGGCACAGAATGGGTTCTCCCGGGACACGCTTCTGCTGCATCTGCCATTATACATTCTCAGAATAGGTTTTTTGTGTTTTCCTCTCGCTCTCTATAACCCTCATTGTCCTCTCTCTCTCTCTCTCTCTCTCTCTCTCTCTCTCTCTCTCTCTCTCTCTCTCTCTCTCTCTCTCTCTCTCATTTTTCTTTCTTTCTATCTTTCTGTCTTTTTTCTGTCTTACTTTCTTTATTTATGTATTTATTTATTTCTCTTATATTATATCTTGTTACGTCTTTCTTCACATCTATTTTACGACTTTACTTTCTCTCTCTCTCTCTCTCTCTCTCTCTCTCTCTCTCTCTCTCTCTCTCTCTCTCTCTCTCTCTCTCTCTCTTCTCTCTCTCGCTCTCTCTCTCTCTTACTCTCGCTCTTTCACTCCCTTTCACTCTTTGTCACTCTTTCTGTGTCACTCTCTGTCACTATCCCCACCACTGTCTCTCTCTCTCTCTCTCTCTCTCTCTCTCTCTCTCTCTCTCTCTGTGTCACTCTCTCTGTCACTTTCTCTCTCACTTTCTCCGATTGCTTTCAACTCTCTCTCACTCTCTCCCTCTCTCTCTCACACGTTTTCACTCTCTCTCTCTCTCTCTCTCTCTCTCTCTCTCTCTCTCTCTCTCTCTCTCTCTCTTTCGATGTATATATATTTTTTACGGACGTAGCAGTCATCCCCATCATTTTTGGCTGTTCGTGATCCCTCGGCAAGTTTACGTTCAGTAGTTTGCCATTGCTTTAGGAACGACCAGCACCCATACAATTTCATTTTAAAAAAACCAATACGGCTGGGTTTCGAACGCGGTATGTGGGATTACGAACTGCTTCCATAAATCCTTGGCCACGGAGCCGGGCATATAGTGCCAGACCCATACTTGTAAAGACATCTGTACTCAGTGGAAGATGAGGTCTGTATCTCGCTGGCCGCCTTTACTGCGCAAGCCATTTCCTGGTACGTGTTCTAGACTGGACACTGACCATCTGGCCGCATCATGCCCAGAATACCCACATACTCAACATTTAACTCCCCCAGCAGGCCATCTGCCGCTGAATTATCTTTATCTTTGGAGAAAGTCGAAAGAATTCGGATTCACAGACCTAGCTGTCTTTTCACTAGGCAATTTCCATAATTGGCAGTTGAAATATCAGGACCAGATATCACTTGACAACAAGCGATTAAAGAAACGCATTTAACACTAGAAGACGGCTGCTCAAATACGAAATTAGAATGTGATATCAATAAACATGTATGGGACCAGTTACAAATATCTCGAAAAGGATACATCGAATTCGTTTTTATTTAGCTGGCTCATTAATTTCAGTGATTTTGGAATAAATCGGGCACTCAAAGCATGACAAATTGGCACATTAAATGTGTGTTAAGAGTCGCCATTAATCTGTGGCCCTGATTATCTGGATGAAAGTTAGCCGAGTTATGTTCTTGTGTCCATTATGTTGTGATTGGTGATACCGATGTGAGGAGTTTGTTAGAATTTTCGACATCAACATACGCCTTGCCAGCTAGCGTTGGCGTGCATGTCTTTCCACAGATCTCGGTCCTTGTTGCTCTGAATCAAATCTGCTGATGATATTCCTCATTGCCACAGCCTCAGTCCATCCACCGTCTTGTCTCTTTGTTTGATTCTGTTCTGTTCCCATTGATGTTTCCAATTGTCACGATGTTCTCCAATACATTTCCTCTCGCACATGACCAAAACATGATTGTTGTCTCTATCTTATAGATTTTTTTTTTTAAAATATTGCAATATGTAAATGACTGCCTTCCCACCTACTTATCTACCAATATACCTACACTGCTATCTGACTAACTAACCGAAAGTCTTTCTGGATGGATGGATTAGTGGATGTAGGGATGGGTGAGTGGGTGGATGGATGGATGAGTGGGTGAATGGATGGGTGTATCGATGGATGGATGTATCGATTGATGAGTAGGTGGATGGGTGGATTCATTCGTGGATGAAATTATTGTTTTCTTGTTGATTTGAGACCAGAAACAACATTGCAGCACTCGGGAGATCCCTTAAGCGTTCAGTCTTCATCTTCAACAGCCAGCGAAGAGTCACTGCTTTCGTTTGATTATTATTGTATATTTACACTACCTACCGACCGACCTGACTACCTACTTACTTACCTACATACCTAGCTAATTACTTACTTGCTTATCTAGCCACTTACCTATCTACTCACATACATATCTTTAAACAAAACTGCATACTTATATAAGTACCTACCCATCTGTCTAACTGCATGCATATCTATCAACCTGCCGACCTACCCTTCTAACTACCAGATCTACCTAACTATATGGCTACCTATCTGCCTTTCTAACGATCTACCTATCTATCCAAACATCAACCTTCCCATCTAAGTGCCTAACTACACCGGCTGAATCGCCAAGGAGTTATGGACACAGTTCGTAATCCCGCATACCAGCGTTTGAATCATAATGTGGGCGATTTGGCAGCAGATCGCTTTACTTTGGTTCTTTATGAAATGGTATGGGTGCCGGTCGTTCAGAAATCAATGGCAAACTAATTAACGTAAACTTCCCCAGGAACCACGAATAGCTAAAAATGCTGCGGTTGACTGCTACGTCCTGTAAAGGATACGCAACAACTAGTTCTATATTTAAATATTTCACAATTGTAGATTCTGTGGTTAGCATATGCTCTTTCTTTGATTCTGTTTAATGTTTATGCCGTCATTATTGAATTTAATTAATTGTTCTTTACATATACTTTAAGATCTGTATGCCAATTTGGAACAGCTATTTCTATTCAATTCCATGATGCAATACGTTTTCTCATAAAACTGGCGTAATTAAATTATTTTTAAAAAACGGTTATTTGTCTCTTACCAAGATATTTATTAGATAATAAAATAACGTTACAAATTATAAACACAATACATCAGATAAATATATATATATATATATATAAAGATAGAACACAGGCTTTTTGTGTTCGGTTAACAGACAAAAATAATTGTAAACAATTAGAGCACTAAAGACTTGTATAAATGAAAGTAGCTTATCTTTCGTCTTTCATCCTTAGCTTTGTATTCTCCATTCGGAGATACAGTTAGGTAGGTATTTAGATAAGCTGGTAGGTAGGCAGGTATGTAAATAAATCATTATGTAGTTAGATAAATATTGGTAGGTTGATAGAGAGGTAGGTAGGTAGGTAGTTATATAATATAAAAGTCGTTAGATAGGTAGATCGATACAGTCGATGGTTGAACGCGACCATTCATCTCAAGAGTTGGAATGGATTGAACTGGATAGGTAGTTAAGTAGATACATAGGTAGGTAGTTAGATAAATATGTAGATAGTTAAATAGATAGGTAGATAGTTAGATAAATGTGTAGGTAGTTTAATAGACAGGTAGGTAGTTAGATAAATATAGAGGTAGTTATATAAATATGGAGGTTTTTTTTGCATATCCTATTACAGGACATCGCTGTCAACATCCGCATTTTACCGATGTTGTTGATTTCTTGGCAAGATTCCGCTCAGTAGTTTGCTATTGCTTTCTGAGCGGCTGGCTCACACATCTGTAAGTAACGGACGCGGCGAGAACCGTTACCGATTCTCACGCAGCTGCGTTTGCTCACGTGGATAAACGGGATTACGGAGAAAGTCGCTAAATTCCTAGGCCAGGGAGACCGGCATAAATATGGAGGTAGTTAGATAACTTTGTAGGTAGTTTGATAAATATGTAAGTAGTTAATTAGATATGTAGGTAGTTAGATAAATATTAGGTAGTTAGGTAAATATGTAGGTAGTTAGGTAAATATGAAGGTAGTTAATTAAATATGGAGGTGGTTAGATAAATATGGATGTATTTAGATAAATATGGAGGTAATTAGATAAATATGTAGGTAGTTAGATAAATATGTATGTAGTTGAATATATATGTAGGTAGTTAGATAAATATGTGGGTAGTTTAATAGATAGGTAGATAGTTAGATAGATAGGAGCGTAGTTAGAGAAGTAGCTAGATAGTTAGATAGATAAGTTAGTAATTAAATAGAGAAATAGGTAATTAGAGTAGGTGGGTGAGTGGTTAGATAGACAGTAATTAGATAGGTAGCTAGACAGATACAGGGATAAATAGGTAGCCAGTAAGACAGGTAGTCGGCCAGGTTTTAACCAACAGATGAGTTGTATCGTATCGGTGAAAGAAAGGTAACACAGATAAATAGACAGTAACGTATTGGTGAAAGAAAATAAAGATGCAGTTACCAAGAAATAGAAGTGAAATATAAAGTTGGCTTCTAATATTATGCGTTTGTGACCTTTCCAATTGGCATTTATTGTGTTATATTTTATGTATAAGGTCATTATTGTCAATGAATGACCTTTAACCATTGACCCGCCCATGATATCTCATAGACCCTTAGTATAAATTGGCTTCTATTGTATCACTTTCATTGCAGCTGCATCCTGCATTTTCTTTTCAGAACCGAGAATACGATGGAAGCGATTAGAGCAGGAATCGCCATACCAAAGGTCGCCTCTTTTGCAAGAAGGAAAACACTCACCAATAAAAAGTTATCATTTCCAGTGAAAACAGCGCACACGTGTTATATAGGATCTAAACTGGTATATGCATGGGAAACATGGACAATCAGTGGACAGGCTGAGAAACGTATAACGGCAATGGAAATGTAATATTTGCGAAAAATGCAAATACCACGGATGGACTGAAAAACCAGTGAGCAATCCCATAAGAAACAAATTATAACCATAAATTAATTATAGAAATTAGACTTAGTAAACATTTTTGGGTGTATGTTATGAGGAAGAATAAACTAGAAAACACGATGATAACTGACACAACTGATGGGAATGAGCTAGGAAAAGGCAGAGAGATAAATACTTAGATGGCTTGGTCATATGGCATCATCGGAACAAGAACACAGACCTGATCCAAGACCCGGATGAACGTTTGAGGTGGCCAACCGTCACCGCCCACGCTTCTCGGCACGACACATCATGATAATAATGAGACAATAAAATAAAGCAAACCTTTAAATGCACATATCTGTCATGTGGCAACATTCGGCCGTGAACCACGCACGGGTCAAGGTTGTGAACTTCAATGTCACAGACAAATCATTAGAAAACCTTTGATCACGAAGACAACAAATTCTGGCATTCTTCCAAACCTGAACATCGGGGACAACTGATCGCTGGGTCACCGTGGCTGAGTGGTTAAACCGCCTGCCTCGCGTTCCGAAGGTTGTTGGTTTGGTTCCGGATTCCATCACTCGGTTCACGAGCGCAATATTTTTGGAGACTCCACGGGGTCGTCGCTGGAGCTACGGAGTTCGTGCTTTGTGCCGTCCCTGCAGAAAGAGACCGACCCATGTGGGGATAAAGCCGGGTGAAATAAAGTTGATACTCTCCACTATTATTCTTTTAAACTGGTTCATAAAACATCAGTATGTCTGGGAAACAAGTACTGTGGTGATATTAAACAACTGTGTGTCTGGGAAACTGAAGTACTGTGGTGATATTAAACAACTGTGTGTTTGGGAAACTGAAGTACTGTGGTGATATTAAACAGCAGCGTGTCTGGGAAACTGAAGTACTGTGGTGATATTAAACAGCAGCGTATCTGAGAAACTGAAGTACTGTGGTGATATTAAACAACTGTGTGTCTGGGAAACTGAAGTACTGTGGTGATATTAAACAGCTGTGTGTCTGGGAAACTGAAGTACTGTGGTGATATTAAACAGCTATGTGTTTGGGAAACTGAAGTACTGTGGTGATATTAAACAACTGTGTGTTTGGGGAAACTGAAGTACTGTGGTGATATTAAACAGCTGTGTGTCTGGGAAACTGAAGTACTGTGGTGATATTAAATAACAGCGTATCTGGGAAACTGAAGTACTGTGGTGATATTAAACAGCAGTGTTTCTGGGAAACTGAAGTACTGTGGTGATATTAAACAGCAGCGTATCTGAGAAACTGAAGTACTGTGGTGATATTAAACAACTGTGTGTTTGGGAAACTGAAGTACTGTGGTGATATTAAACAGCTGTGTGTTTGGGAAACTGAAGTACTGTGGTGATATTAAACAGCTGTGTGTTTGGGAAACTGAAGTACTGTGGTGATATTAAACAGCTGTGTGTTTGGGAAACTGAAGTACTGTGGTGATATTAAACAGCTGTGTGTTTGGGAAACTGAAGTACTGTGGTGATATTAAACAGCTGTGTGTTTGGGAAACTGAAGTACTGTGGTGATATTAAACAGCTGTGTGTTTGGGAAACTGAAGTACTGTGGTGATATTAAACAGCTGTGTGTTTGGGAAACTGAAGTACTGTGGTGATATTAAACAACTGTGTGTTTGGGAAACTGAAGTACTGTGGTGATATTAAACAGCTGTGTGTCTGGGAAACTGAAGTACTGTGGTGATATTAAACAACTGTGTGTCTGGGAAACTGAAGTACTGTGGTGATATTAAACAGCTGTGTGTCTGGGAAACTGAAGTACTGTGGTGATATTAAACAGCAGCGTATCTGAGAAACTGAAGTACTGTGGTGATATTAAACAACTGTGTGTTTGGGAAACTGAAGTACTGTGGTGATATTAAACAGCTGTGTGTTTGGGAAACTGAAGTACTGGGGTGATATTAAACAGCTGTGTGTTTGGGAAACTGAAGTACTGTGGTGATATTAAACAGCTGTGTGTTTGGGAAACTGAAGTACTGTGGTGATATTAAACAGCTGTGTGTTTGGGAAACTGAAGTACTGTGGTGATATTAAACAGCTGTGTGTTTGGGAAACTGAAGTACTGTGGTGATATTAAACAACTGTGTGTTTGGGAAACTGAAGTACTGTGGTGATATTAAACAGCTGTGTGTTTGGGAAACTGAAGTACTGTGGTGATATTAAACAGCTGTGTGTTTGGGAAACTGAAGTACTGTGGTGATATTAAACAGCTGTGTGTCTGGGGAAACTGAAGTACTGTGGTGATATTAAACAACTGTGTGTTTGGGAAACTGAAGTACTGTGGTGATATTAAACAGCTGTGTGTTTGGGAAACTGAAGTACTGTGGTGATATTAAACAGCTGTGTGTTTGGGAAACTGAAGTACTGTGGTGATATTAAACAGCTGTGTGTCTGGGAAACTGAAGTACTGTGGTGATATTAAACAGCTGTGTGTCTGGGAAACTGAAGTACTGTGGTGATATTAAACAACTGTGTGTCTGGGAAACTGAAGTACTGTGGTGATATTAAACAACTGTGTGTTTGGGAAACTAAAGTATTGTGGTGATATTAAACAGCAGCGTATCTGAGAAACTGAAGTACTGTGGTGATATTAAACAGCTATGTGTTTGGGAAACTGAAGTACTGTGGTGATATTAAACAGCTGTGTGTTTGGGAAACTGAAGTACTGGGGTGATATTAAACAGCTGTGTGTTTGGGAAACTGAAGTACTGTGGTGATATTAAACAGCTGTGTGTTTGGGAAACTGAAGTACTGTGGTGATATTAAACAGCTGTGTGTTTGGGAAACTGAAGTACTGTGGTGATATTAAACAGCTGTGTGTTTGGGAAACTGAAGTACTGTGGTGATATTAAACAAGCTGTGTGTTTGGGAAACTGAAGTACTGTGGTGATATTAAACAGCATGTGTGTCTGGGAAACTGAAGTACTGTGGTGATATTAAACAGCTAGTGTGTTCGGGAAACTGAAGTACTGTGGTGATATTAAACAGCAGCGTGATCTGGGAAACTGAAGTACTGTGGTGATATTAAACAGCTGTGTTCTGGGAAAACTGAAGTACTGTGGTGATATTAAACAGCAGCGTGTTCTGGGAAACTGAAGTACTGTGGTGATATTAAACAGCAGCTGTGTCTTGGGAAACTGAAGTACTGTGGTGATATTAAACAGCAGCTGTGTTTGGGAAACTGAAGTACTGTGGTGATATTAAACAGCTGTGTGTTTGGGAAACTGAAGTACTGTGGTGATATTAAACAGCAGGTGTTCTGGGAAACTGAAGTACTGTGGTGATATTAAACAGCTATGTGTTTGGGAAACTGAAGTACTGTGGTGATATTAAACAGCAGCGTGTCTGGGAAACTGAAGTACTGTGGTGATATTAAACAGCTGTGTGTTTGGGAAACTGAAGTACTGTGGTGATATTAAACAGCTGTGTGTCTGGGAAACTGAAGTACTGTGGTGATATTAAACAACTGTGTGTTTGGGAAACTGAAGTACTGTGGTGATATTAAACAGCTGTGTGTTTGGGAAACTGAAGTACTGTGGTGATATTAAACAGCTGTGTGTTTGGGAAACTGAAGTACTGTGGTGATATTAAACAGCTGTGTGTCTGGGAAACTGAAGTACTGTGGTGATATTAAACAGCTGTGTGTCTGGGAAACTGAAGTACTGTGGTGATATTAAACAGCTGTGTGTTTGGGAAACTGAAGTACTGTGGTGATATTAAACAACTGTGTGTTTGGAAACTGAAGTACTGTGGTGATATTAAACAACTGTGTGTTTGGGAAACTGAAGTACTGTGGTGATATTAAACAGCTATGTGTTTGGGAAACTGAAGTACTGTGGTGATATTAAACAGCTATGTGTTTGGGAAACTGAAGTACTGTGGTGATATTAAACAGCTGTGTGTTTGGGAAACTGAAGTACTGTGGTGATATTAAACAGCTATGTGTTTGGGAAACTGAAGTACTGTGGTGATATTAAACAGCTGTGTGTCTGGGAAACTGAAGTACTGTGGTGATATTAAACAGCTGTGTGTCTGGGAAACTGAAGTACTGTGGTGATATTAAACAGCTGTGTGTTTGGGAAACTGAAGTACTGTGGTGATATTAAACAGCTGTGTGTTTGGGAAACTGAAGTACTGTGGTGATATTAAACAGCTGTGTGTTTGGGAAACTGAAGTACTGTGGTGATATTAAACAGCTGTGTGTTTGGGAAACTGAAGTACTGTGGTGATATTAAACAGCTGTGTGTTTGGGAAACTGAAGTACTGTGGTGATATTAAACAGCTGTGTGTTTGGGAAACTGAAGTACTGTGGTGATATTAAACAACTGTGTGTCTGGGAAACTGAAGTACTGTGGTGATATTAAACAACTGTGTGTTTGGGAAACTGAAGTACTGTGGTGATATTAAACAGCTGTGTGTTTGGGAAACTGAAGTACTGGGGTGATATTAAACAGCTGTGTGTTTGGGAAACTGAAGTACTGTGGTGATATTAAACAGCTGTGTGTCTGGGAAACTGAAGTACTGTGGTGATATTAAACAGCTGTGTGTTTGGGAAACTGAAGTACTGTGGTGATATTAAACAGCTATGTGTTTGGGAAACTGAAGTACTGTGGTGATATTAAACAGCTGTGTGTCTGGGAAACTGAAGTACTGTGGTGATATTAAACAGCTGTGTGTTTGGGAAACTGAAGTACTGTGGTGATATTAAACAGCTGTGTGTTTGGGAAACTGAAGTACTGTGGTGATATTAAACAGCTGTGTGTTTGGGAAACTGAAGTACTGTGGTGATATTAAACAGCTATGTGTCTCAGAAACTGAAGTACTGTGGTGATATTAAACAGCTATGTGTCTCAGAAACTGAAGTACTGTGGTGATATTAAACAGCTGTGTGTTTGGGAAACTGAAGTACTGTGGTGATATTAAACAGCTATGTGTCTCAGAAACTGAAGTACTGTGGTGATATTAAACAGCTATGTGTCTCAGAAACTGAAGTACTGTGGTGATATTAAACAGCTATGTGTCTCAGAAACTGAAGTACTGTGGTGATATTAAACAGCTATGTGTCTCAGAAACTGAAGTACTGTGGTGATATTAAACAGCTATGTGTCTCAGAAACTGAAGTACTGTGGTGATATTAAACAGCTGTGTGTCTCAGAAACTGAAGTACTGTGGTGATATTAAACAGCAGCGTGTCTCAGAAACTGAAGTACTGTGGTGATATTAAACAGCAGTGTGTCTGGGAAACTGAAGCACTGTGGTGATATTAAACAGCAGCGTGTCTGGGAAACTAAAGTATTGTAGTGATATTAAACAGCAGCGTGTCTGGGAAACTAAAGTATTGTAGTGATATTAAACAGCAGGGTGTCTCGGAAACTAAAGTATTGTAGTGATATTAAACAGCAGGGTGTCTCGGAAACTGAAGCACTGTGGTGATATTAAACAGCTTAATGTCTGGGAAACTGAAGTACTGTGGTGATATTAAACAGCACAGTGGTTTAAATAAAGCCGTAATGAAAGTCAGTGGTCGACCAATAATAAAGTGGGCTCAGGACATTAAAGACACCCTGGTCATCACACTACATGAGGCGAGGGAACTGGCTAAGGATTGAGAGATGTTCCGGTGAGCTGTGACGAAAGCGACGTTCTGCACTTCACTTGCAACAATGTAATGTGGTGAATGTACAACATCGTAATGCTTGCTTGCTTGCTTGTGTTCGTTGGCTTGAGCTCCAACACGTCCTGTATGTCGGATGAAGGCATCCTGTTGTCCAGCATCAGTGTGATGTCATACAGGACCTGACGTTTGCGTGAGTATCCGTTGTCCCATGTCTGGGTTATTAGTGTGCAGACTGGTGGTTCCTCGCCGTACAGGCAGACACTCTCCGACTTCGGAGGAATCTGCGATCCTATTGACTTTAGCCAGGATCCCGAAGGGACCTGTTGCCCAGGACGCTCGACGAGGACGCGTCAATAGGTCTTGGCCAGTATATAATCCGGCCCTGGTGCCTTCGAAACACCTCTGCGTCCCTACAACATCGTAATGAGATGAATGTACAATATCGTAATGAGGTGAATGTACAACATCATAATGACGTAAGTGTACACCATCGTAAATAAATGAATGTACAAAGTCGTAATGACGTAAATGTACAAAACCCTAATGAAGTGAATGTACATCTTATTGAGGTAAATGTATAACAAAACATCGTAATGAGGTGAATGTACATCAACGTAATGACGTAAATGTACAACATCGTGTTGAGCTGAATGAACAACAAATCATGAACACGTATACCTGCACAATATGTGATTTAATTAATTGAACATAGAGATCTGCGTGGCCGAAATGTTAAGAGCGCTCGCTCGTAATCTTCATTTTCGTCGATGGCGGGGTAGTGGGACCATTCTCTACACCAGTCATCTGGACTTATTATACGTTGTCTTCCCGTTCAGAAAGCATTGGCAATCTACTGTATTTAAAACTGTCTGAACTAATCAACAAGGAGTTGATGGCAACGAGAGGCAACATTTTAAACTGATGAACAGATGTTGCACTGGAGTTGCCTTGAGGAAAGTATACAAACATGGTCCAGGTCAGGACCCAGAATACAACACAAGTGGAGATCAGCGTGGCAGAATAGGTCAGAGCGCCCTCTTTTACACTTCTTGTGTGCTGATCCCGAGGTACCGGGTTCAACCCCTACATGGGACATTTGGACTGAAATGTTGACTTCTCATCCTTGACTTGGGGAAGTAAATGACAAGTACCTCAGAAATAGGAGTGGGTTCGCTTGATGGCGAGGGGGACAGGTAAAAGGGAAATGTAATCCACACGTAATCATCAGTCCAGTGTACTACTAGTAGTAGTACATGTAAAAAGCCAGTGAACGCAACAACAACAATAACAACAACAACAATAAAAAAAATAAACATAAGTCATCCTACCAGGAGAGACCAAAACACGATGTTTAGTCTTTGAACTCAGGACATATTACTTGACCTACGCCTGCACAGACTCCAGCCACATATCGATCAATCTGGAGTGGCTGTCTTGTTCATCTCCTTAAGAGACTGTCAAGATGGCCACTTTATGTGTCTCGACCTTACAGACATCAGGAAATTGATACTTCCAGGCCAGACGGATAAAAGGAGTAATTTATATAGGACAATACTACAGTTGTTAGATAGGTCATATGTAACAATACAACAGTGGTTGGATAGTTAATGATGTATATATGGAACAATACAACAGTTGTTGGATAGATGATATTGTATATATGTATCAATACAACAGTTGTTGGGTAAGTGATATTGTATATATGGAGCAATACAACAATTGTTGGATAGCTGATACCGTTCACGGAACAACTCAACATTTGTTCGATAGGTGATACTTTATCTATAGAAAGAACATCACAACAATTGTTGTAGGTGATACTATATATGGAATATCACAGCAGCTGTTGTAGGTAATACTATATATATGGAACATCACAGCAGTTGTTGGACACGCCATACTTTATACCTAACAACACAACATTTATTGGACACGTGCGTTCATCACTGCATAGCAGTAGGTCAGCATGGCTGAATGGATACGAACGCATGTTCTTAAACATCCGGTGTACTGATTCCGAGGTCAGGGGTTCAATCCTTACACCGGACAGTTGGACTAAGATGTTGACCTGCCGTCCCTGACTTGGGACGTAAATTACAAGTACCTCTGTAGTCGGAGTGGGTTCGCCTGATGACGAGGGACACTGTTAATAAGGAAAGCTAATCCATACGAAAAAAAATCAGTCCAGCACTACTAGAAGTAGTGTGTACGGACTACGCTTGAGTTCAAAGCGAGCGAGCGCAAAAAAAAAAAAAACTATATGAATATGGCAAAGGATTTAATGACGGAGCTTAAATGTTCCCGCTGGATTGATAATAACAATAACAGTAACAGAGTAATCATTAATAATTGCTGTTTATTTTCACTCCTTTGTTTATATGTGAGCGGGCGCGTTGGTGTAATGATTAGAACAGTGCGATGGCATGGACGTGGTCGGGCGAGGGTTGAATGTGAGTGTTCAATGTTCGCTATATGAGGAAAAAAGACTGGACACATATCCCTCCGCGCACTAAGGCTGACGATTCTGCTACTTCGCTACACCAAGGAAGTTTTCTGCTACGGACTAGTTGTTATTATAAATGTGCAAAGGCAATTCGAAACGGCCAACTGGCGTGTCACGTGGTAAATCACAACAGGCCAGCAGAAAAGTATACAGATGAGCCAGGTTCTTGGCAGAGATCGGCCAAATGAAGAAGTCCGACAATACACAACGAACTACGAGCAATACATCCTGGAGGGAATAATAACGATACAGCGTAAACAAAAGAATGTCGAAGCGGGTAGAGCTGAAAGAATCAAACATTCGACATCAGCTGGAAATGTTCGATTCACAACGAAGCAGAAGAGGTGTATTAGGATCCTACATCTACAAGATTGTGAGGTATAGTATATTTGTTTGTATTTGTTGCCTGTCCACTGGATCACAATATACATGTTCTTGATTTTTTTAATTTTTGTCTGAGCTGAAAACATATTAGAAATTATCATCATCATCATGCGGCTTGCCGATAAGCGTGGGAGGTCTATATTTCGCTATCTCACACGATCACCAGAAGTCGTAGATCAGCTCAATGTTCTTGTCTCGACCATTACCACGTTGCCAAGTCAGTCAGATATTTATTTCTCTACCTTTCCTTGTTCGTTTCTCCTCAGGCTTGTCAGCTTGTCACAAAGTTTCTCTATTTTAATTCTTCTAAGTATGTGCCCCAAAATCTTGAGTGCCCACACCTAATTTCTCTAATCAGTTTACGTTTTTCATTTGCGTCTTGTATGAACTTGCTCATTGGTTTTTGTGTCTGTCCATGATATGCTATGCGTCTTCCCCAGAAATAACATTTCCACTGCCATTAGATATTTTACAGCTTGTCTGCTCATTGTCAACGTTTCACAAAAGTGCAGGTTCTATGCAACATTTCAAAGCTCTTTTTCTAGTTGCGATTAACACATTTTGTGTGGCATACCATTGACCGCATCATCCGTCTAGCGAGGACTGATCAACAGCACCATATCCCCCCAAAAAAACCTTAGGGCGTGCAAGCAAGGGCCTTTCACTGTTTACTTCCCATAAACCCAATACGTCTCAGTGCGTGTAAATGGGCTCTTTAAATTTAATTACTCTCACTGTTCTGTTTGGCTTTATTATTGCTATTTTTCTTGTTATTATTATTAATATTATTATTATTATTATTATTATTATTATTATTATTATTATTATTTTCGTTGTTACTGTTATTGCTATGGTTGTTTTTTACTTTTGATTATTATACTCATAATTCTAATATTTGGACTATTATTGCTACTTTTCTTATTATAATTTGCATAATTATTATTTGTATCGTTATTACTGCTATTGTTATTGTTGTTCTTTACTTTTACTTGTTATACTTATTGTTCCAAAGTTCGCCCTTATTATTGCTGGCTTCCTTATTATTAATTGTATAATTATTATTGCTGGTCTCCCTGGTCTAGGGGTTACACGACTTTCTCCGTTATCCAGTACACTCTCGTGCGTAACGTGACGTGCGCGAGAATAGGTAGCGGTTCTAACCGCATCGGTAACTTACGGGGTATGTGAGCCGGTCGCTCAGAAAGCAATGGCAAACTACTGAGCGTAATCTTGCCAAGAAATTAACAATCAGCTGAAAGATGCTGATGTTGACAGCGATGTCCTGTAAAAGGATATGCGGGAAAAAAACATTATCGTTATTAGTATTATTGTAGGTAAAGTTATTACTGGTCTAACTTTGATAATTATGCTTACTTTTCTTCCTCTTCTTCTGCGTTCATCCGGAGTGTGTTTTTTAAAACGTAATTGCGGTGTGTCGCATTGTGCACCCTTGGGCCAAATCCCGTAAGCCAACACATCCGACTTTAGCGGACGTTTTTTTTTAAACCAGGTTAGCCGTCCCGGGGGATTCTCACGGCTGTGGTGCCGTCCACATCCCAGCTGGCAAAGTTAGAACGGTCGAAGACTTTACCGTCAACCCTCAAAGGAGGACAGGCGCAGTCCATGGGCTTTTACCGCCATCCAAGGAGGCTTCCACGCTTGCTTGCTTGCTTGTGTTCGTTGGCTTGAGCCCCAACGCGAAGTCCTGTATGTCGGATGAAGGCATCCTGTTGTCCAACATCAGTGTGATGTCATACAGGACCTGAGGTTTGCGTGAGTATCCGTTGTCCCATGTCTGGCTTATTGGTGTGCAGACTGGTGGTTCCTCGCCGTACAGGCAGACACTATCCGACTTCGGAGGAATCGGCGATCCTACTGACTTTAGCCAGGGCCCCGAAGGGACCTGTTGCCCAGGACGCTCGACGAGGACGCGTCAATAGGTCTTGGCCAGTATATAACCCGGCCCTGGTGCCTTGGAAATACATCTGCGTCCCGGAGGCTTCCATAATTGCAGAGCCGATACATAGCGCTCTGGTACTGGACTCACCTTAGGAATCGCCACGTCTTGCACATGGCTGCTTTAATTCCCCACTTCCATGTATTGGGCATTTCGTTCGCCAAAGGCCGCTCCCCTCACAACCCAGGAACAGTCGGTCTGCAGACGACATCCAGTCAGCGAGCTTTCAGTTCGGACGTGATGCTTACTTTTATTACTGTTATTTTGCTTGGCTTAAAGACGTAAGATCGATTTCATTGCACCTGGTTTAACCCACAAAGCTCGGCCTTCTTCCGGTTATATTTTCCGCAGGGCAGTCTGCCGGAAGCGTCGCACAGAGCACGAACTCCGTAGATCATGAAATGATCCTCCGTCTCCGAGAAAATTGCACTCGTGAACAGAATTGCATAGTCCAGAACCGAACCTACAACTGACGGCTTAACCATTTTGCCACGGAGACCCCTTATTTTGTTTTCTTTGTATTATTGTTTATTATTAAAATTATAATTATTAGTATCTCTATGCTTAGATGTGTCAGCATGGCCGAAAGGTTTAAGACGCTAGCGCTTAAACTTCCCGTGCGCTGACGGCAGAGTAGTGTGTTATTTTCACACACCGGTCAACTGGACTTTACCGTTGACTTCTCGTTCAGAATACAATAGCAAACTACTGGACGTATAATTGCCCAGACAGTCAGCCTGGGGTTGAGCGCAACGTTCTGCCATGGATATGAAACAAGGTTTTTTTTTTCTTAATTACTTATGTAATGCTTTTTGGTAATTATTATTATTGTTTATACAGGGTGTTTTTAATGTCTCACTACACTTTGTATGTAAAACAATTTTTAAATGATTTCTTCCGTTGATAATACCATTCTGTTTGGAATGCAAAGAATTACTCCAGCAGACGTAACCAGAGACGTTCAGAGTGAACCAGAGAATCTGGCCGACACCCAAAACTCCGAGGAAAGTCCAGACAGACAATTAATCAGACTGCTAACTGGTACTATTAGTAATGAGATTCTTCGAGGGTTGTTGCAGTTAAAGGACGGAACACGTATGGGAATTCCTAGAGTATCCTGTGATGTCAGTTCTTGACTCAACTCAAATCAGGTGTGTGAGGCGAATTTGTGTGTTACCATGCAGTGGTAACCGATGGATGTCATTGCTAGTGTGTATTGAAAATAAAGCAATGACAAATTGTGGAATGCTTAACTGATTCACTGCCAAACAAAAGACAATTAGGTTTGAATCAAACATGGTACACAATCAAATAAACAAGTATTATAATGTACATTTCTATTAACGGAGCTTGGAAATTACGGGAGATACCACGAAGCAAAGCAAATAACACAATGACCCTAGTATCGCACTATCGTTCTTCTGTCCAAATGGGATGTCACATTAGGCGAAATACCATCCTTCGGCACTGAATCAGTTTATTAGGGTTTACAGTTTTTGAGTAAATAAATTATTGTCCCGGTTTTTGAGTAAATAAATCATTGTCCCGGTTTTTGAGTAAATAAATCATTGTCCCGGTTTTTGAGTAAATAAATCATTGTCCCGGTTTTGAGGTAAATAAATCATTGTCCTGGTGTTTTAGTAAATAAATCATTGTCCCGGTTTTTTAGTAAATAAATCAATTTTCCAGTTTGTGGGTAAATAAATCATTGCCCAGGTTTTTGAGTAAATAAATCATTGTCCCGGTTTTTTTAGTAAATAAATCAGTGTCCCGGTTTTTGAGTAAATAAATCAATTTCCCGATTTTTGAGTAAATCAATCAGTGTCCCGGTTTTTGAGTAAATAGATCAGTGTCCCGGATTTTGAGTAAATAAATCATTGTCCCAAAAAATACTTTCGGCACGCCCATTGTCCCGGTTTCCCCTCGTCAAATTAAATATTTAATTAAATCGAACTCTTTTCCAATTTTCCGTAACAGACACTAATTGTATTTCCATCGTCGATGTGATTGTCGTTTCTGTTTCTGTCTGTTGTGACTAGTTAAAAATAATTGTAAACATTGTTAACACTGCAACGATGTTATCTCCGTGGCCGGTGAAATGAAATGAGGGCTTGTGTGTTATTTGCAAAACAGTTGTTAGGTTTTAAAATATTCAGAGCCAAACAAAAGGCAGGTTTGGAGCAATCAAAACTGGATGGCGGAAAATGGGAAGTAGGAGTGTGTTACAGTTATGACCTGAGAATTCTTAATATGGTAGCAGACATGTTGTATTATATAACAAGTTAAAGGAGTTGATTACGGGTAAATTGCTGTACTGGTGTGTTAATTGAGACATTGCACAATGAAAAACATTTCGGCGATATACAAGCACATGGCAAATACGGGAAGTTGCATAAGACTTCCTGGCATTCACTCTTACTGACACCTACCCTTTCTGGCATCCATCCTTCCTGGCATCCACCCTTCCTGGCATTCACCTTTCGTGGCATCCACCCTTCGGCATTCAACCCCTTGTGGATCCTCCCTTCCGGGACCCACCCCTTTCCCGGCATCCATCCTTCCTGGCATCTACCCTTCCTGGCATCCACCCTTCTTGGCATCCACCCTTCCTGGCATCTACTCTTCATGACACCCACCCTTCCTGGCATCTACTCTTCATGACACCCACCCTTCCTGGCATTCACCCTTCCTGGCATCTACTCTTCATGACACTCACCCTTCCTGGCATTCACCCTTCCTGGCATTCACCCTTCCTGGCATCCACCCTTCCTGGCATCCACTCTTCCTAGTATCCACGCTTCCTGGCACCCACCCTTCCTGGCATCCACCTTTCCTGGTATTCACCCTTTCTTGCATTCATTCTTCCTCGCATTCATCCTTCCTGGCATCCACCCTTCCTGACATCCATAGGAAATTATGATACGACATTCGTGATGTCTAGTTTGTATGTGATAAAGCTGTGACACGATCTACGTTATGTTCAATTTGTATGTGATGAGTCTGTGATATGACCTACGTGATTTCTAGTTTATATGTTATACAATTATGATACAATCCACATAATATCTAATGTGTATTTAGTACGATCTAAGTTATTTTTGGATAGTATGTCATGAGGCTGTGATACTACCTATATAATGTCTAATTTGTATGTATGATAAGTGTTATGGAATGCCTCGTCTATATGCGACAAGGCAGCGAAAACAAATGTATATTATATCCGAGTTCAGCGTGATAAAGCAGTGATACAATGTGTGTGTATGTGGTTGTACAGGTGTGTATCTGTTAAAGTGTGTATGTGGTTGTACAGGTGTGTATCTGCTAAAGTGTGTATGTGGTTGTACAGGTTTGTATCTGCTAAAGGTGTGTATGTGGTTGTACAGGTGTGTATTGCTAAAGTTGTATGAGGTTGTACAGGTGTGTATCTGCTAAAGTGTGTATGTGGTTGTACAGGTGTGTATCTGCTAAAGTGTGTATGTGGTTGTACAGGTGTGTATCTGCTAAAGTGTGTATGTGGTTGTACAGGTGTGTATCTGCTAAAGTGTGTATGTGGTTGTACAGGTGTGTATCTGCTAAAGTGTGTATGTGGTTGTACAGGTGTGTATCTGCTAAAGTGTGTATGTGGTTGTACAGGTGTGTATCTACTAAAGTAGGCCTAAAGAGTAGACCTTAAAGCCGCCGCCCGGGCAAACTTTCAAAACATCAACTATCAGAATAGTTCCAGTACCGTGTCTCTCCGAAAATAAGACAGGCTCTTATATTAATTTTAGCTTTAAAAGAATGAACTAAGGTTATATTTCGGGGGATGTGTTATATTTTCTTCAGATACAAAAATCTACATTTATGCATGTACAAAATTCTACATTTATTCATATACAGTCATGTCATCTTCTTCTGGAACATCTTCATTACTCTCCAAATCCTGAATTCCGTATGAGATCCTAGGCCCATAAACACTGCAGTTCCATCTATGACAATCATTTTAGAGCGTTAGTCTGTAGAAAAGTGGATGCCATCAACAAATTACTTGAATTCAAGTGCATGTTTAATAACTCCATTCAAGCTGACCATCTTAACTAGGGCTTATTTTAGGAGTAGGTCTTTTATTACAAACATCCTGAAAAATCGTTTTAAGGCTTAATTTAGGGGTGGGTCTAAATTTCTGGGAAACACCGTATGTGTGTGTTCCCATTATGCTCAAAGGGATCATCGCGTATTCTAGGTGGCTCGTGGCATCCATCCGTCCTGACATCCATCCGTCCTGACACCCATCAGTCCTGACATCCATCAGTCCTGACATCCATCCGTCGTGACATCCATCCGTCCTGACATCCATCATTCCTTAAATCCACCATTCCTACATCCTATTCTAGGCGGGATTTGTGATCCACTCCGTTAGCATGTTCTACAAACTTGGACTGGCGCAGCACAGCACCGGTGTCATATGCTATTTACGCCCAAGCAACACACCTTGTGGTATTGGCTTATCTTCATGTCTATCAGCCAACGTTGTTATGTTTGATTGGCTAATATGTGTCTTTACCAATTAATCGGTCGTGTTTGATTGGTTATACTTTATGGAAGCCAATCACAGTTTCACGTACAAATGGCTAGTCTTCATGTTAAACCATCTACATGCCGTAATGTGATTGGTTAATTTTCATGTTGACGTCCATTGTCTCGTGTGTGATTCACTAAGATGCATGGCTACCAATCAACGTACATCGTGTGATTGGCTAATCTTCATATTTACTAATCAACATGTCTCATTTGATTGGCTAATCTTCATATTTACCAACCAACATGCCTCATTTAACAGGCCTAATCTTCGTGTAGTGAAGTTAAGACTGGACATAACTGCACTCGAGTCATTCCCTCACGTGCTCCGCCCCTCTCTTCAAAAGCCACCATAAAATTTCCATATTTGCTTATTCCAGTAGCAATCTCATTAAACGTCCGCCTGGCTTATCCTCTACACTTTGAGCATCATCCTAACTCTCCCTACTGACTCCCTTCTAAACAAGTATCCCCAAATATTGATACTCCGTCTGTCAGCTACACTCTCCACTTGATCGCAGAGAACTTTCCCCACAACATCTTCACCATAAGTAGCTCTTCGGCCAGAGAGGTAGCAACAGTTAACGTCAAGTTCACCAATCAACGCGTCATGTGTGATTGTAAAATAACTATTTAATGTAAGGGAGCCCCGCTGAAAATACTCCCCCAATTGTGTGAGGTTTTAGGTCTTCGCATATTCTAAGCTATGGTAATATGAGACGGAACGTTCAGTTTCTTTCGCTGAGGCCTTCCTTTCCCCAGACAATTTCAATAAAATTCTTCAGATGGTCTGGTTACTTATGTTGATGAGGTTGCGTCGACACCAGATCTGTTTAGTTTAATATAGTTTAGTCGTTGGATCAACATCACGGCACACGGTTTAAACCCATGAGTGCTCCGTTTTCCTCCTAACTCAAACCTGAGTCTGGAGAAACTCAGCTCAATGCACGAACTCTGTTGCATCGGCGAGATCCTGAGATTTTTAACTCGAAATTTTGCCCGCGCAGCGCAGTTAGGCTACTCTTTTTCGATTTCCAACTGCCAAGGGATTTTTTACGTGCGCAACAATACACACGGGCGTCCGATCTCACTACCCAGAGACCAGGGGAAATTTTATTACTGGAAGTCCAGGTGGATTTTTTAAATAAATCCCGGTCCTCACCGGGGCGTGAACCCGAGACCTCCAGCACTCGAGGCGGACACCATACCTCGAGACCACTCAGCCCCCCCCCCCCCCCCCCCCCCCCCCTAGATCTGTACTGGTAAGAAATTATAGCTCTGTCTCTGTTTTTTTTTTTTTTTTTTTGCGTTAGCTCGTTTTAAACTCAAGCGTAGTCCATACACATGCTTCTTCTTCTAGTGCACTAGACTGGTTTTTCCGTGTGGATTAGCTATCCCTATTACCAGTGGTCCCCGCCATCAGGCGAATCCACTCCGACTTCTGAGATACCTGTAAGTTACGTCCCCAAGTCAACATGTTAGTCCAACTGACCGGTGTAGTTGTTGAAACCACTACCTCGGCATCAGCACACGGCAGTGTAATAGATTCAGAGCCAAACAAAAGAAAAGTAAGTTTGGACCACAAAAAACTGAATGGCGGAAGATAGGAAGTAAGGGTGTGTCACAGTTATGACCTAAGCGTTGATAATATGGTAACAGATATGTTGTATTATATATCACATTAAAGGCAGTAGCACAGGGGAAATATTTTATAACTATATATAATTGTATAAGCCCGTGACAGATACGGAAGTTACTTAAGACGATAAATCATTCCATGGCGTTTAATCAGTTAAGAATGTGCGTTCTGATCCATTCGGCCATGCTGACCTCTATTGGTTAATAATCCAGGAACACTATCATGGCAGGCAAACCCACCAGGAACACTATCATGGCAGGCAGACCCACCAGGAACACTATCATGGCAGGCAAGCCCACCAGGAACACTATCATGGCAGGAAGACCCACCAGGAACACTATCATGCCAGGCAGACCCACCAGGAACACTATCATGGCAGGCAAACCCACCAGGAACACTATCATGGCAGGCAAGCCCACCAACGACTACGCCAGTGCGCCTCCCTGTGTGAGTATATACACCTTGCGTTTAGTCAGATCACACTATACCAACATGGCTCCCTGTGTGAGTATATACACCTTGCGTTTAGTCAGATCACACTATACCAACATGGCTCCCTGTGTGAGTATATACACCTTGCGTTTAGCCAGATCACACTATACCAACATGGCTCCCTGTGTGAGTATATACACCTTGCGTTTAGTCAGATCACACTATACCAACATGGCTCCCTGTGTGAGTAAATACACCTTGCGTTTGGTCAGACCACAATATACCAACATCGCTCCCTGTGTGAGTATATACACCTTGTGTTTGGTCAGATCACACTATACCAACATGGCTCCCTGTGTGAGTATATACACCTTGTGTTTAGTCAGATCACACTATACCAACATGGCTCCCTGTGTGAGTATATACACCTTGCGTTTGGTCACATCACACTATACCAACATGGCTCCCTGTGTGAGTATATACACCTTGCGTTTGGTCACATCACACTATACCAACATGGCTCCCTATGTGAGTATATACACCTTGCATTTGGTCAGATCACACTATACCAACATGGCTCCCTATGTGAGTATATACACCTTGCATTTGGTCAGATCACACTATACCAACATGGCTCCCTGTGTGAGTATATACACCTAGCGTTTGGTCAGATCACACTATACCAACATGGCTCCCTGTGGGAGTATATACACCTTGTGTTTGGTCAGATCACACTATACCAACATGGCTCCCTGTGTGAGTATATACACCTTGAGTTTAGTCAGATCACTATACCAACATGGCTCCCTATGTGAGTATATACACCTTGCATTTGGTCAGATCACACTATACCAACATGGCTCCCTGTGTGAGTATATACACCTAGCGTTTGGTCAGATCACACTATACCAACATGGCTCCCTGTGTGAGTATATACACCTAGCGTTTGGTCAGATCACACTATACCAACATGGCTCCCTATGTGAGTATATACACCTTGCATTTGGTCAGATCACACTATACCAACATGGCTCCCTGTGTGAGTATATACACCTTGCGTTTAGTCAGATCACACTATACCAACGTGGCTCCCTGTGTGATTATATACACCTTGTGTTTAGTCAGATCACACTATACCAACATGGCTCCCTGTGGGAGTATATACACCTTGCGTTTGGTCACATCACACTATACCAACATGGCTCCCTATGTGAGTATATACACCTTGCGTTTGGTCAGATCACACTATACCAACATGGCTCCCTGTGTGAGTATATACACCTTGCATTTGGTCAGATCACACTATACCAACATGGCTCCCAGTGTGAGTATATACACCTTGCGTTTGGTCAGATCACACTATACTATACCGACATGGCTCCCTGTGTGAGTATATACACCTTGCGTTTAGTCAGATCACACTATACCGACATGGCTCCCTGTGGGAGTATATACACCTAGCGTTTGGTCAGATCACACTATACCAACATGGCTCCCTGTGGGAGTATATACACCTTGTGTTTGGTCAGATCACACTATACCGACATGGCTCCCTGTGTGAGTATATACACCTTGCGTTTAGTCAGATCACACTAAATATCCCGAAAAGCAGTCCTTTAATAAAAAGTTTATATACACGTTCCGCGTGGAAGCAATACGTTTTTTTGTCATGATTTCCAAGTTGAACGGTTTGGCCAACTCACAAGAATGCCCTTGTACCATCTACCACATAGAGCCACATTGAAGAAATATAATGGATACTGAGTAAAGGGAAGACAACGTTAAAGATGGAGTGATGCTATGAAGCGTTCTTAAACTTCCGGTATGCTGAGGTAGGGGGAAACAACCCATATACTGCTCAGTTGGACTAAAATGTCCTTGATTTGGGGACGTAAATTACAAGTACCTCTGAAGTCGGTGTGGGTTTGCCTGATGGCGCGATTGACATTGGTAATAGGGAAAGCTAATCCACACGCAAAATTCACTCCAGTACTACTACGCTGGAATGCAAATCGAGCGAGCGCAAAAGAAAATAAGAATAACCTTAGAGACATGAATACCAACTTACAAAGAGAATTCGAAAGAACGCTCCCCGACGCCCCCCCCTCCCCCTCCCCCTCCCCCAACCCCTAAACTTGAGGTACATGATGGAAGAGAAGAAGAAGAGGAATGATGAGTGGAGTCGAGTTTTAAAAAAAACAAACGACATCGAAGCACTCTGGACATTTCCAGACGTTCTCCGACCCCAACTTCGACACCAGGCGAAGTCTCACTACTAATGGTACCAGCTGCAGTATGAATATGTATGACTAGAATTAGTATGATTACGCAGCATGATTTTATTTATACTGGGAGTTTGTAAAGTCTCACTATACTTTGTATGCAGAACAAGTTTGAAAAATGAAGTACCGGTATATGACGTCGTCAAAAATGTGCTTCGCAGTCCATCGTGAAGCAATATGCAGCGAATGGCTGTCGTCTGCTGAAGTAATTATATGGGGTTTCTTGAAATGAAATGTTTACAAAAGTACTGTACACACATTTGAGGACCTGAAATAAGCAATCAGAAATACCATTCAAGAAATAACAACAGACACATTGCGGAAGGTATTTGACAATATGAAGAGACGTGGACAGTCATGTCTTGAAGCCCGTTGTGGACAATTCCAACACCCGTTATAATAAATACTTCATTTATATTTTCCAGCTTCCCCACAACAGCGTCAGACCATAGTAATAACTATTGCAACTAATTTGTTAGCATATTTTTTGATGACACGATGTACTTCATTTTCCAAACTTGTTCTACATACAAAGTGTAGTGAGACTTTACAAACACCATGTATATATGTATGTGTACAGTAACCCTGTTTCATCGCCTCTTACGACATGTACGGCAGGTTACAATGTTGGTATTCTTTGCTTCCCCTTACGGTTCCGATAATGCAGGGACGAGACGTTCATTGTATCAAACTATTGTTGTTGTTTGTTTGTTTGTGTTTTTTATCATCATCATCATCGTCGTCAACGTGTGCCATGCCGATAAGCAAGGGCGGTCATGTTTCGACAACTCACACGTTCATCGATTATGCCACGTAGCCAAGAAATCTAGATATACCCTTCTCTGCCTTCCCCTTGTTCTATTCCCCTCAATTTTACCAATTGTCACCAAGTTATCCAGTTTTTTTTCTCATAACGTGTTCAAAAATTGTTGACTGCTTACATCTAATTTCTCTAATTGGTTTACGGTTTTCATTTGTTTCATTTAGGACATATTCATTTATTTTTTTATTTTTTTGGGTATGGTTACAGTTGTTACATATCCCCATTGTATTCTTTGAGGAAGTTAGTTTCATGTCCTTTACAGGATATCGCAATCAACCCCATCATTTTTGGCTGTTTGTCATTTTCGGGAAATTTTCTGTTCAATATGTGGCTTTATGAACGACCTATCGTTCATACCATTGTAAACTTACAACCAAAGCTTCTTCTTCTTCTTCTTCTTCTTCTTCTTCTTCTTCTTCTTCTTTACTTCTCCTTCGTTCACCACCAAATGTCAGAATGAATGACTGTAAAGAAAACAGCAGTCAACTTAAGTCAACCAACGTTTTCTGCTCCAAGACCACCCGCGCTGCCTTCCAACCTGGTATGTCGGGGTTGCGAAACTCCGTTCACTACCCCTAAACCATAGACGAAGACAATCATTGAGAACATGAATATTATTACTGGCTGCTTGGTTGGAGGTGAATCAGCTCGAGAACCAGGTGCTGACTCTTACGTCTAATGCATTGACTCTCAAGGTATCTGATCACGAAGATGGGTTCTGCCTATCGGAGTGAGGTTGGTGTACAGAGTTACCCCCTCGATACCCAAACACAAACTCCATGGACACTGTTGCAGAGCCCTACGTCCCTTCTCCGATCTCAGAAACAAGTGGGGTGCAAGACCGAGACTGGCTCTGCTCATCGGTGGAGAGGCCTGTTAGGATGAGACCGAGATTGGCTTTGCTCATCGGTGGAGAGACCTGTTAGGATGAGACCGAGACTGGCTCTGCTCATCGGTGGAGAGGCCTGTTAGGATGAGACCGAGACTGGCTTTGCTCATCGGTGTAGAGGCCTGTTAGGATGAGACCGAGATTGGCTCTGCTCATCGGTGGAGAGGCCTGTTAGGATGAGACCGAGACTGGCTTTGCTCATCGGTGTAGAGGCCTGTTAGGATGAGACCGAGATTGGCTTTGCTCATCGGTGGAGAGGCCTGTTAGGATGAGACCGAGACTGGCTCTGCTCATCGGTGGAGAGGCCTGTTAGGATGAGACCGAGATTGGCTCTGCTCATCGGTGGAGAGGCCTGTTAGGATGAGACCGAGATTGGCTCTGCTCATCGGTGGAGAGGCCTGTTAGGATGAGACCGAGATTGGCTCTGCTCATCGGTGGAGAGGCCTGTTAGGATGAGACCGAGATTGGCTCTGGTCATCGGTGGAGAGACCTGTTAGGATGAGACCGAGACTGGCTCTGCTCATCGGTGGAGAGGCCTGTTAGGATGCAAGCAGGTCGTGATTCAGTACATCACGTGTAACTAGCTGTGTCTAGGTGACATTGGGAGGATAGATGACGTTAGAATACAAAATAACATTTTTTGGTGAATTACAGCTGGATAACAGATCTGGGGGTCATTCTCTACTTCGATATAAGATGTGCGTAAGCGAGACATGGTTGATACAGGCATTGATATTGCATATCGGGAGCATGTCGCCTCTGATCGTGTTGCATGGTGAAAAAGATCAGAAATGAAATAAAGACAAAGGAGAAAATTATTGCAAATACGTCGTCACACACCAAAGGTGTGAGAAATCAAAAGGTGCGTGATGGCTGAAATGACCATGTGTTCACATAAATCCATTGTCGACGGACATTTAAATCGGTAATTGGTCTGATCAGTCACATTCGCTAGGGCCAAGGGTTGTAGTTATTATGCTTTTTTTTTTTTTAACGCAATACAGCAAACTATCGTCTGTCAAGACGAAAAGGTGCTAGTTGTAGTAGTCTAGGCTTGGTTAATGTTTCCTCTACAGCTTTCATGTATTTCATAGTCAATAGACTCCAACTTAACTCCCAGAGATGTAATACAACCGTAACACGCCTTGTCTTTAGCAGTATATATTGTATGCAATTAGTAATTCATCATGTCATGTGCCGTGCCGATAAGCGTGGGCGGTCATGAATGTACTTCTCATTCGATCACCAGAGTTGTGGATCAGCTCATTGTTCTTGTCTCGACCATACCACGAGGCCAAGCCATCCAGGTATTTACTTCTTTGCCTTCCCCTTTTTCTCTTCCTTTCGATCTTGCCAGTTGTCACGAAGTTCTTCAATTTATTTCTTCTCGTAAAGTGGACATGTTATGAGAAGAAATGGATTGGAGAACTTATTGACAACTGGCAAGATCGAGGGGAATAGACCACGGGGAAGACCGAGAGGAAAATACCTGGATGGCTTGGCCACATGGCATGGACGAATCAGGAACACTGAGCTGATCCACGACTCCAGTGATCGAGTGAAATGGCGAGTCATGACCGCCCATGCTTTCCGGCATGGCACATGATTTATTGGTTGAAAGTGGCCAATAAATGTTGACTGTCTACGTCTAATTTCTCTAATCAGGGTACGATTTTCATTTGTCTCCTGTAGTACTTGGTCAATGGTTTTTCTGTCTTCCATGGTATTCTTTGCATATTCCTCAGAAACCACATTTTCACAGCCATAAGATGTTTTTCAGCTTGCCTGCTCATTGTCCACACTTCACAACCATACAAAAGCACAGGTTCTATGTAGCACCTCAACACTCTTTTTCTCGTTGCAAATGACATCTGTTTATTGGTCAGTATGTTCTCCATCTTGCAATGAGTAAATCAACGACAACGACAAGTAGAATCGGTCAGTTTGCTAGAACACAATCACAAGTGGCAAAATGGACGCTGCGGCTAAAACCTTCGTCTGCACATAATCAACAAACATACAAGGACTCATATAAGTACGTGAACAAATGTAAATGAACATACGCATCTGTGGTGAACAATATAAAATAACACGAAGTAATGCAGCTTTACAGAACAGGATTACAACACATACAGGACGTTGCGGCGACTAGACTTCATCAGCAAACAAATACATACACAAATCACAACATATAATCACGGAGAAGACCCTCCGGCGACTACATTAAGGCATACGGACGGGATGAGAAGAATAAAAAGATGGAAAAAATGAAAGCAATGAAGAGAAAATGAAAATTTGAAGAAGACAAAAATGTGCTACTTTTCTCAGAATCCCAAGCTGTGTACTAACACGAGACGATGCGGAATTGTTCCAACCCAAGATGTCACGACTCAGAATGTAATACTAATATGAGCCTGAACCTCAGCGTTTCTCAATGTAGTGAAGATCTGCTGTGTTATGGACTCAACATGTGTGCAACACGCGTCTCGTGTAGAGGTATAAGGCGCATGCCGGAAATCCGTGCTAAACTGGACCACAATAAAGGGGAGATTAGGGGTTGTTTTGTTTTTTTTTAAGCATTCCACGAAACTCCACGGGTGGTCAAAATAAAAGGAGATGAATGGGGGGAGAGGGGGGGGGTGGGGAGAGAGAGACATCCAGGAAAGCTAACAGTGATACTTATGAATGAAATTAGCAGAAATGCATGGGAGGTTGGGAAATAATAACAATTTAAGACAATCGATTTTATTTTATTTTTTTTTTTGGGGGGGGGGGGTGTTAGACCACACTAAGATGTTAGACCACACTAAGAGGGACAGTTGAAATTGAGGATGTGGTGGGTGTGATCGAAATGTGGACGGCTAATGCCGAGGTAGCGGGTTCGATCCCTACACTGGTCAGTTTGATTAAAATGTTGACTTCTCCTCCTCGACTTGGGGACGTATATTACAAGTACCTCAGAAGTCGGAGTGGGTTCGCCTGGATTCGCCTGGTTCGCGAGGGATACTGGTAACAGGGAAGCTAATCCACATGCAAAAAATTAGTCAGTATGCTACCAGCAGTAGCATGTGTATGGACTACGCTTGAATTCAAAGCGGGACAACGCAAAATAAAATTTAAAAATAATAATAAACACCCAGAGGACAATTTTGCCACACCAGGGGAAATAACCACACTCTTGTAGGGTTTATTTTGCCCAGAGAAATAACTGGTGGTGTCAATGACGCAATACTACACTGCGCACTGGAACAGGCAGTTTTCTTTGATCATATCATGGGAGGAGTCGCACTGGGAATATCGTGACAACTGGAAAGACCAGCTGTACAAAAGGCAGAGACATAGTCATTGAAATGATGTTTGATGGTCGTCAGACGGTTTCGGAGAGGAATAGCGTCCAGAGAATTAATCCAGGACATCGCGGAGCGAGATCTGTGGCGAGACTTGGACGTCGTGGTTATTGTAACATGTGTGGTTATTGTACCTTTGGAGTTATTGTTGTAGGTGTGGTTGTTGTGCCGTTTGTGGTTATTTTTATGTGTGTGGTTATTGTTATGTTTGTGGTTACTTTAACGTTGTGGTTATATTTATGATTGTGGCTAACTTGTGTTACGTTTGTGATTGTTGTACCGTTTGTGGTTATTGCTACGTTTGTGATTATTGTTGTGTTTGTGGTTATTGTTACGTTTATGATTGTTGTCGTGTTTGTGATTATTGTTAAGTTTGTGATTATTTTTTGTGTTTGTGATTATTGATATGTTTGTGATTATTGTTTTTGTGATTATTGTTGCGTTTGTGGTTATTGTTGTGTTTGTGATCATTGTTGTGTTTGTGGTTATTGTTGTGTTTGTGATTATTGTTATGTTGTGATTATTGTTGTGTTTGTGATTATTGTAACGATTGGAGTTATTGTTGTGTTTGTGGCTATTGTTATATATCTGATTATTAATACATGTGTGGTTATTGTTACGTTTGTGGTTATTGTTACGTTTGTGGTTATTCTTACGTTTGTGATTATTATTACGTTTGTGAATATTGTTAGGTGTGTGATTATTGTTATGTTTGTGGTTATTGTTATGTTAGTTGATATTGTTATGTTTGTGGTTGTTGTTATGTTTGTTGATATTGTTATGTTTGTGGTTGTTGTTATGTTTGTTGATATTGTTATGTTTGTGGTTGTTGTTATGTTTGTTGATAGTGTTATGTTTGTGGTTGTTGTTATGTTTGTTGATATTGTTATGTTTGTGGTTGTTGTTATGTTTGTTGATATTGTTATGTTTGTGGTTGTTGTTATGTTTGTTGATATTGTTATGTTTGTGGTTGTTGTTATGTTTGTTGATATTGTTATGTTTGTGGTTGTTGTTATGTTTGTTGATATTGTTATGTATTGCTTTATCGACTATACAAAGGCTTTTGATAGCGTTAGACATGTCAGCATGGTGGATATGCTAGCAGATCTACAAATTGATGGGAAAGACATTAGACGTATAAAAAACATATATTGGAAACACCAAGCTGCAATAAGGATTGATAATGAAGTGGGACAGTATCAGCCAATTAAGAGAGGTGTTAGGCAGGGATGTGTAATGTCTCCAGATCTTTTTTCCCTGTACAGTGAAAATATTTTCAGAAATGTAGAGGATATAAATGGAATCAGCATTGGAGGACGAAACATCAATAACATTAGATATGCAGATGATACAGTATTAATTGCAGACAATCCGCAGGACCTGCAACAATTAGTAGATGCGGTTGTTGTACACAGTGAGCAGCTGGGGTTAGAATTAAATTGTAAAAAGACTCAGGTTATGGTCGTCAGTAGGAAGGAAGAAGTGCCTCAAAGTAATATACAAGTAAATGGAAATATTCTTCAACAAGTGAATCGGTACAATTATCTTGGAACAGTTATAACATCTGATGGGAGATGCCTTGAAGAGATTAGAACAAGAATCGCCATGGCGAAAGTAGCCTTTAGCAAGATGAAAAACATTCTGACCAATAAAAAGATGTCAATTGAAACGAGAAAAAAGAGTGTTGAGGGGATACATAGAGCCTGTTCTTTTGTATGGATGTGAAACTTGGACAATGAACAGTCAAGCTGAAAAGCATCTGATGGCTGCAGAAATGTGGTTTCTGAGGAGAATGCAAAGAATACCTTGGACAGACAGAAAAACCAATGACCAAGTACTACAGGAGACAAATGAACAACGTAAACTGATTAGAGAAATTAGACGTAGACAGTCAAAATTTTTTGGACATGTTATGAGAAGAAATGGATTGGAGAACTTAGTGACAACTGGCAAGATTGAAGGGAACAGACCAAGAGGAAGACCGAGAGGAAAATACCTGGATGGCTTGGCCACATGGCATGGACGAGACAGGAACACTGTGCTGATCCACGACACTGGTGATCGAGTGAAATGGCGAATCATGACCGCCCACGCTTTCCGGCATGGCACATGAGTGATTGATTGATTGTTATGTTTGTGGTTGTTGTTATGTTTGTTGATATTGTTATGTTTGTGGTTGTTGTTATGTTTGTTGATATTGTTATGTTTGTGGTTGTTGTTATGTTTGTTGATATTCTTATGTTTGTGGTTGTTGTTATGTTTGTTGATATTGTTATGTTTGTGGTTGTTGTTATGTTTGTTGATATTGTTATGTTTGTGGTTGTTGTTATGTTTGTTGATATTGTTATGTTTGTGGTTGTTGTTGCGTTTCTGCTTTATTGGTACCTTAATGGTTATTGTTATATTTTTGATTATTATTACTTGTGTTGTTATTGTTATGTTTGTGGTTATTATTACGTTTGTGGATATTGTTAGGTGTGTGGTTATTGTTATGTTTGTTGATATTGTTTTGTTGGAGATTATTGTTATGATTGTTGTTATTGTACTGTATGTGGTTGTTGTTGCGTTTGTGGTTATCGGTACTTTTATCGTTATTGTTATATTTCAGATTATTATTACATTTGTAGTTATTGCTACGTTTGTGGTTATTGTTACAGTTGTTTCTAATGTTACATTTGTTATCATTGTTTCATTTGTGGTCATTGTTTCATAGGTGGTAATTGTTACATTATTGGTCATTGTTTGATGTGTGGTCAATGTTACATAGGTGGTAATTGTTACATTAGTGGTCATTGTTACATTAGTGGTCATTGTTACATTAGTGGTCATTGTTAAAATGTGTTTTAATTGCATTATAGGACATTGTTACATTAGTGGTCATTGTTACATTAATGGTCATTGTTACATTAGTGGTCATTGTTACAATAGTCGCCATTGTTACATGTGTGGTTACGCTCCTTAACTGAGTTCACGCCCTTCGAGTACATGGTTCTGCTGACGATCATTGCCAACTGCATCGTGTTGGCGCTGGAGGAGCATCTGCCTGAGATGGATAAACGCCACTTGCCTTGCAGCTGGTATGTGTATTTGTTTGTTTGTTTCTCTGTGTGTGTGTGTGTGTGTGTGTGTGTGTGTGTGTGTGTGTTTTTGTTTTTTTTTACAGCCCTGCAATTGTTTATTGGCATCTGTATACATCAATGATATAAGGTTTTCATTTTGTGTGGGGCAAGTGTAGACATTCAAATATCTAGACACAATATGTCGTATTTCATGGACACAAGAACAATCTTATTCAGAGGTTCTAGAAAAACTGGGAATGAAAAGAGTTAATGAAAGAAATAAAAAAAGAGGCAAGTGAAATATTTCGGCCAAATTAACAGACATAACACTCTTATTAAAACCATACTGGAGGTTAAGGTTGAAAGCAAGTGAGCAAGAGGTATACGACGATACAAGTGGGAATATAACACCAAGTGATGGACGAGCAGCAGTCTGACAGACAGTGTTAGAGATCCATTGCTGCCAATCTTCATTGTGGAGACGGCACCTGATTGATTGATGGATAACAACAGAGATAAAGAACATAATAGAACACGCAAAAGCTGCATTGTGTAAAATTAAGAACATCGTATGCAATAAATCCTTCACACTGGAGGTTAGAAAAAGTATTCTTGCATGTTACATAGAACCATTTCTACCATATGGCTGGGAATCATGGACAGTTAGTAAACAAGAAAGATATTAAAAAAACATTAAGTTTCATGACCTTCAAGGACGTAGCAGTCAACCCCAGCATTTTCGCTGTTCGTGATTCCTGGGCAAATTTTACGTTCAATAGTTTGCCATTGCTTTCTGAACGACCGGCTCCTATACCTTTTTTCGAAAAAAAACATGCACCGCCGTGTTTCGAACCCGGGTATACGGGCTCACAAACCGCGTTCGCAAGCCCTTAGCCACAGAGACCGGTAGATAGGACATAAAGAAAGATATACAAACGCTTAAATCTTCTGAGATGTGGTTTTACAGAAGAATGCTGAAAATTCCTCAGTCAAAATGGCAATCTAACGTTTTGGGAGAGGCTATGACAGAGACAACTTATCATAAACACCTGAAAGAGGCAGTCATCATGTTTTGTTCACATTATGAGAAGACAAACAAATTATACCATGTGACAGCTGGAGCGATATACGGAAAGAGAGTTGGAGGAAGACAGTAAGAGAAATTGTTGTGTCATGGGACGGAAGGGTGACAACACACGAATTCAGACATGCCGTTGGAGATCGCAAGAAGTGGTGAAGCATGCTCGTCAACGCCAGTCAGCAATGTATTTGATGATGATGATGATGATGATGATGATGACGATGATGATGATGATGATGATGATGATGATGATGATGATGATGAGGAAGAGAAGGAGGAGGAGGACAAGGAGGAGGATGATGATGATGAAAGAATGCCTAGCCATGGCGTCAGAAGGATAGAAGTAAATATAGCGAAGTTTCGATAAATTATAAAGACGAAACATTGAATGCTATATCGAACCTGTTCTGCTGTATGGAAGTGGATCATGGAATTTGACTGAACAAATAAGGAAGGGCTTGGAGGAAAAGGAGAGGTGGTTTCTGCGACAAAAGTGTCGAATACCTTGGGCTGCCAGAGTAGCTATCAACTGTTGGCTGGAAGAGGCTAATTAACGTGCAATATTATATACAACTTTAAGTAAGAGACAATGACGCTGGTCATGTAAATAGAACAGCAGCAGTGGAAATGTGTCGATTGGAAAGATCCGCGGCAGAAAAGGCAGACTAAGAGTTACAACGCTGGCTGCCCTACAACGAAGACATAGAAGAATATCATCAAAAGTATTGTTCAAGAACAGCAAAGACTGAGACCTGTAGAACGTCAAAGCCACTTGGCAGCGAACATGATGATGATGATGATCTGTGTATGCATGAGAGAGAGAGAGAGAGAGAGAGAGAGAGAGAGAGAGAGAGAGAGAGAGAGAGAGAGAGAGAGGGGGGGGGGGGGGGGGAGAGAGAGAATCTACAATTCGTCATGTTTACCTTCAAACTAGAACATGCCGCAGCAATTTCAGAACATACGAGGGTAAGTTAATAAGTAAGTCACAAATGACTGTAAAAACATAAATAACTATGATAACAACTTGAAACCAGTTTATTTGTATATAAAGGGACACTTTATTTCTCAACATAATTTCCACCAACATTGATGCACTTATCCCATCGTTTTACATTTTACATCGATGCACACTCCCTCACAAGCACATCTACCCACTTACAATCGCAAACACTCTAACAAGCATTGTTTTTGAGCATCAAGCACATGTTATCCCTTATTACACTTGCAGGACGAGACGGAGGTGTACTTTCTAGGCATATTTTGTGTGGAAGCCTCGCTGAAGATAGTAGCTCTAGGATTTTGCTTACACAAGGGATCATATTTACGCAACGTCTGGAATATCATGGACTTTATAGTTGTAGTTACTGGGTATGTATCCTCTCTACACATTGTGATAATTCTATGTTTAAGTGTTCGCTTGCGTGCTTGTTTGTTTTCATTACAGATTCAGTGCATTGACCCCTGGGGGCCAGGAGTGTCTCTTTCCCCCCCCCCCCCCCTCCCAATCACACTCTGTGAGATTTGAGGACCGCCGTGGCTGATTGGTTGAGCGAAGTGCCTTGTGATCAGAAGGTCATGGGTTCGTGTTTTGACTTCGTGGTTTTGTTCTCGAGTGCAGTTCATCAATTTGTCAAACTCCGCCTCAATGAGGATTCAGACATATCACAACGAGACCGTCAGTCCATATTAGTATACTGGTCCACTGGCACATAGCCGTCTTGACAGACGAGAGCTTGTTACATTGTGCTTCAAAAAGGCTTAATAATAACTACAACCCATGACGGTAGCAAACGTGACTGATCAGACCAATTTACGCGTTAAATGTTCGTCTACAATGGATGCATGCGAACACATCCGCATCATCTGAAGTCGCACACGCTCAGTGTGTGACTTATCTGCAATAATATTCTCCTTTGTCTTTATTCCATTTCTGATCATTGCCCTACATGCAACACGTTCGGCCGCGACTTACTCCAAATGTACATTATCAATATCTGTACCAATCATGTCCCGCTTACACACATCTGTGTATCGTAGTAGAGGCCGACCCCGAGATCTCTTACCCATCTGTAATTCGCCAAAAAAGATGTCCTCTGTTATTTTACAGCCATCTATCCTCCTAATGTGTCCTATCCATCTAAGTCTACGAAGACTGGGAACGGAATAAACCGCCACACAACCTGATCTTTCCAATACTTCAGTATTTGTGATTTTGTCTTGCCACTTAATACCAAGAATTCTTCGCAGACACCGCATATGAAAGTTGTTTAAACGTTTCTCTTGGTATGTGTAAGTTGACCAGGCTTCAGAAAGAAATAAAACCAGTACTAGGGTACAATCACGTCATCATTCAGCAATTCCTTACCGGTTGGGATTGGGCTTAGGTTGGCTGTGTCCTCCATGGATACAGATCCTGAGCCTCACTATATGTGAGGCGGACAATTAGACCACTCGACCACCATTTCTTCCATAATAAGTGTAATAAATTTGTAATAACTGTTATTTTGTTGGCAATATATAGCAGATGGTCGACAAACTGTAGCAGATGGTCGACAAAATGTAGCAGATTGTCGACACAATGTTGCAGATTGTCGACAAAATGTAGCAGATTGTCGACAAAATGTTGCAGTTGGTTGGCAAAATGTAGCAGATTGTCGACACAATGTTGCAGATTGTCGAGAAAATGTAGCAGATTGTCGAGAAAATGTAGCAGATTGTCGACGAAATGTAGCAGATTGTCGACAAAATGTTGCAGTTGGTTGGCAAAATGTAGTAGATTGTCGACAAAATGTTGCAGATGGTTTACAACATGTAGCGGATGGTTGACAAAATGTAGCAGATGGTCGACAAAATGTTGCAGATGGTCGACAAAATTTTAGATGGTCGACAAAATGTAGCAGATTGTCGACAAAATGTAGCAGATTGCCAACAAGATGTTGCAGATGGTCGACAAAATGTAGCAGATGGTTGACAAAATGTAGCAGATTGTCGATAAAATGTTGCAGATTGTCGACAAAATGTAGCAGATTGTCCAGAAAATGTAGCAGATTGTCGACAAAATGTAGCAGATTGTCGACAAAATGTTGCAGATTGTCAACAAAATGTAGCAGATTGTCGACAAAATGTAGCAGATTGTCGAGAAAATGTAGCAGATGGTTGACAAAATGTAGCAGATTGTCGACAAAATGTTGCAGATTGTCGACAAAATGTGGCAGATTGTCGACAAAATGTTGCAGACTGTCGACAAAATGTAGCAGATTGTCGACAACATGTAGCAGATGGTCGCCAAAATGTAGCGGATGGTTGACACAATGTTGCAGATTGTTGACAAAATGTAGCAGATTGTCGACAAAATGTTGCAGACTGTCGACAAAATGTTGCAGTTGGTTGGCAAAATGTAGTAGATTGTCGACAAAATGTTGCAGATGGTTTACAACATGTAGCGGATGGTTGACAAAATGTAGCAGATGGTCGACAAAATGTTGCAGATGGTCGACAAAATTTTAGATGGTCGACAAAATGTAGCAGATTGTCGACAAAATGTAGCAGATTGCCAACAAGATGTTGCAGATGGTCGACAAAATGTAGCAGATGGTTGACAAAATGTAGCAGATTGTCGATAAAATGTTGCAGATTGTCGACAAAATGTAGCAGATTGTCCAGAAAATGTAGCAGATTGTCGACAAAATGTAGCAGATTGTCGACAAAATGTTGCATATTGTCAACAAAATGTAGCAGATTGTCGACAAAATGTAGCAGATTGTCGAGAAAATGTAGCAGATGGTTGACAAAATGTAGCAGATTGTCGACAAAATGTTGCAGATTGTCGACAAAATGTAGCAGATTGTCGACAAAATGTTGCAGACTGTCGACAAAATGTAGCAGATTGTCGACAACATGTAGCAGATGGTCGCCAAAATGTAGCGGATGGTTGACAAAATGTAGCAGATGGTTGACAAAATGTAGCAGATTGTCGACAAAATGTTGCAGACTGTCGACAAAATGTAGCAGATTGTCGACAACATGTAGCAGATGGTCGCCAAAATGTAGCGGATGGTTGACAAAATGTAGCAGATGGTCGACAAAATGTTGCAGATGGTCGACAAAATTTTAGATGGTCGACAAAATGTAGCAGATTGTCGACAAAATGTAGCAGATTGCCGACAAGATGTTACAGATGGTCGACAAAATGTAGCAGATTGTTGACAAAATGTAGCAGATTGTCGACAAAATGTTGTAAATTGTCGACAAAATGTAGCAGATGGTCGACAAAATGTAGCAGATTGTCGACATATTGTAGTAGATTGTCGACAAAATGTTGCAGATAGCACCATCACATTTTGTCAACCTGAATGTATGAAGGAGTAGTTGGCCTTCTTTCCCTCACTTTCGCGGGCAAAGAGCCCATACGTCAAACCGGCGTTAGACCGTGTTCATGAAATTATCAGCGTTTTTCGTTGTCAACTTCAATAACTCGCCCGCTACAGTTGTTAGGCGTGGATTACAATCCTGGATGGTATGGAACTTAAGGGTGCTTGCTATCATGTTGACATCGAACACCGCTGAACGGAAAATATAGCAACAGTGCTTGACACAAGAAAAGCACATGCATATAAAAGTAAACGTTTCGACTAAAGAGTTCTTCAGCGGCCAAACTACAGGCAACAAGAATCATTGAGAAGTTCCGGTTATTTCGTGGGGTTTTTGATATTTTTATTTTTAGTCACAGAATCTGTGTCTACGTCTTCATTGAAAGAGATTGTCGAAGTGTTCGGTCGTTATATGTCCTTTTATAAAGCCTCATAGTTACATATTGTGTTAAGGCGTTCTAGTTAGTCCCCGGTAAGCATCTATACTAGCATATACACAACCTGGCGACTGCTCGGGTAATCAAAGTCTTTTTATGCAGCCCTTCAAAAAGCTCACCCATCATGTCCCATTAGTCATTAGTCGGGGTTCCAACATCACAGCAAAGGGTTGTCCCCTTTACGCTCCTTTCCCGTGCCAGTGAATATCACACAAAATGTTCCTCACTGCCCCATGTGGAAAGTGGAAAAGACAGGAGTCTCGACAAACAACGGCCCGCTCAGGCACACTGTGTAAAATGCCACCGCCAGAATGTCACCACATAAGTCCACAACGAACAATACAGTTCATCCCTGATGGAGTTGGCAGTCACTTTCCCAACCAGATGTTCACCCACAAAGTCTCGACGTTTCTAGATATTGCTGGTCCGTTTCTAGATGATTTCTATCCACCACGCCATTTTTCCTCCGAAATGTAGATCACGCAACAAAACAACCTCTAACAGACGTAAAGAAACATTTCACTGTACATAATGCCGTCGCCAGAATACCAACACAAAAGTCCTCCTCGAAAACACAGTTCATCATCGATGGAAACGACAGTCACCAGAAAAACCAGCAGCCACACATTTCTGCATAAGACAAGAAAACCGCTCGCTTCTGCGACACACCAGCCGCCATATATTCAGATATTTCTGGATGTTATTGTCCGTATCTAGATGTTATCTAGCCAGCTACGCCATTTTGAGCATGCAGATCACACCACAACACCTCGGACAGATGTAACAAACATTTCACTGTACATAATGTTGTCTCCATAATGCTAAAACAACAGTCCTCCACGAAAGCACGGTTTATCGTCAAAAGAAGCGGCAGTCAACCAAAAGACCAGCAGCCACACATTTCTGCATAAGTCACAAAAACCTGTCAATTCTCGGACATAGCCAGCCACCATTGCTCTGAACATGCTGATCATGCTCCACAACCTCGGGCAGATTTAAAAGCATTTCACACGAAATTTACAACTCACAGTGTCGCGCCACGAACTCGTCTTAGTAGCAGGGCGACGGAACCGTAAACTACCAGTCCAACAGGAGGGAAATGCGAATGCAACGGTAGCCACGAGCATAAACACCCAGAGGCCTTAACCGTTTCACTGCCTATCCGTCATGCATGTTTTAAACATCCCCCATCATGTCTCATTAATGGAACTAAGGGATGTTATGATAGTTTAAGGCTGATCGTGGTGTGTCTGAAGCAGCACACCATATGTGATTGGCTGTTCTTCGAATGTTCCAACGTGTCACACGTGATTTGTAATGCCTCATCAAGTGACCTGATGACACATTCTTCTGAGGCTTTAATCATTTCAGCCGGCATCGAGACCCGGGAATATTAATTCTGGACAATTATTAAGCAAACAAGAAAATCTCGTCTCGGCATCGAGACTGTTGAATACGTGGTAAAAGTAGTTCTTCGGTAGATCCTGCCGCTGAGATGTGAAATGTTACATCATTTAATCCTTCACATATTCTAGGCCACAACATGTGAGGCGGGTCGTTCAGTTCCTTTCCTCGTCACTTTTCCTTCCAGGACAATTTCTATTACTTTTAAAAACTTATTTTTGTCTGGGTTGAGGCCAGAACCGCACTGGTGGCAAAGAAATAACTCTGCCTAGCTGGGAATTGAAACGGGACTACAGCATGAGCAAGCAAGCGCACTATCCAGTGAGTCATGCTGGTTCCTTAACAACATGAAAGGAAAGGCAATCAACATGAATTTATTTAAATGTTTTGAAAGAGGTTATGGGAGAAATAAAACTGACCACAAACATCGGCGGGAGACAGTCACATTTTTGGGGCACAGTTTGAGTTGAGATACGCTGTGCCAAAAGGCAAGATAACTAGGAAGAGAGAGACAGAAAAACAGAGAAAAAAGTAAGTTTAGAGCGAACAAACATTTATGGCGGAAAATGGGAAGTAGGGGTGTGTCACAGTTATGACCTAAGAGTTATTAATATAGTAGCAGACATGTTGTATTATATATCACATTAAAGGAGACTGCTATAGAAAACTACTGTATTTATATTTTAATTAAGACATCATTCTGTGACAACATTACGGCGATATATAAGCCTGTGGCAGTCATGGGAAGTCGACTAAGACGATTAATCATCCCATGGCATTTGATCAGCTAATATTGACTGAAGGTCACGTGGTAATTTGTCTGAATATTCATTGAGGTGGAATTAGTCGCGGTTCCAACTTCATGGCATAGAGTCGCCCCATTATGCTCTGTTCCTGTGCCAGTGAATAACATTAACGTATGTGAAAAGTGAAACAGATAGGAGTCTCGACGAACCAACAGCACAGCTATACTATGCATAATACCGCTGCCGGAATGCCAACACACAAGTTCGAGGTAGAGTTTGACCGCTCTGCGTTCATTATGGCATGAACAGATATCAACGCGTGTGATGATGTAGTGCTACAGAAATGGGAGATGGGGAGTGTAGTATCCCCATGTCTATTAGTCTGCACTTGATGGTAATGACTGCGATGAGAATGGTGGTGGTGGTGGTGGCAATGATTGTGTTGATGATGAGGAGTCGAGGAAGATGAGGATGAATACGTTTTGATCATTACAACTTTGCGCGTTTCGTTTCATTTATTGTTTTTAGTAAATGTGAATCATGAAGGCGAGGAGTAGCTGACCGAGTTGCTAGAATGCCGGATTCTCCTTCGGGAGACCCGGGTTCGAATCCTCGGTGAGGTGTTGAGTTTTTGGTTTTTTTTTTTCTGTCGGGGGCAAAAAGAAAACTCTAACCTGCACAGTTCGTGGAGACTGCACTAGCCAGGCGGCCTTAATTCCTCAGGCTCAAGACCCCCCCCCCCCCCCCTCCCTCCCTCCCTTTGCCATACATCGCGAGGTCTATGTTGGCAGTACAAAAAAAATAACAGTTAATGAAAGATCCGCATAAATGAAAAATAAATGAGACGTACAGGCTACATTTAGAATTGTAATCAGATAATATCAAAGAGCCTGTCTCCCTGGCCATGGTGTTAACGGCTGTCTCCGTAATCCCGTATATTCTCGTGAGTAACGTAACCTGCGCGAGAATCGGCAGCGGTTCTCGCCGCGTTGGTAGCTTAGGGGTATGTGAGCCGGTCGCTCAGCAAGCAATGGCAAACTACTGATCATAATCTTGTCTAGTACATTAACAGCAGCTGAAGAGGGCTGATGTTGACTGCAACGTCCTGTAAAGGATATGCAACAACAACAACAAAATGGCAAAGAAAATTGCAATGAGATCTCAAGGCTTGCAGTAAGACAACAACATTTGTCTGAAGTCAACATGAAATTATGAGGATCAACGCAACAAGAGGAAGAATCAAGAAGAGGGTGAGTGGGATGCGGTGGGGGGGGGGGGGGGGGGGGGACAGTATAAAGAATATGGAATCTCGGCGCAGTGCTTAAACTCCACAGCACCGAGAATCCAGGTGTTTGTAACGAGATCATAATGGTTGAGATTATGTTTGTGGTTAGGTTTTAATTATATTATGTTTTCCTGCACCAACACCATTAGATCAGGGTAGAGTACGAGATCTGTTTGTCTCAAACTCGAGCTACGGATGTGAAAAAATAGGATGTTTACAAAATAACCGAAACCCAGCCATTAGCATGCTCCAGCTGATTCTAGAGTAATCAGGATGATCATCTTACCAAACCAGGGGGGGAAACTATAAGGATAGTGCATATATTAAATTAATCGGTAGTTTAAAAATAGCAGACAAACAATTAGATAAAAAATAGGTTAAATAAATACCCTGGTCTGACAACTACGCTGGGCTGAATATACACAAGTGGCTGAGTGAAAAGAAGAAGTAACAAAGGACATTTATGATTGTTTAAGTCCCGCTAATCACTGGTATCATGAAGGCTAATAGACTACAATGGCTGGGGCATATAGAAGAATGGAAGATAATAGGGAAACAAAACTCGCTTACACTCAGGAAATAAATGACCGTAGACCCCGAGGTAGACCAGAAGACGGTGGAGAGATAATATATATACAGACCTACAAGCACTTGGAATCAACGACTGGCAAGAGAAGGTCAACCAGAGAGACGAAGGAGACGGATTGTATCTGCAGCAAAGAACCTCAATGGCTCGGAACGCTGAAGAAGATATATATATATATATATATATATAATATATTATATATATATAGATATATATATATATATATTTATATATATATATTGCCATGGGCCCAAAATATGCTTTGATACATTAAAACACTCATAAAAACTCTGTCATCTGCAGGAAGAAAAAGGAATGTTTAAAGCACCTTGAACCTATGCTGCTATATGCATGTAAACAAAAAAAGGGACAATAAACGACAAGTGATAACCATCTAAAGGGCAGTGGAATGTGATCTCACGTCTAACACATGGAAAACAGTAAATAAATTGATAAGGTTCTTCAAGAAAAAATGGAAAATTTTAATGATTAAAAGAAATTAGAATGTAGAGAGTCACGATGTTTGTATGAATCACCAAAAAAATCAAGATGTAGATCCTGCGCGTGATGATTACAACGAAGTTAAAGAACTGGGATGTGTGGTTGAGTCAATGGGGGGGGGGCCTTAAGAGTCAAAAAAGTCACAACTGTTCCAGGGATTGGCCTAGCCACCGGAAGTGAGAAACACCGATAGAGGGAAGTGGAGGCGCCGGGAATGGTCAAATAGGGAAACAATAGTGAACTATTCTGCGGGTACGGGAGGGTTGGGGGGGGCGGGGGGGGGCACTGGAGGCACAACACAACACACACAAAAAACAGTGCGCAATCATACTAATGATGAGGGACAAAGGTGAAGCTGGAAGTTAAATGAAACTGTTTGTTGTACATGAGGTCGTGAGGGAGAGAATTAACCCAACAGGGAAATGAGACGGTTTCCAGTGTCTTATCGTAAGTTACGATCACGTCGTTGAGATGCGCAAGATGTGCTAACCGTGACGTAATGTCAGCCACGCCACAAGCGGTTAGAACTGATGAAGGGTATATGAGATGTGATGAAAATATAGCAAGGGCACTAAGATAACTGGATGTCTTGGTACATGACGAACTGGAAAAACCAACACACAGACCTGCAGAACAGATTTGTTCGACTTTGACAGAGTAGAAAAGAAAGAGAAAAGAGTTGTTTGCGTAAAGAAAAAGAGCTGTTTGAAATGACAGGCAGGAAAGAATCTGTGACTGGTTGAAGGAGAAAAGAGTATTTATTTTCACCAATTACAACAGGATGAGATGTTGTATGAATCCTCAACAACCAAGCCGTCGATCACTCAGGAGTCATCCGTCACTCAAACTGGCCACTGCCGTGGAGAGTGAGTGAACAGAAAATTTGTATTTGGTTTGAGGTGCATTAAGTGCCAGCTGGCATGTTGTAGGTTTTTAGTCGCAGAATTTTCTGAATTTTATTTTCATTGGGTGTTGTGCTAATCAGTCCTGACAATAAATAGTGATTGACTTTTAATACTTATTAATTGTGTATTAACAATAGCTCTAATGATGTCGTAGTTTTCTATGCGATAATTATTTCGCATTTTAAATGTATTTTTGACATTTTTCACAGTGATTATTTATTTTATTTTATTTATTATTATTATTTTGACTACAAGGTTTGTTTCATTTTATATATACACTCTTCTGAAACATTATCAAACGCAATATTTTACTTCAGTATGGAGATACAAACAAGGTATCATAGTTTGTTGCATGGCATATTCGTTTACTCTCCTAGTATGCTATTGTAGGAAATCACACCAGCATAAAACAAAGCAACAGGGAATCATTCCAGCGGGAGATACACATGCCATACGATTCCAACATAATTATACTACCTGCCACGGTAATGTCACTTTTTAAGTGATGTGGAATGCTTAATCGCTTAAGCGATTCCCGCTATCTGCCATGGGCCGATATCCAATAGTTTTCTTATTCAAAGCCCCTTAAAGTATGATATAATACACATGTCTGCTACCATATAACAACTTTTAAGTCATACTGTGACACACGTCTAACTTCCCATTTTCCGCATGCAATTTTTTGTTTTTTTTGTGCGTCCAGACCTGATTTTTCTTTCCTGTATTTCACTGATCTGTTGAACTGGCTGTTCATGTCCGATTTGTTTACAAATACAGCTTAACATCTGAATCACAGCTGCTTCTGCATATCTTAACATTCGTCCATTTTGATGTGTGAGCACACACAACTCAGTCTCTATAATCACGTGGCCTGATCGAGCATTGGCGTGTCATGGGATCTGTAGTTTTCCGTCCGCAGCTCTTACTGGCTACCAGAATATTCTTGTATACTCGGTCCATCTCAGTTGGGTAGGTGTTATATGCCCATTAATTCAGCTGCCGCTCTGTTGTGCTAATATGGGTAGATTGGCGCCTACAATGACATTGATAAATGCTAGTTAGATGTGGAATCGTCCTGAGGGACAGGAATCTCTCACGGCTGGTGTGGTGGTAGGCTGTTTTTGTAACTAATATACTGAAGCTGCAGCACATAGCGCTGTAGTAATTCGGTGTCCTGTCTTTGTTTTCTTGCAATCGCATCGAAGGTTAGTTTAACTGATGCAGAAAATGAACCTGTAAAGTCACCTCCCAGTTGTACAGAGGGCATACAAGGTCCTCGTGTTATGAGTTAGATTGCGTTGTATCGATTCACAATTGCACTGCTCAGTGAACGGATTTATGATGATAATACATGGTCCTTTGATTGTGTACACGTTGGTCTACTGCTGTTTGCTTGTACAACAGCATGAAACGGTTATAAGTACGTGGAGTTTGGTGACTGATGTTACATCACCTTCTACGCGGGGGGGGGGGCGGAAGGGGAATTGGGGGATTTTTTTTGAGGATTTATTATTGATGGGATTTTTTTATTTTTTTTGGAGGGGGGTGGGGGATTGTTGTTATGTTTGATTTGTGGTTGAGAGGATTTTGATGGGGGGGGATGGGGGGGGGATATTGGGGGGTGGGGGGGGGGGGGATTTTTTTTTGATTTTGGGGCGGGGATAAATAAAC
>JACEFZ010027547.1:182500-205000 GCA_014155875.1 Cepaea nemoralis | reverse complement strand
GTCAAGTTGCACGCAATATAATTTCCTTTTGTTTATATACTTGTGATGTGTGACGACATAAAAATAATAAGTTTAAATATATCTGGTATACGAACAAAACAACAACACATGTGCACACTCATACACAATTACAAACCAGATTTCATTCTGCTACAAGAGACACATATTCATTCAGATATACATGGCGCACAAATTACAACACAATTAGGACTAAGACATGCACACTTCAGTTTAGCAGTCCAAAACTAGATTCTAGGACAGCCCATATTACAAACATCAGATAGGTGGAACATTTTAAAAACAAATCGGGATAGCCAGGGTAGAATCAGCATAACACAGATAAGTAACACCTCACATACCATATACCATTGTCAACATACATGCACCACCAAATTACAACTACCAGCCACAATTTTATGAAGAACTAGACACACTACCCACACACATACAGAAGACAGAACATCATACTCTGTGGAGATTTCAACTGCGTCTTACAGGCATTGGATATTGTCAGGATCTTCTATTAGGCTCGTTGGCTAACACATGTGAGACAGTACAAGTACAACGTGATTCGACGTAAGACACAGCAACACAAGTTCTATGGATTTATTGCCACATTAAATACATAATGATAATTACAGCAATGTACAACATATAACTCACAACCCACAATACAGCTCATAGGTCTGGCGCTCAAGATATCAGTCGTTCAGCTTACAACCACGGAGATTCACACAAACGCCTTGCTCTCGTCACACACGTCCGTTCAGAGTCCTGTCCCAGCTAGGTCTCCGCTATCACGCACACGGCCCACTGCCTCTGGTGGGGTCAAGTGGCTTTGCGTGCGTCTGTCGTCAGCCTGACCGCTAGTCGCGTGTCAGGTACCAATCTCGCCAGCCGACAACTCTTGTCCGCCGGGTGCCGTAACGATGTTGCTGCGTAGCTAGGCTCTGACATTCTCCCCGGGTACCTCAATGAAAGATGCCATCTTTCATTCATGATGTATGTATATACTGGGGTAGTGTTAATTTCATGTCAGAGACTACTCTTTCCCAGTGTTATGCATGAAATACATATATGGCATAGAAATATATACGCTAAATGTAAGTTGCATTGAAATGACAAATGAAGTACAACTTTTAACACAATTCAGGTCTCATCCCCCTGATGCCTGGTTACCTTCATTGCAATAATACCCAGTCAGATCAGTAGCACCAGCTTCACGCATCTACCTCGCAGCTATTTGAAAAAAAACGTAATAATATGATTGTTTTGCAACAACCATCTAGCCAGACTGAAATACGGCTTTGTATTTAGTCGTATTAAACACTTAAACTCTGCCCTCATTTGGTCAGGAGTTCTTATGTTGGTTTGCAATGTTGGCAGCTCTATGACATGCTTGGTGGACGCCTACCTGCTGTGCTAACCATTTGAGCAACAAAATGTCTATCTATACAATATACATTAATGAATATGTTTCAAATTATGGCCCTTGATGTAATTCAGCAAATGCAAGGGAAGTAATTTTGACATTTTAAGAAATTCCATACATTACAATAATTATTTAATTTCTTAGCGTCATTGCTTGACGTTTCTTCATAATTAACGAGAAAAAGTCGGTAATATGAATACATTAATCAAGATATGATTCTAAGATTACACTAATCAAAATAAATAAGTACCCAATTGGTATATTATATTTTATAGATTCAAAAGGATTTTACAAAGTGTCATACATTTTTGAAATTTTGTATGTCGTCTGCTAATTTGCTAGACTTTTTAAATTACACCGGAAATATACACGAAACGCAAAATTTGGTTGATGTTACACTGTCTGAACACAAATGATCCGGTTTATTCGGAACGGATAGTAAAATGTTCTCACAGTTCGTGTTTGATGTTATAGTATCACAACGGATTATGATGGAATGTTCTTATTCCGATGTGTTCACAACTTCTGGATAAAGATCGACTGTTCTTATTTCTGATGTTAAACGTCGAACAATTTGGATTAAATTCGCTGCAGAGGTGGTGTAGGAGTCAATGGTTCGGTTCACATTTGCACATGTTAAAATATCACGGTGAAGAAAATCACTCACAAATGTCACAATGGTAAAGTTCGCTTCTGGTAAGTGCTGTAAGCGTCTGTGACACTGTTCTTGCGTGCCTCATATATACAATTACTATTGTTCTCATTCTAACACATACTACACAATTATACTACACTCATTACATGACTTGATAAAATAAGTATATTATACATGTCGGTTTCTAAACCGTATCACAATTTTCATTATAGACCTTACACAGTAGGTGAATGGAAAAAAATTCACTCGTTGGTGGCTGTGTTGGGCTGAGTGTAATATTACACAGTGCACTCAGACATATGCTTACTGGGTCTGTCGGACAACGGGACAAAAGGTCGGCGATTGTATCTCATTCTGCGGGAATAATGGCGAATTCAAACTGAAATTCTGAAGCTTCAAGGACAGCGAGCAATTCATATATATTTTGATGGTACTGCGGAATTGATATACCTTAATGACTGTTGTCAGTTTCGATGATAAAGTGACGCTCCTAGAAGATATCTGGACAGCTTCGTTACACTTTTCTACTAAGGCCAATGGCCTCTATTGCGGAATGGACCATGCCCGCTCTCGGGGCCTTAATTTTCTTGATAGGAAACAAACGGATGCAGGATGTCGTTGTATTCCTGCAATAGGACTGCACCGATCGCCAATGGAGCTAGCATCTGTTCTTCAATCTGAAAGGTAAACGAATGTTGGGCAATTTAAGGATGAGATTAGGCGAATTCTTATCAGAAAAGTGTGCCAAAACTTTATCAAATGCATTTCGTAGGCATTCATCGTTTACAACTTTTTCGGGTTTATTCTTGGTTAGTAAGTTAGAAAAAACCTCAGTCAGTTCTGAAAAATCATGAATAAAGTTTCTGTAATAATTAATAAGTCCCAACAAACTGCGGACTTGTTTCTTATTTGTTGGAAGTGGACAATTTTAGAATTTTGGAGACAATTTTGTTGTCTGTCATGACAAAGCCATTGGATATTCTGTACCCCACAAAATGATATCTCTTGGTAAGCCATGCTCACCTTTGAAGGCTTCACTGTCAGTCAGTGCTGTCTGATACTAGGTAGTAGTAGTCGAACGTCCTGTCCAGGTGTTAATGTTATAGTTCCGTCGTTGTCTGTGTATGGACACAGATGTCGTCAGTATAGTGAATGATATTAAGAATGTCAGATAGAAGGAGTCGTATAGCAGACAAGGAAAGTCTGGAGTTACTGGATCTAAGGATTATAAGTGGGTTACGGTTAAAATCTTCCAAAAGGATTTTCAAATTTCATGTTGAGATCGTTTTTGAGTGCTATCTCCAAACCTGCACTCGTACATGTGTGTATACATTCAATAGTTCAAACAATAATAATACACCATGTATAGTTGTGAAATGTAATCGTGCATGTTTGTATGATCTTTTGCAATTTGTGTATATTTTCCAAAATATGTAGGGTTAATTTGTTGTTGATTTTTGTCAGTAATTTCACCGACTGATGTTTTACATTGTCAGCAAAGGTATGTGTCTGAGTTGATTTAAACATAGAGATTATGAGTGGTAGTAACAAAATTGGTTCAACAGTAATGACATAAGTAACAAAGTCTGCTGGTTTGTCATGAGTAATATCATCTGTGTATGTGTCATGATGATGTGGAAATATAACTGTTTGTGAAGACATTCGTTTTGTATTTACAATCAGTAGTGCAAGTATAACTATCCACTGTGTGCACTTGGTTATGTGTGTAGTTAACAGAGAGTATAGGAGGTATAATATATACCATGATGATTTGTGATCTTTCCTCGCTGTTGTGAACTGTTTGTTTTGTGCACCTTTTCCTCTTTGTGCTGATACACACCAGTTTCTGTTTCTTCTTGTTTCTGAGATGGTAATCACGTTGGTATGGTGTGGTATCTTGGTCTGTTCATCATGTTGTTGTATGATGAGTGGGGTAGTTAAGGTAGTATTTTTTGTGGTGTTAACTTTTTCCCTTGTGTGAGCGTTTGGACTCTATGTAATCTGTCACATTTAATACATTTCCAATTAATAAATCACAACATGGATTGTCTAATAAAGCACAAGTTACTCTAGCCTGATAGGAAAGGTGATTTTTATATTGGCCCATGCCATGGGATATTTCTCTACTGTCCCTGAAACAGTTTTGCAATAGATGTACTCATCTAGGTAGTCTTTAGGATCAGCTAAGGTCTTTCGAAGACCGATAAGACAGGACCCTGTAGTCGCGTACACATGTGCATACTGTGTCATTGATGTAACCTTCATGGAATGTTAGTTTTCCTAACGACAGTCTTGAGGTTTTGTTCATTTCCTCACTTTCCTGTTGAGTCTTCTACCTCTTTACATAAGGAATGAGTTGAGTGATGTTAACAACATTATTACAATATGGTACATAGTCTGATTTTGAGTCTATTACCAAGTTAGATTCCTCATTGGTAATAGGGACGGTGTGCCCGCATTTTAAGATACCATTTTCATAGAAGGTATTACAGACAGCTACATTTGTTAGCACTAAATACATCACAAGCCTGTGCTGCATGTACAGGATGTTTTTCTGCATTTCGTCTTCTGACGCTGAGCTATCGAACAAGGCGGCATTGGCTTTGTTGGTCATATGCCTGCCTCTACAATCCATGCGATGGTGACCGTAAGCCTTGCAGAGAAAACATTTACGTGCACTTTTGAACGATTTACGTTCTCTGTCTTGTCTGTTTACCATATTTTGCAAGTATGTTGGGTACCCTTGGTTTTTATCGCACATTCGTTTAAATGGTGGAAAAATTTACAGTGAATGCAATGTATAACTTTATCAGAGGTAGGCCTGTTGGTTTTTGCCTACTATAGTTGTTCTCATAGTTGGCTGCTGCTACCCAGTTACTGTCAGTAGCTTCAGTGGCAAAACCACTGTTTATTTGCCGTATAATAGGCCGACCCACGTCTTTCCATTTCTTCCACACTTGTGCATTCATTCTCCTGCAAGAACTTAGAAAAAGATGTTGGGATTAGAAGAAATAACTTTATCTCGAATAATGAGATCTTCTAATTTATCATAATTTTTGTTAATTTTGGCTGATGAAGTCCATTTGCTGAAAATGTCTCGGACTAAACAGAGGTAGTCAGAGAACGTTTGAGTTGATTTTGGACTCAGTTTACTGAATTGTTCTCTGTACCCTGCCTCATCTAACATGAAATGTGTCACTATTTTAGATTTAATGTAATGGTACTCTTTTCTGAGGTCTTTGGGGATGGTTTCAATGACTTTCAAAGGTTCCCCAGATAGACTCCTCATATATAAAATATTCCATTCCGAAAGTGGAACTTGGTAATGTTCATTAAAGTTCTCAAAATTTTGGGTAAAGGCTGCTATGCAGTCACCCGAGGTATAGTTACGAACGATACCTTGGTTACTTTTTATACTGGTTTTCTTTTTCCAGTCTTTCAGATTTCTTGGACTCTTTATTAATTGCAGTCTCGGTGTCGAGTTGTTTCATTTTCAACTGTAATTCAAGTTCTTCTCTCTTACTCTGAGCTGCTATTTCTGCTTTCTTAAGTTCACGTCTATCTCGCTTGTTTGGCAGCCTTTTCAATCTCTGCCGTTTTAGAGCTGTTTCCATCTCTGCTTGCTTTGTCTTTGCAGCCATTTCTACTTCGGCTTGCTTTAATGCTGTTTCCATCTCTGCTTGCTTTGTCTTTGCAGCCATTTCTACTTCGGCTGCTTTAATGCTGTTTCCATCTCTGCTTGTTTGGCAGCTCTTTCTGCTGCTCTATCTTCGCGTTCACAGTATTCAGCGTATTTCTTCTCACTCCATTCTGTTAATTTATCACCTTCTAACTTTAATTTTAATCCCATATCGATGAAATCAAATAATGACGACATGATGGAGAAAAATATGTCAATGAAAATCAATCACACCAAATATGTTGTAAATGGTAGTAGAAAAACAACTTACAATTGATTTGACTATACGATGCGTGCCCACTAATGCATACGTAAAGTTAAAGTGAAGAAAAATATACTCAAGTGCCCTTGGATATGGTGACGAAAGGTTGGGCAATCGGGCTAGAAAAACTGTAGGTCGTACTTCGGAACCACTAATGACCTCTACGGCAGGGTTATGGATGGTACGCAAAAACCTGCTTTGTTTTTGGAGAGAAATAAGTTAGCGTGTGGTTGTTGGTGTGTGCCTGTAAGTCACTAAGTGTTGATTAGGTTTGGATGGCGTCGAGTATAATTGTATGTCGTAAATTTGTCGTCAACAGTGTTTCTTTCAACAGAAATTACACTCTTTCCAAAACTCTTTGCGTTCCACAAACTCAATACACAAAAACAATCTATCTGTATTTGAACACTCAATAACATTGATGACACATCACTTACATCAAGATGACATTCAGTAAGGACGAAGACATCAAGTTTACAAGATGGCGACAAGGTCAAAATGGCGGCAAAATCACAATGTTGACAAGGTCAAACGGTGACAAGTTTAACAAATCACAAATGTTTAACACGTTTACAGGATCAAACAATATGTACTGTACATTTACTAATGATCTTAAACATATTTAGACAATGTAGTAATGGATCACACTGAGACTTTTCCGATCACATGTACATCACTATAACCTTGACAAATTTTACAAGTACAAGAATTATAGTTTTAAATCACAAAGACGAACAACACACGTCTAAATATATTAGGTTCTTAAATAAAGACGAGCAACCCACGTCCACACATGTCAGGATCTTCTATTAGGCTCGTTGGCTAACACATGTGAGACAGTACAAGTACAACGTGATTCGACGTAAGACACAGCAACACAAGTTCTATGGATTTATTGCCACATTAAATACATAATGATAATTACAGCAATGTACAACATATAACTCACAACCACAATACAGCTCATAGGTCTGGCGCTCAAGATATCAGTCGTTCAGCTTACAACCACGGAGATTCACACAAACGCCTTGCTCTCGTCACACACGTCCGTTCAGAGTCCTGTCCCAGCTAGGTCTCCGCTATCACGCACACGGCCCACTGCCTCTGGTGGGGTCACGTGGCTTTGCGTGCGTCTGTCGTCAGCCTGCCCGCTAGTCGCGTGTCAGGTACCAATCTCGCCAGCCGACAACTCTTGTCCGCCGGGTGCCGTAACGATGTTGCTGCGTAGCTAGGCTCTGACAGATATAATAGGCGGAGAAATGAAGACACAGCGTTAGGAGAATGGAAGGAGAAAGCACAACACAGTTAGAAACACTGCGAAACATTTTAGACACACACAATTTAATTGACACATTTCAGACACAAACATCCAAATAAGCGAGAACAACCCACACAAATAAAACACACCACACAGCAAGAAGATTAGATAGGATATATAAATCTGCAACACACCACATATTAAACACTAGGCACCTACAAGAGACATTACAGTACACAGACCACAAAGCATATTAGCACACATCAGTACAAGCAACATAAACACACAGATAACAAACGTTCACAACATTGGAAATTTTATAACACACTTCTAAAGAATACAGAATATGAGAAATACATGGTACAACTTTTACACATATATACCGACCACATGCGGCTGATAACATCGGACAATACTGGGACCTACTGAAAATACAATACGAAGCAGAACACAACACCTAGCATCTATCATACACAAAGACAGATTAAGACAAGAACAAATTATACAAACAGCCATACAACTAACAAAACAGATGGACAACAAAGCACCACATTTAAACATACTAGAAGAACAATTAGAGCAGCACCAACAACACAGATATCTAGGCGCCCTCCTTAGAACAAAACTAACCACAATCACGCAAGAGTCCCCCAGTAAACAATATTTAGGAATTGAACAGAACGTACAACACAGCAGACAAATAGGCAAAATAATAGACATGCAAGGCACCACACAAACAGAACCCGCGCAAATAACAGAAGCATTCAATCAATACTACACACACCTATTTACAGCAGAGACAGTAGACACACAGACACGAGACAAATTTCTAAAATACAGTAAAGAGCTGTCAGATGCAGACAAAGACATACTAGACACAGAACTAACACTAGCAGACATAACATACGCACTCAGCAAAATGAACAAAGACAAGACACCAGGACCGGACGGCTTGACTGTAGAATTCTACCAACATTTCTTTCCTATCTTAGGTGGCCTTCTTCTTAAAGTATATCAAGACGCCTTTGACAAAGAACAACTACCAGACAGTTGCAACATGTCGTACATAACACTCATACCTAAACACAACACAGACAATACACAGATGAAAAATTACAGACCCATATCTCTAATCAACACAGACTATAAAATACTAAACAAATCAGTGACCCACAAACTGTTAGAACCACTACTAGAAGCAATCAGACAAGACACCAACATCACAGGCACATTCATACCAGGCGGAGGAGAGCGGAAGTTGCTTGCATACGCAGACAACACCGCTTTCTTTCCCCACCAACAACACATCCGTTACAAATATACTCCACACCTTTACACAGTTTGGTAAGCGGGCGTGAGGCAAAATTAAACATACAAAAATCACACATAATGGGTCTCGGTAAGTGGCGAAACAAAACAGATTTTCCTCCCGACTTAACAGCCACAGACAACATCAAACTAGATGGGATAACATTCCTAACAACTCCCGACAGATGCACGCCACAGACATGACAAACCTCACACAAAAAATTTATAGACATGCCTGCCACAGATACAGGTATAAGACATCCACAATATTTGGTAGGAGCATCAAAGTTAACACATTCATCCTTCCCAAATAATATATTTAGTCACAGTGCTAGACCCTCCTAAACAGACAGTCACAGACATCAACAAACATATCAGACGTTTAATCTTTGGCAGCACAATCTATTCTATCAAACATAAGACACTCATACAGGACAAAAGTCAAGGGGGAATAGCACTACAAGACATACATTCAAAAATACAACGCTTAGAATCCAACACGTAGGACATATCCTCAATCAACTGAACAGCACCCACTTGCCACTCTATTACATAGAACTCAGACTGCAACACCTTAGAAGAATACAACTTAATTCAACACACCATTTTGGAACACTACCCGCTTTCTACACGACATGCATACACGCACCTTCAAGGACGCGAGCATTTACCTACACCAGACAACAAACCAGATTTACAAATATCTAGTCAATCAACAAGCACCCCCACTACGACTCAGAATAAAAAAGGGACAAAAATACTACATACAAGACTACACATGTACTTTTCATAATCTTCACAATCCACACATCAAACTCAAAGCAGAGAAATTACATACCGTTTAATCTTTAACATGTCATCTACTACGAAAAACAAGCACGCAGGTCAAAACAAATCTCTGGAGACGGAACATACAGGAAACCGAAGATCACATTTATTACACTTGTCCAACAGTCCAAACCGCACTAGACACACTAAGACAACTTATTGAAACATTTACTAAAAGAAAACAGATATGTACAAAGCAATTTTTTAAAACACTTTACCTAAATCTACCAAAGACAACCACACAAAATTGCTGATTTCTCTTGCAGAATACAGGTACCTAGTATGGTCCTGCTAGAAATGGCGCATTGTACAAATATAAAACGTACAATTCAAGTTTAATACTGCATATGTTCCAAAACAAAATAACACAAATATTCACAAACACACAGAGATAACGAAATAAAACAAGCTTATTTATTTACTCAATTGAATACCCATAATATGTATGAATGTGGACATGCACGCATATATGTGTACATGCACCACTATATGTGTATGCATGTATGTAGAATGTGGAATTATAGAATATGTATATAGAGGTTTATCTTAGAGGGCTATCATATAATACCGACACCTGATCGTCTTGACTAACAATAGTGCAGGTTGAACGGGAGTGTCCAAGACACGTCCCTGTTGTGGAAATTTTAGAACGTGTGTTGCGCCTCGCGACGCGAGCCCTGTGTGTGGCTTATTTTGTAAATACTTTGGAACACTTCTCACTAGGTGGTAACAAGCATTGAAGAGCACAGATGGTACACGCCGCAGCTCCTCTGGCCTAGGGAAACAAAGGCTTTGTGGAAATGTCCTTTGTAAGACCCAGCACCGGCCTCGTGTGTCTAGTGGCTGGTGGTCACTAGGCATTTTTGCGTTCAGCGGTTTTGCCGGTTTGCCTATTTTCAACACGATTTTCCAGCACGGATACATAGTTGTAGAATACCAAAGGCCAAATGTATGGTATTTGTATATGGGTAGCCAAGTATGTGGTAATTCGTGCAGGTATTTATGCAAATATAATCAGTGCTTTGTTTGATATACAAGTATATACATTAATATATGCACATGGAAATCCCCCCCCCCCCCCCCCCCCCACAATTTAAATAGAATAAGAATGTAAAGGTTATGCCCGAGATCACGGAAATCCATGTACAATCATCTGCAGAAAGCAAGAGATAGATCAAGACAGAAGTGCAATAGAATAAGAATGTAAAGGTTATTGCCCGAGATCACGGAAATCCATGTACAATCATCTGCAGGAAAGCAAGAGATAGATCAAGACAAGAATGTGTGTGTGTGTGTGTGTGTGTGTGTGTGTGTGTGTGTGTGTGTGTGTGTGAGGAGAGAGAGAGAGAGAGAGAGAGAGAGAGAGAGTAGTGATAGATGGACAGTTGTAACATGCATTCCACTTGTGGAGATGGAAATGAAACGAGGAAGTGTGTTTTACATGCACTATGCCATAAATTTCATATTAGCATAACTGTATATGCATGTATTTGTTTTGATTAACGCATGTAACACATAACACTAACAAACGCAACGCTCTGTAATATACACAAACAAAGAAACACATATTACACCTTGTACATTGCTTTGTATGCAATAAACGTTGGAGAAAAAAAAAAGTAGTATTGCTTTGGTCTGGCTGCACTGTTCACTAATGTTCGCATTCGTTGTAAATATTGGTGGCCCCTTCGGGGGCAAAGGCTAATATCCAGAGTAGGTGCCCATTCCCTCGCGCCCTCACCGCGGCCTACCCCGTACGCACACACACTTCCATAGACTGGGACTCGAACCCACGTTCCCGGCTCCTATTTGGTCTACTTATCTATATAATTAGACCACACGCCCGGGGCCTTACCTCGCTGACTATAAATGGTCCAGGGACGGATCGGGAAGCCGAAGTGGCCGGCAAGGGCACCTGTGGGTACCGAGGGCTGGTACTCACAGGTGCCCTTGCCGGCCACTTCGGCTTCCCCGATCCGTCCCTGGACCAATTTATAGTCAGCGAGGTAAGCCCCGGGCGTGTGGTCTAATTATATAGATAAGTAGACCAAATAGGAGCCGGGAACGTGGGTTCGAGTCCCCAGTCTATGGAAGTGTGTGTGCGTACGGGTAGGCCGCGGTGAGGGCGCGAGGGAATGGGCACCTACTCTGGATATTAGCCTTTGCCCCGAAGGGGCCACCAATATTTACAACGAAATGCGAACATTAGTGAACAGTGCAGCCAGACCAAAGCAATACTACTTTTTTTTTTCTCCAACGTTTATTGCATACAAAGCAATGTACAAGGTTGTAATATGTGTTTCTTTGTTTGTGTATATTACAGAGCGTTTGCCGTTTGTTAGTGTTATGTGTTACATGCGTTAATCAAAACAAATACATGCATATACAGTTATGCTAATATGAAATTATGGCATAGTGCATGTAAAACACACTTTCCTCGTTTCATTTCCATCTCCACAAGTGGAATGCATGTTACAACTGTCCATCTATCACTAACTCTCTCTCTCTCTCTCTCTCTCTCTCTCTCCCTCACACACACACACACACACACACCACACACACACACACACACACACACACACATTCTGTCTTGATCTATCTCTTGCTTTCTGCAGATGATTGTACATGGATTTCCGTGATCTCGGGCAATAACCTTTACATTCTTATTCTATTGCACTTCTGTCTTGATCTATCTCTTGCTTTCTGCAGATGACTTGTACATGGATTTCCGTGATCTCGGGCAATAACCTTTTACATTCTTATTCTATTTAAATTGTGGGGGGGGGGGGGGGGGGATTTCCATGTGCATATATTAATGTATATACTTGTATATCAAACAAAGCACTGATTATATTTGCATAAATACCTGCACGAATTACCCATACTTGGCTACCCATATACAAATACCATACATTTGGCCTTTGGTATTCTACAACTATGTATCCGTGCTGGAAAATCGTGTTGAAAATAGGCAAACGGCAAAACCGCTGAACGCAAAATGCCTAGTGACCACCAGCCACTAGACACACGAGGCCGGTGGCTGGGTCTTACAAAGGACATTTCCACAAAGCCTTTGTTTCCCTAGGCCAGAGGAGCTGCGGCGTGTACCATCTGTGCTCTTCAATGCTTGTTACCACCTAGTGAGAAGTGTTCCAAAGTATTTACAAAATAAGCCACACACAGGGCTCGCGTCGCGAGGCGCACACACGTTCTAAAATTTCCACAACAGGACGTGTCTTGGACACTCCCGTTCAACCTGCACTATTGTTAGTCAAGACGATCAGGTGTCGGTATTATATGATAGCCCTCTAAGATAAACCTCTATATACATATTCTATATTCCACATTCTACCATACATGCATACACATATATGTGTGCATGTACAATATATGCGTGCATGTCCACATTCATAACATATTATGGGTATTCAATTGAGTAAATAAATAAGCTTGTTTTATTTCGTTATCTCTGTGTGTTTGTGAATATTTGTGTTATTTTGTTTTGGAACATATGCAGTATTAAACTTGAATTGTACGTTTTATATTTGTACAATGCGCCATTTCTACAGGACCATACTAGGTACCTGTATTCTGCAAGAGAAATCAGCAATTTTGTGTGGTTGTCTTTGGTAGATTTAGGTAAAGTGTTTTAAAAAATTGCTTTTGTACATATCTGTTTTCTTTTTAGTAAATGTTTCAATAAGTTGTCTTAGTGTGTCTAGTGCGGTTTGGACTGTTGGACAAGTGTAATAAATGTGATCTTCGGTTTCCTGTATGTTCCGTCTCCAGAGATTGTTTTGACCTGCGTGCTTTGTTTTTCCGTAGTAGATGACATGTTAAAGATTAAACGGTATGTAATTTCTCTGGCTTTGAGTTTGATGTGTGGATTGTGAAGATTAATGAAAGTACATGTGTAGTCTTGTATGTAGTATTTTTGTCCCTTTTTTATTCTGAGTCGTAGTGGGGGTGCTTGTTGATTGACTAGATATTTGTAAATCTGGTTTGTTGTCTGGTGTAGTAAATGCTCGCGTCCTTGAAGTGCGTGTATGCATGTCGTGTAGAAAGCGGGTAGTGTTTCCAAAATGGTGTGTTGAATTAAGTTGTACTTCTTCTAAGGTGTTGCAGTCTGAGTTCTATGTAATAGAGTGCAAGTGGGTGCTGTTCAGGTTGATTGAGGATATGTCCTACGTGTTGGATTCTAAGCGTTGTATTTTGAATGTATGTCTTGTAGTGCTATTCCCCCTTGACTTTTGTCCTGTATGAGTGTCTTATGTTTGATAGAATAGATTGTGCTGCCAAAGATTAAACGTCTGATATGTTTGTTGATGTCTGTGACTGTCTGTTTAGGAGGGTCTAGCACTGTGACTAAATATATTATTTTGGGAAGGATGAATGTGTTAACTTTGATGCTCCTACAAATATTGTGGATGTCTTATACCTGTATCTGTGCAGCATGTCTATAATTTTTTGTGTGAGGTTTTGTCATGTCTGTGCGTGCATCTGTCGGGAGTGTTAGGAAATGTTATCCCATCTAGTTTGATGTTGTCTGTGGCTGTTAAGTCGGGAGGAAAATCTGTTTTGTTTCGCCACTTACCGAGACCCATTATGTGTGATTTTTGTATGTTTAATTTGCCTCACGCCCCTTACCAAACTGTGTAAAGGTGTGGAGTATATTTGTAACGGATGTGTTGTTGGTGGGGAAGAAAGCGGTGTTGTCTGCGTATGCAAGCAACTTCCGCTCTCCTCCGCCTGGTATGAATGTGCCTGTGATGTTGGTGTCTTGTCTGATTGCTTCTAGTAGTGGTTCTAACAGTTTGTGGGTCACTGATTTGTTTAGTATTTTATAGTCTGTGTTGATTAGAGATATGGGTCTGTAATTTTCATCTGTGTATTGTCTGTGTTGTGTTTAGGTATGAGTGTTATGTACGACATGTTGCAACTGTCTGGTAGTTGTTCTTTGTCAAGGCGTCTTGATATACTTTAAGAAGAAGGCCACCTAAGATAGGAAAGAAATGTTGGTAGAATTCTACAGTCAAGCCGTCCGGTCCTGGTGTCTTGTCTTTGTTCATTTTGCTGAGTGCGTATGTTATGTCTGCTAGTGTTAGTTCTGTGTCTAGTATGTCTTTGTCTGCATCTGACAGCTCTTTACTGTATTTTAGAAATTTGTCTCGTGTCTGTGTGTCTACTGTCTCTGCTGTAAATAGGTGTGTGTAGTATTGATGAATGCTTCTGTTATTTGCGCGGGTTTCTGTTTGTGTGGTGCCTTGCATGTCTATTATTTTGCCTATTTGTCTGCTGTGTTGTACGTTCTGTTCAATTCCTAAATATTGTTTTACTGGGGGACTCTTGCGTGATTGTGGTTAGTTTTGTTCTAAGGAGGGCGCCTAGATATCTGTGTTGTTGGTGCTGCTCTAATTGTTCTTCTAGTATGTTTAAATGTGGTGCTTTGTTGTCCATCTGTTTTGTAGTTGTATGGCTGTTTGTATAATTTGTTCTTGTCTTAATCTGTCTTTGTGTATGATAGATGCTAGGTGTTGGTGTTCTGCTTCGTATTGTATTTTTCAGTAGGTCCCAGTATTGTCCGATGTTATCAGCCGGCATGTGGTCGGTATATATGTGTAAAAGTTGTACCATGTATTTCTCATATTCTGTATTCTTTAGAAGTGTGTTATAAAATTTCCAATGTTGTGAACGTTTGTTTATCTGTGTGTTTATGTTGCTTGTACTGATGTGTGCTAATATGGCTTCTGTGGTCTGTGTACTGTAATGTCTCTTGTAGGTGCCTAGTGTTTAATATGTGGTGTGTTGCAGATTTATATATCCTATCTAATCTTCTTGCTGTGTGTGTGTTTTATTTGTGTGGGTTGTTTCTCGCTTATTTGGATGTTTGTGTCTGAATGTGTCAATTAAATTGTGTGTGTCTAAAATGTTTCGCAGTGTTTCTAACTGTGTTGTGCTTTCTCCTTCCATTCTCCTAACCTGTGTCTTCATTTCTCCGCCTATTATATCTGTCAGAGCCTAGCTACGCAGCAACATCGTTACGGCACCCGGCGGACAAGAGTTGTCGGCTGGCGAGATTGGTACCTGACACGCGACTAGCGGTCAGGCTGACGACAGACGCACGCAAAGCCACGTGACCCCACCAGAGGCAGTGGGCCGTGTGCGTGATAGCGGAGACCTAGCTGGGACAGGACTCTGAACGGACGTGTGTGACGAGAGCAAGGCGTTTGTGTGAATCTCCGTGGTTGTAAGCTGAACGACTGATATCTTGAGCGCCAGACCTATGAGCTGTATTGTGGTTGTGAGTTATATGTTGTACATTGCTGTAATTATCGTTATGTATTTAATGTGGCAATAAATCCATAGAACTTGTGTTGCTGTGTCTTACGTCGAATCACGTTATACTGTACTGTCTCACATGTGTTAGCCAACGAGCCTAATAGAAGATCCTGACATGTGTGGACGTGGGTTGCTCGTCTTTATTTAAGAACCTAATATATTTAGACGTGTGGTGTTCGTCTTTGTGATTTAAAACTATAATTCTTGTACTTGTAAAATTTGTCAAGGTTATAGTGATGTACATGTGATCGGAAAAGTCTCAGTGTGATCCATTACTACATTGTCTAAATATGTTTAAGATCATTAGTAAATGTACAGTACATATTGTTTGATCCTGTAAACGTGTTAAACATTTGTGATTTGTTAAACTTGTCACCGTTTGACCTTGTCAACATTGTGATTTTGCCGCCATTTTGACCTTGTCGCCATCTTGTAAACTTGATGTCTTTGTCCTTACTGAATGTCATCTTGATGTAAGCGATGTGTCATCAATGTTATTGAGTGGTCAATACAGATAGATTGTTTTTGTGTATTGAGTTTGTGGAACGCAAAGAGTTTTGGAAAGAGTGTAACTTCTGTTGAAAGAAACACTGTTGACTACAAATTTACGACATACAATTATACTCGACGCCATCCAAACCTAATCAACACTTAGTGACTTACAGGCACACACCAACAACACACGCTAACTTATTTCTCTCCAAAAACAAAGCAGGTTTTTGCGTACCATCCATAACCCTGCCGTAGAGGTCATTAGTGGTTCCGAAGTACGACCCTACAGTTTTCTAGCCCGATTGCCCAACCTTTCGTCACCATATCCAAGGGCACTTGAGTATATTTTTCTTCACTTTAACTTTACGTATGCATTAGTGGGCACGCATCGTATAGTCAAATCAATTGTAAGTTGTTTTTCTACTAACCATTTACAACATATTTGGTGTGATTGATTTTCATTGACATATTTTCTCCATCATGTCGTCATTATTTGATTTCATCGATATGGATTAAATTAAAGTTAGAAGGTGATAAATTAACAGAATGGAGTGAGAAGAAATACGCTGAATACTGTGAACGCGAAGATAGAGCAGCAGAAAGAGCTGCCAAACAAGCAGAGATGGAAACAGCATTAAAGCAAGCCGAAGTAGAAATGGCTGCAAAGACAAAGCAAGCAGAGATGGAAACAGCATTAAAGCAAGCCGAAGTAGAAATGGCTGCAAAGACAAAGCAAGCAGAGATGGAAACAGCTCTAAAACAGGCAGAGATTGAAAAGGCTGCCAAACAAGCTGAGATAGACGGTGAACTTAAGAAAGCAGAAATAGCAGCTCAGAGTAGAGAGAAGAACTTGAATTACAGTTGAAAATGAAACAACTCGACACCGAGACTGCAATTAATAAAGAGTCCAAGAAATCTGAAAGACTGGAAAAAGAAAACCAGTATAAAAAGTACCAAGGTATCGTTCGTAACTATACCTCGGGTGACTGCATAGCAGCCTTTACCCAAAATTTTGAGACTTTAATGGAACATTACCAAGTTCCACTTTCGGAATGGAATATTTTATATATGAGGAGTCTATCTGGGGAACCTCTGAAAGTCATTGAAACCATCCCCAAAGACCTCAGAAAAGAGTACCATTACATTAAATCTAAAATAATGGACACATTTCATGTTAGATGAGGCAGGGTACAGAGAACAATTCAGTAAACTGAGTCCAAAATCAACTCAAACGTTCTCTGACTACCTCTGTTTAGTCCGAGACATTTTCAGCAAATGGACTTCATCAGCCAAAATTAACAAAAATTATGATAAATTAGAAGATCTCATTATTCGAGATAAAGTTATTTCTTCTATCCCAACATCTTTTTCTAAGTTCTTGCAGGAGAATGAATGCACAAGTGTGGAAGAAATGGAAAGACGTGGGTCGGCCTATTATACGGCAAATAAACAGTGTTTTGCCACTGAAGCTACTGACAGTAACTGGGTAGCAGCAGCCAACTATGAGAACAACTATAGTAGGCAAAAACCAAACAGGCCTACCTCTGATAAAGTTATACATTGCATTCACTGTAAATTTTTCCACCATTTAAACGAAATGTGCGATAAAAACCCAGGGTACCCAACATACTTGCAAAATATGGTAAACAGACAAGACAGAGAACGTAAATCGTTCAAAAGTGCACGTAAATGTTTTCTCTGCAAGGCTTACGGTCACCATCGCATGGATTGTAGAGGCAGGCATATGACCAACAAAGCCAATGCCGCCTTGTTCGATAGCTCAGCGTCAGAAGACGAAAATGCAGAAAAACATCCTGTACATGCAGCACAGGCTTGTGATGTATTTAGTGCTAACAAATGTACTGTCTGTAATACCTTCTATGAAAATGGTATCTTAAAATGCGGGCACACCGTCCCTATTACCAATGAGGAATCTAACTTGGTAATAGACTCAAAATCAGACTATGTACCATATTGTAATAATGTTGTTAACATCACTCAACCTCATTCCTTATGTAAAGAGGTAAAGACTCAACAGGAAAGTGAGGAAATGAACAAAACCTCAAGACTGTCGTTAGGAAAACTAACATTCCATGAAGGTTACATCAATGACACAGTATGCACATGTGTACGCGACACAGGGTCCTGTCTTATCGGTCTTCGAAAGACCTTAGCTGATCCTAAAGACTACCTAGATGAGTACATCTATTGCAAAACTGTTTCAGGGACAGTAGAGAAATATCCCATGGCATGGGCCAATATAAAATCACCTTTCCTATCAGGCAGAGTAACTTGTGCTTTATTAGACAATCCATGTTGTGATTTATTAATTGGAAATGTATTAAATGTGACAGACTTACATAGAGTCCAAAACTCACCACAAGGAAAAAGTTAACACCACAACAAATACTACCTTAACTACCCCACTCATCATACAACAACATGATGAACAGACCAAGATACCACACCATACCAACGTGATTACCATCTCAAAACAAGAAGAAACAGAAACTGGTGTGTATCAGCACAAAGGAAAAGGTGCACAAAACAAACAGTTCACAACAGCGAGGAAAGATCACAAATCATCATGGTATATATTATACCTCCTATACTCTCTGTTAACTACACACATAACCAAGTGCACACAGTGGATAGTTATACTTGCACTACTGATTGTAAATACAAAACGAATGTCTTCACAAACAGTTATATTTCCACATCATCATGACACAACACAGATGATATTACTCATGACAAACCAGCAGACTTTGTTACTTATGTCATTACTGTTGAACCAAATTTTGTTACTACCACTCATAATCTCTATGTTAAATCAACTCAGACACATACCTTTGCTGAACAATGTAAAACATCAGTCGGTGAAATTACTGACAAAAATCAACAACAAATTACCCTACATATTTTGGAAAATATACACAAATTGCAAAAGATCATACAAACACTGCACGATTACATTTCACAACTATACATGGTGTATTATTATTGTTTGAACTATTGAATGTATACACACATGTACGAGTGCAGGTTTGGAGATAGCACTCAAAACGATCTCAACATGAATTTGAAAATCCTTTTGGAAGATTTTAACCGTAACCCACTTTATATCCTTAGATCCAGTAACTCCAGACTTTCCTTGTCTGCTATACGACTCCTTCCTATCTGACATTCTTAATATCATTCACTATACTGACGACATCTGTGTCCATACACAGACAACGACGGAACTATAACATTAACACCTGGACAGGACGTTCTACTACTACTACCTAGTATCAGACAGCACTGACTGACAGTGAAGCCTTCAAAGGTGAGCATGGCTTACCAAGAGATATCATTTTTGGGGTACAGAATATCCAATGGCTTTGTCATGACAGACAACAAAATTGTCTCCAAAATTCTAAAACTGTCACTTCCAACAAATAAGAAACAAGTCCGCAGTTTGTTGGGACTTATTAATTATTACAGAAACTTTATTCCTGATTTTTCAGAACTGACTGAGGTTTTTTTCTAACTTACTAACCAAGAATAAACCCGAAAAAGTTGTAAACGATGAATGCCTACGAAATGCATTTGATAAAGTTTTGGCACACTTTTCTGATAAGAATTCGCCTAATCTCATCCTTAAATTGCCCAACATTCGTTTACCTTTCAGATTGAGAACAGATGCTAGCTCCATTGCGATCGGTGCAGTCCTATTGCAGGAATACAACGACATCCTGCATCCCGTTTGTTTTCCTATCAAGAAAACTAAGGCCCCGAGAGCGGGCATGGTCCATTCCGCAATTAGAGGCATTGGCCTTAGTAGAAAGTGTAACGAAGCTGTCCAGATATCTTCTAGGACGTCACTTTATCATCGAAACTGACAACAGTCCATTAAGGTATATCAATTCCGCAGTACCATCAAATAATATGATTGCTCGCTGGTCCTTGAAGCTTCAGAATTTCAGTTTTGAAGTTCGCCATATTCCGGCAGAATGAATACAATCGCCGACCTTTTGTCCCGTTGTCCGACAGACCCAGTAAGCAATGTCTGAGTGCACTGTGTAATATTACACTCAGCCCAACACAGCCACCAACTGAGTGAATTTTTTCCATTCACCTACTGTGTAAGGTCTATAATGAAAATTGTGATACGGTTTAGAAACCGACATGTATAATATACTTATTTTAATCAAGTCATGTAATGAGTGTAGTATAATTGTGTAGTATGTGTTAGAATGAGAACAATATTAATTGTATATATACACCAAGAACAGTGTCACAGACGCTTAACCACTTACCAGAAGCGAACTTTACCATTGTGACATTTGTGAGTGATTTTCTTCACCGTGATATTTTAACATGTGCAAATGTGAACCGACATTGACTCCTACACCACCTCTGCAGCGAATTTAATCCAAATTGTTCGACGTTTAACATCAGAAATAAGAACAGTCGATCTTTATCCAGAAGTTGTGAACACATCGGAAATAAGAACATTCCATCATAATCCGTTGTGATACTATAACATCAAACACGAACTGTGAGAACATTTTACTATCCGTTCCGAAATAAAACCGGATCATTTGTGTTCAGACAGTGTAACATCAACCAAATTTTGCGTTTCGTGTAGTATTTCCGGTGTAATTTAAAAAGTCTAGCAAAATTAGCAGACGACATACAAAATTTCAAAAATGTATGACACTTGTAAAATCCTTTTGAATCTATAAAATATAATATACCAATTGGGTACTTATTTATTTTGATTAGTGTAATCTTAGAATCATATCTTGATTAATGTATTCATATTACCGACTTTTTCTCGTTAATATGAAGAAACGTCAAGCAATGACGCTAAGAAATTAAATAATTATTGTAATGTATGGAATTTCTTAAAATGTCAAAATTACTTCCCTTGCATTTCTGAATTACATCAAGGGCCATAATTTGAAACATATTCATTAATGTATATTGTATAGATAGACATTTTGTTGCTCAAATGGTTAGCACAGCAGGTAGGCGTCCACCAAGCATGTCATAGAGCTGCCAACATTGCAAACCAACATAAGAACTCCTGACCAAATGAGGGCAGAGTTTAAGTGTTTAATACGACTAAATACAAAGCCGTATTTCAGTCTGGCTAGATGGTTGTTGCAAAACAATCATATTATTACGTTTTTTTTCAAATAGCTGCGAGGTAGATGCGTGAAGCTGGTGCTACTGATCTGACTGGGTATTATTGCAATGAAGGTAACCAGGCATCAGGGGGATGAGACCTGAATTGTGTTAAAAGTTGTACTTCATTTGTCATTTCAATGCAACTTACATTTAGCGTATATATTTCTATGCCATTATATGTATTTTCATGCATAACACTGGGAAAAGAGTAGTCTCTGACATGAAATTAACACTACCCCAGTATATACATACATCATGAATGAAAGATGGCATCTTTCATTGAGGTACCCGGGGAGAATGTCAGAGCCTAGCTACGCAGCAACATCGTTACGGCACCCGGCGGACAAGAGTTGTCGGCTGGCGAGATTGGTACCTGACACGCGACTAGCGGTCAGGCTGACGACAGACGCACGCAAAGCCACTTGACCCCACCAGAGGCAGTGGGCCGTGTGCGTGATAGCGGAGACCTAGCTGGGACAGGACTCTGAACGGACGTGTGTGACGAGAGCAAGGCGTTTGTGTGAATCTCCGTGGTTGTAAGCTGAACGACTGATATCTTGAGCGCCAGACCTATGAGCTGTATTGTGGTTGTGAGTTATATGTTGTACATTGCTGTAATTATCATTATGTATTTAATGTGGCAATAAATCCATAGAACTTGTGTTGCTGTGTCTTACGTCGAATCACGTTGTACTTGTACTGTCTCACATGTGTTAGCCAACGAGCCTAATAGAAGATCCTGACAATATCCAATGCCTGTAAGACGCAGTTGAAATCTCCACAGAGTATGATGTTCTGTCTTCTGTATGTGTGTGGGTAGTGTGTCTAGTTCTTCATAAAATTGTGGCTGGTAGTTGTAATTTGGTGGTGCATGTATGTTGACAATGGTATATGTATGTGAGGTGTTACTTATCTGTGTTATGCTGATTCTACCCTGGCTATCCCGATTTGTTTTTAAAATGTTCCACCTATCTGATGTTTGTAATATGGCTGTCCTAGAATCTATGTTTTGGACTGCTAAACTGAAGTGTGCATGTCTTAGTCCTAATTGTGTTGTAATTTGTGCGCC
>JACEFZ010027547.1:15000-175000 GCA_014155875.1 Cepaea nemoralis | reverse complement strand
ACAGGTAGAAAACACTATACAAGCATACACTATAGTTAACATACATGCACCACCAAATTACAATCACCAACCAAACTTTTACCAAGAATTAGACACCTTACTTATACAAACATACAGAGGGCAAACTATTATCCTTGCAGGGGATTTCAATTTTGTACTCTCAGATTTGGATATCGTAGGGGCAGGCAAAGCAGGAATCAAGACACAATTAAGGAGAAATGACAGAAGTGGAATACATCAACTGGATATACTAAAAGAATACCCTAGACACACACAATCTAATAGACGCTTTCCGATACAGACACCCTAATAACATTGCAACAACACACAAAAATAGGGCTTACAATAGATCAGCCAGATTAGATAGAGTATACTCACCTTCAACACATCAAATAATACACACAAAACATCTACAAGAGACATTACAATACACAGATCACAAAGCAGTACTAACACATATCACTACAGACACTACAAACACAAGGCCATCAAAAAGAACATCACATTGGAAGTTCAATAACTCCTTACTCCAACATACAGGTTATTTACAACATGTGACACAACTTATTCTAACATACACTAATAGTACACCCACGGACAACATAACACAAATTTGGGATTTACTAAAGAATACAATACGGTGTAGAACACAACAGTTAGCATCCATCATACATAAAGACAGACTACAACAAGAACATATCATACAGACAGCAATACAACTCACAAAACAGACTGACAGGAATGCACCACACTAAACACACTAGAATCACAATTAGAACAACACCAGCAACACACACTCCGCGGTGCACTCCTTCGAACTAAACTTACTAACATATCAGAAGAAAGTCCCAATAGACAGCACCTTGCATTAGAGCAAAACATTCAACGCAAACAGACAAATAGGAGCAATAACAGACATGCAAGGAAACACACAAACAGAGACAGTACATATACTAGAAACATTCCAACAGTACTACACTGACCTATATACAGCAGAACCCGCCAACACACAAACACAAAATAGATTCCTAAAATACACAAAAAAATTGTCAGACACAGATAAAGACACACTAGACACAGAGCTTACATTAGCCGACATAACACATGCACTCAATCAAATGCAAAAAGACAAAACACCAGGACCAGATGGACTCACAGTAGAATTCTACCAACACTTCTTTCCTATCCTAGGCAATTTCCTTCTAAAAGTCTACCAAGAAGCTTTCATAAACAAGAACTCCCAAACACTGCAACATGTCATATATAACACTCATACCTAAAGACAACACAGACAAAACACAGCTGAAAAACTATAGACCCATCTCCTTATTAAACACAGACTACAAAATTCTAGCAAAATCACTTGCAAACAAAATTAAAAAACTTCATGCCATCACTCATCCACCCAGACCAACAGTGCAGTATTCAACACAGAAATATACACCAACATACACACTTCATCAGGGATTTCATTACATACACCCACCAGAAAGACTGTCAATCCTCTCTCTTATCTTTAGACCAGGAGAAGGCCTTTGACAGAATCTCACACTCATACTTACACAAAACACTAGCACACTGCAACATAGGACAGTACTATAGACAGTGGATAGAAATATTGTATAAAAATCCTGAAAGTAAGGTACTGGTGAATCATTCACTCACTGGCAGTTTCAAAATCAATAGATCTGTCAGACAAGGGGTGTCCACTATCACCAGTCCTATATGTACTCACACTAGAACCACTCTTAGAAGCAATTAGACAGGACACTAACATTAAAGGTACATTTATACAAGGGTCTGGAGAGCGGAAATTAATTGCTTATGCAGATGACACCGTTTTCTTCCCTACAACCAACACTTCCATAACGAACATACTTCACACCTTCAGACAGTTTGGTGAAGGAAGTGGGGCCAAAATAAACATACAGAAGTCTAAAATAATGGGTCTGGGGAAGTGGAAGAATAAAGCAGATTTCCCCCCGGATCTAACAGTCACAGATAACATGAAGATTTATGGGATCACTTTCCATCCAATCCCAGAAAAACAAACACAGGAACATGGCAATCACTGACAAAACAAATTATAGACACACTACATAGGTTCAAATACAAGACATCAACAATTTTTATACGAAGCACTATTGTTAACACCTTCATCTTTCCTAAAATACTATATTTAGCCACAGTGTTAGACCCACCAAAACAAACAATCACAGACATAAACAAACACATCAGGAAATTCATCTTTAAAAACACAATCCACAGTATTAAGCACAGGACTTTAATACAAGAGAAGACTAGAGGGGGAATCTCATTACAGGACCTTAACACAAAAATACAAGCATTAAGAATCAACCACATAGGACGCATCATCAATCATCCAGATCAACACTCGCTAGCATTATACTATATTGCAATTAGATTACACAGAATTAAGAAAATAGACAAAACAACACCGCACTATTACGGCACACTACCGCACTTCTACAGAACATGTATGCAAGCAATTCAAGGTAATGAACACTTAATACAACAGACAACCAAGCAGATATACACATATTTAGTACAACAACAAGCCCCACCACTACACCTGAGAATCAAAAGAGGATACAAATATCACATGAAAGACTACAGTTGCACTTTCACTAACTTACACAACAAACATATCACATCAAAATCCAAAGAAATAACATACAGGCTAATTTATAATATGACCCCGACAACTGAGAGGGCCGCACAAACATTCAAGCAAATAGCCCCATGCAAATTATGTAGACAAAATATTCAGGAAACAGAGGATCATCTCTTCTATGAATGCCCAGCAATCACAGCCACTAAGATTGCACTGCAACAATTAATAGAAACACACACAAACAAGAAAACTGACGCTTATAAGGCCATTTTTTTAAATACAATACCCACATCTACAAAAGGCAAACACACTAAACTTCTTGTTGCACTGGCGGAGTATAGAAACGTAATATGGTCGAGTAGAAACTCGGCCACACACAATCACCAAACAATACAACCACACACACTAGCAAAGATTTTTCAACAAAAAATCGCCCAGCTATTCGCAGATTAATAAACAAGAGCCACTCCCATCAAATTTCACACTACATAACATACATGTTCAAACACACTCTCACAGTATATTTCTATACTCCGCATGTGTACCACTAAGCCCAATCATTGAGGAACAAAAGCGCCAAATAACTGAATAAATGTCTTTCCTTTGTTACTGAGTCCTGTAGCCCAATCTAGACTGAACAATGGGACGGTGGCCTTTGTGAGTCAGTGGTCTTGTCGACCGAAGTTTGACCTCGGTCTGAACAGCGCTCTCTCTCTCTCTCTCTCTCTCTTCTCTCTCTCTCTCTCTCTCTCCCTCTCCCTCTATATCGCTCTCTCTCTTTCTCCCCCCCCCCCCCCCCACCCCAAACATGAATGACTATACGCTGTATTCGCAATGTAAAAGCCTGTTTTTGTACATAATGAATGGGATATTTATGTATAACGCTGAATTCGCAATGGACAACTTAACAAATTCCAATCTGTTTACGCGCGCTCCTCTCTTTATCCCTCCCCCTCCTCTCCCCCTCCGCAACTCCCTCTCTCTCCCTCCCTCCGTGTTGACCGCGTTCCTGGTATCAACCCACCCCACCACAAGCAAATCCTGGGCACTTGCGATTAAGCCGAGGGCTGTCATTCAGCAATAATATTGAATCCACTTACAGGAAGTAAGCTTGCATGAGACTGCCTGCAGTGTAAAACGTGGGGCGGCTTTTGCCGTTTCGACCTTGACACCAACATTTCCTTTAATGTATATATCTTCGATGTGGAAGAGAACGCGTGCTGTGTGTGGAAGGTTTTATAAGCGTGTGAGAAAGATGGGTTTAGAATGAACGAGCGGAAGGAATCATCACCACACCATAGTCGTTGTTGTCTCCGTCATTATCATCACCATTATCACCACCATTACCATCACCACTATCATCATCATTATCATCACCATTATCATCACTATTACCATCAATCACGTTAGAATGGGATGACTGAAAGCGTACGTCATTATCATAACTGTATATGTATGTTTTTGTTTCATTAACGCATATGACATAACACTAACAAACGGCAACGCTCTGTAATATACACAAACAAAGAAACACGCATTGCACCTTGTAAATATACATTGCTTTGTATAAAATAAACGTATTTAAAAAAAAAAAAAAAAAAAGTGTAGTATTGCTTTGGTCTGGCTGCACTGTTCACTAATGTTCGCATTTCGCTGTGAATACTGGTGACCCCTTCGGGGGTAAAGGCTAATATCCGGTGTAGGGGCCCATTCCCTTGCGCCCTCACATCGGCCTACCCCGTACACACACACACACTCTCATAGACTGAGACTCGAACTCAAGTGCCCGGCTCGTATTGGTCTACTTATCTATAAAGGTATACCAAATGCCCAGGGCTTGCCTAGCTGACCATGAATGGTCACGGGACGGATCGGTAAAGCCGAGGCGGCCGGCAATGGCACCTGTGGGTACTGAGGGCGGGTACCCAGGGACTGGAAGTCAACCGGAAGTAGTCAACAGAAAGTAACAACCAGACATAACACAAGAAAATAACCGCCAATTTTTTCAAAAATGCGGTCCGTTTTTGTGACGTTTTGCTTGCGGTGGTAGACATTTTATACAGTAAAACAAAAAGTGCCGCACCGGTAATAATAATCAAATACCATATTGTATACTACTGACATCAACAATATCAGTAAAATGCTGGTGTTGAAAGCGATGTCCCATATATATATATATATATATATATATATATATATATATATATATATATATATATATATATATATATATATATATATATATATATATATATATATATATATAATATATAGACGGTGTCCGTTGTTCCCATCAATCCAATTTTCCTCTCTTCTATTGTTTCTATACGTTCTTCTTCTTTACTACTAAAACCGCAGACAATCATTGTGCCTATCGTGCCTATTGTGTAGAGATATAGATATATAGACGGTACTACCTGCTTTCTGTTAGCGCCCAACGTTGGGCGGCGCCTACCAAACCCAACACCCCACATTGTGCCAACGGCTTCGGGCGGAAGAGCGCAATTATGAGGGTACAAGCCTTACCCTGGTGCGAGGAAATGCAACCTAAAGACAAAGTGTCATAGCAGGGCAGACCAGGCCCTAAGCCTTGGTTGGCGGCTGGTCTAGGATCGAAGCTCCGACAGGCGGACAATTAGAGCATTGCTTTACTGATCCGGCAGCTTCTGCAGCTTGTCTTGTTCCAGATGTAGAGGTGTTACCTTTCCTCTGGAGTGAACTAGGCGGGCCGAGAGAGGGATCATGCTGCATGGGCAACACATGATCTCTATATTTTAGCCCAGGCTTTGTGCTATGGAGAGGCAATAACTCCATCCCTTACAAACTATCGTCTGTCAAGACGGCAAGGTGCCAATGATATATATATATATATATATATATATATATATATATATATATATATATATATATATATATATATGATATATATATAACACAAGTACAGAGTTTCAAGTACCTAGGAAGTATAATATCATCAAATGGCAGATCAGAAGACGAGATCGAAAATAGGTGCAATAAGGCAAATCTACTGATTGGAGAAGTGGCACCAATACTAAAGAACAAACATGTATCAATAACTACTAAGAAAGCACTTTACAAAACAATCTTCCTACCAACTCTGTGCTACCAATGCCAAACCTGGACAATGACAGAAAAAGAGAAAAGAAAAATCACAACAACAGAAATGAGGTTCCTGAGAAGAATACTCAACGTATCAAGAAGAGATAAGATCAGAAATGAAGAAATCAGGACTAAAGTGGGGGTTAAAGCAGCACTAGATTTTAAAATAAAGCAGCGAGTCAAATGGTTTGGCCATGCAAGTAGGTTACCAGTCAACAGCATGCCACAACAAGCAATGATGTACAGACCAGATGGAAACAGAGGAAGAGGCCGACCACGTAAACGTTGGACGGAGGGAATAGCAGAATCCATGGGAATGTCGATATACGAAGCCCATAACCGGGCACTCTCACGAAGTTTATACTTCACCTCGACACCGCATGGTACAAGAGGAACATGATGAGATGAGATGAGATATATATAATTCCAGTGTATCGTATTTACAAATGATTAAACACTGATACAAATATTGTTGTTTTTTTTAAAGACATAGCTGCAGTTAATTTAACTTTCTCATTCAACAGTGTTTAGTTCACATTTGCATGGATTTTTTAAAATTTATCATTTCTTCCAAGTCGATCCATCTGAAAATGAATAGCAAGTAATGATTTGGGAAAAAAAGGAAACTCTAACTAGCACAGTTTGCGGTGACTGCGCTAGCCAGGCGATCTTAATTTCTCAGGCTCAAGACCTCCCTGCCATACACCGCAAGGTACTATATTGGCAGTAAATGACAGTTTTGACAGTGAAGGCGTTCTGTATGATATCGGCTAGCCTCTCCCAGCAAGGGTGAAAAGTGAAAATTAAAAGCCTGCCGATGACCCGCAGACTACACAAATCAAACCCACCTCCGCGAGTTGTAGCCTTGGAAATCATGACCGCGAGGTCATGGACTAACGGGGATGTGGCTCGCCATAGGGGATGGATTCCCTATTGTTAGATTTTCCCCCCTAAACCTAGCAAGCCGGCAGGGGATCTTCATACTGCTCGTAGGAAACCTAAGAATTATACACGGACTGACCCAAATGAATATAGACCCGGCAATATTAATGGACTACGAGATTGATCAGCAATTCAAAAGATAGGCATCGTCTGATCGTCTGCGGTTTTAATAGTAAAGAAGAAGAACTTATAGAAACAATAGAAGAGAGGAAAATTGGATTGATGGGAATAGCGGACACCAGAATAAAAGGGGAAAGGATGCAAGAGGATCCACCACAGTTGCACGTTTGTCTACTCTGGAGTGGAATAGCAAGAAAGGGCAAGACACGGTGTGGGAATAGCCATTGAACCACGGCTAGCAAGAGGAATACTATAAATAAAATATATATCAGAAAGAATCATAACAGTGAGAATAAAAGAACAAACAATTACAACACATTTAGAAATATACGCACCATGTAACACAAACAATAATAAGCAAGAATGCGGGGAATTCTTCGAAGACATCCATGATGTGCTAAGTAAAATACATAAACAGGACATCATAGTTATGGGAAACTTCAATGCAAGACTAGAACACAACAGAGCGGGCATAGAAAAACATCTTGGAGCATTTGGAGACGAACATAATGAAAGAAATGATAACGGAAGTAGACTGATAGAGCTATACAGCCAACATGACCTCTATATAACAAATACATTCTATAAACACAAAGACTAACAAATATACACCTGGTATAAATGGAACGATCTAGATACTAAAAGCCAAACTAATTTTATATTAGCAAGAAATAACAGAAAGAGAAATATATTAGATGCAAGGGCAGTGCCCAACTTAAGTATAAACACAGACCACAAAGCAGTGGTTGCCACAATAAGAACAATCAGTAGAAGAAAGCAAAGACCACGAAAATACATGCCATGCGAATCAGTAAACTTAAACATTCTCACAGACGAGACAGTGAGGGAAAATTAGGAAAAAGAACTAACTGAAATCTGTGTAAAATTACTTACAAAACGAAAGACAGTGGAAGAAGAATGAGAGATGTTTAAATCAAGCATTTTAAATACTGCAAGAATAACATGTGGAACCACGAAAAAATGCAAAACTCGGATAAAGAAAATAACAAGTTGATGGAACGCAGAAATAAAGAAAGCTGTAAAAGACAAACAGGAACAATATAAAAAGTGGTCGAAGAGCAAACAGGAATGCGATTACATAGAACATAGAATAGCGAGAAGACATGTGAATAGAATAGTAAAGAGAGAAAATCAAAAAGACTGGGAGGAGTATGGAGAAACCTTCAATAAAAACTACAAGGAGGCAACTAGAATCTTCTACAAAAAGATATGTGCAATGAGAACCAGAGGAGAATCCTTTGACCCAACTGAAATAATTAACAGCGAAAATGGAGAACCAGTAAGCGAACAAAATCAAATCCTAATAAGATGGAAACAGTACTTCGAACCACTTCGCAACATCCCATCAGATATCACAGGAATTCAAGAAACCGATACTGATGCCACCGAAGAACTAGAACTAGACATACTAAAAGAAGAAATTATAGAAGCCATCAGATTAGCCCCATTGAACAAATCACCAGGACAAGTTAAAACACCAAATGAACTAATTAAAGCAGCAAGAGAAGTAGGAACAGCATGGCTACATAGACTATTCAACCATGTTTTGGGTAGAACAACAGACACCACAATACTGGGGAAACGCCATAATTATCACAATTTGGAGAAACAAAAGCACCAAAAAGAGACTGCACACAATGCAGAGGCATTTCACCGTTGAGTCGTACTGGAAAAATATTTTTCAAAATTCTTGAGAAAACATTACGAACTACTATAGAACCCCAGCCGGTCTCCCTAACCTAGGGAATTACGTATTTCTTCGTAATCCCGTATACTCTCGTGAGTAACGTGATGTGCGCGAGAAACGGTAGCGGTTATCGCCGCGTCGGTAACTTAGGGGTATGTGAACCGGTCGCTCAGAAAGCAATGGCAAACTACTGAGAGTAATCTTGCCTAGTACATCAACAACAGCTGAAAAATGCTGGTGATGACTGCAACGTGCTGTAAGGGATATGCAACAAACAACAAACAAACAAACAAAATTTTTAAAAAAAATAATAGAACCCCAGCTAAGCGAAACACAACTTTGATTTATGAAAAACAAGGATGCACAGATGCCATATTTGCTTTTAGACAACTTATAGAAAAATCAATCGAATTAAATAAAACACTCTACTTAGCCTTTGTCGACCAAGAAAAGATATTTGATAGAGTAGATAGAAACAAGCTGTGGGAAATCTTAAACAATATGGAGTGAGTACATACCTAACAAATCTATGTAGAAGCTTATACAACAACTGTGATTGCACAGTGAGAGCAACTGGAGAACAGTCAGAACCCTTCACCATATGATCTGGAGTACGACAAGATTGTGTCCTTTCCCCTTTCTTGTTCATAACATATATAGACAACATATGTAAAGAAACCAGTTGAACAGACACCACAAGAACACCACATGATGAGAACACGGAAGAAGAACCATCTGCAAATCTAACCATTAGAGAACTCCTGATTGCGGACGACCAAGCACTAATAGCAAAATCAGAAGCTGAATTACAAGACCATATGGATAGTCTAAATGAAATGTGTAGGGAATATAACATGAAAATTAGCACAAGTAAAACATAGGTAATGAATGTAACTAAAGAAGAAAAAGCAACAACGATTCACCCGAACGAACATCCCTTGAACAAGTAAAGAGTTTCAAGTACCTAAGATGTATAATATCATCAAATGGCAAATCAGAAGAGGAGATCAAAAATAGATGCAGTAAGGCAAACCAACTCATTGGACAAATGGTACCAATACTAAAGAACACACATGTATCAATAACTACTAAGAAATCACTTTACAACACAATATTCCTACCAACTCTATGTTACCAATGCCAAACCTGGAAAATGACAGAAAAATAGAAAAGAAACATCACAACAGAAATAAGATTCCTGAGATGAATACTCAATGCATCAAGAAGAGATAAGATCTGAAATGAAGAAATCAGGACTGAAGTGAGAGTTATAGCTGCGCTAGATTTTATTAGAAGGCGGAAATTCAAATGGTTTGGCCATGCAAGTAGGTTACCAACTAACAGTATACCACAACAAGCAATGATGTACAGACCAGAAGGAAGCAGAGGAAGAGGCCGACCAAGTAAACGATGGACGCAGGGAATAACAGAGTCCACGGGAATATCGATCCATGAAGCCCAAAAGCGGGCACTCTCCCGCTGTTTATACTTCACCACGACACCGCAAGGTACAAGAGGAGCATGATGAGATGAGATGAGATGAGACTTCTCGAGCGTGGAGTAATCAATATAAATAACATCCTAGCACCATATGCCTGATACTCATTAAGGTGTGTGAAAAAATAATGAATTCATACAGTGTCGAAACCACGTCTATCGCAGCCACAACTGCATTACTCACACATTTCACATTACTTGTATCAGTAATACTTGTTTTCATCTCTGTCACAGATGTTTTATGTAACCAAATGAGATGTCTTAATGTTGCTCCTGATCTCAGCCCCATTCGATTTATGTAACAAAACGAGATGACATTATTTAAGTCTCGAGACATGTTATATGGCCAAAATACATGATTGATTGATTGATTGATTGATTGATGTTTTATGCAACCAGCTGAGATGTCATAAGAATAATCACGAACCAAGTAATAGATTTGCTATTTAGCCAGGAGCGATTTTGTAATAGTAGTTGTGAATTCTTTCATGTATGTTTTATGTAGCCAGTAGAGATGTCATAATACTACTTCTAAACTCTCGATTACAACAATAAGAGCTAAGCAAGTTGGAGTAAAGCAAACAAACTGAAATCGCGGCGACCATTTTTGACACTTTCTGATCACGAATGTGAACACTACTGTTAATGTGTCAATACTGTCAACACAGATTTGTTACGTAGCCATATGTGATATCATAATAGTTGTCTCGAACTGTCATACATGTTTTATATAGTCATAGACGATGTCATAATAGTATTCCTGAAGCATGTAATAGTTGTTTTATGTGACCAGATGAGATGCTATGACAGTAGTCTCGCACTCTGTCCACACATGTTTAAGGTACCAATAAAACTGAATATTAGTAATCCTGAACCGTGTAATAGATTTGCTGTTATCAGATCAGATGCTGTCAGTTTCCTCGTGATTCGATGTTTATTGATTAGAGGAACGTTTAACACGACAACCTTATTTCATGAGAAAGGCAAAATTTCTCGAATACTAACCTCTCACGACTAGTATCCCTCTTGTTCAATCATACAGCCACTCCATTACTGAATTACACCACACCAGTCGCTGTAATTTAAAGTGTACTTTCGTTGGAAGTTATTCGGAATTATAACTAAAACCTTCTACTAATTTACAAAAAAGCATTTCATCGACGAGGTAGAGCCTTAGGGTCGTCTCAGAATTAGCTGACGAAATACTGCTTTATATTTGCTGCTCATGTGATAGTATACAAGAATATTCGATGCCGAGTTAACTGACTCTAGGGCGAAACACACGCTGAAGATAATAATAAATATATTTTTGTATTGTCCTTCTATAGATATCCCTGGCTCGATTGCTATAGCAATAAGAGCTAAACAAGTTGGAGTGAAGCAAACAATAAAAAAGACTGAAATCGCAGCGACCATTTTCGACACTTTCTGATCACGAATTGTAGTACTATCAACTTTTTCGGGTGCTATAGTCATTTCCCTCCACTGTGTCTTGCTGCGAAGCTTTACCACCAATATAACTGTACATAAAACTGTGGCAACAAAAGCTGCTATCTCCAGGAAAACACCGCCAATAGCAGATATTGAGTCATAAAGGAGTTGTCGGTCTTTAAAGACGATTGCACCGATGATAGTTTTATTTCTTGTCTGGGAAAATTTCTCACCAAAGTGAGTGTAGTGAAACACGGGTAGGAAAATCCCAAACACTACTATATAGATGAGTAACATGATTATCTTGACTCGTTTACTTGTGAAAATCAACTTCACCTGAGAGAAGAAGAATTATCAATGAAAGCAGCTATGCAGTTTATAATACTTCCTGTACAATATATAATGTTTTGAGAAAACATTCTTATTTATGAAATGCAAGCAATATTATCATGAAGCACATTTTAAAGCTATATACTCCGTTTGCAAATGCTTCCTATACATTACTTTGTGCTCTAAGTAGAAATCATTCTTTGTGAAAACCAAGCAATATAATTAAGATTCGCTTTAATTTGTACTTCACGTGAGAGTCTACTATACATTGTTAAAGTTACTTGCATATCCTGTACACGACGTTGTAGTCAATGCCAGCATTTGTGGCTGTTCGTGATGTCTTGGAAAGATTACGTTCAGTAGTTTGCCATTGATTTCTGAACTACAGGCACCCATACCAATTCATAACAAACTAACGTAAGGTGGTCTGCTGCCAAATCGTTCACAGCTGTTTTTGGAACGCGGGTATGCGGGATTACGAACTGCGTCCGTAACCCCACCGCCACGGAAGCGGCTGATATAGATTAGAGAACAACAATTATGAAAACAAATACATACTAGTCTGTTTAAAACTATCTTGGTGACACAGAAACACACGACAATGTGGTTTGTTTATTTAGGTCGAAGGATTCATTATTCTACATCATTATGTGATGAACTTTGTTTCTGTAGTTTGAACTTGACGATGATGCAGCGAGCTATGTCAGGAAAGCAATTTATTATTCACATTTACAAAGAAATTATATTGATTTGAATATTCTATTACTTAGCCTTATTTGTTTTTATCACGTTGTCTCTAATTTGCACTCAAATAAAAACGTTAATCTAGACATTTCTCCATCGGATTATACTCTTTCTACAGTCCTGCTAAGCTGACAACAACGAATGTAAACAAATATAATACATTCAACTGTGTAACTGTCGCCATGCATGTAAAGGTTTACTTTGCATTACACCTCACAAAGGAGCCGCTGGCCTGGGGGTTAAAATGCCCGCCTCTCATATCGTCAGACGAGTGTTCATATCAACGTCCACGCTCTGTGATTTGTCTATCAGTGGTGAAGTAACGATTCTAATCAAGTCCCGTGTAGCAACGCTTTCAACAAACGGTCTATATACCGCAGACTGAAGGGGAAAATATCCGCTATTAAACACCAGCTATGGTACGGGTGATGTAATGCCAGTTTGAACTGTGTGCTTCATGTCTAAGCATTCATAGATTATGTTTTTGTAGGAAGTCTTGTAATCCACAATGCCTGTATTGTAAGCCACATTATGAGTCTTCTTATGCACAGTGTCTCCATATAGGAAGTCTTAAGTAGTGTATTCTACAGCAGTGCTTCCCAAACTTTTCACTTTCGCGGACCGACACACAATTTTCTTTTTGCACCAGGAACCGGTGCCGTTAAAAAAAAAAAAAAATTCTCCTTTTAATCTAGAAGTTTATATGACCTCAATATACATTTTAATATAAATATAAGATTTAACGTAATTATGGGCGTTGTCCCGCTGCGCTAAACACTGCTCCATAATATTATTGGATGAAGGTAATTTATTTAATGGTGGTCCCGTTGTCATGAGTAAAACTTTTATTGCAGAGATTTATAAACCAAAATTTATTTCAAATGTCAAAACTACATTTAGGTCTTCTTGTAAAGGTGTATATACTCGCATATACCAACAGTAATGAACACCAATATAAAATAAAAATAAAATATATCTTGGAAAACGACAACAAATCAGATTTTAAACAAGCCAACTAAATTACAGTATGTTGTAATAACAATGATTTAATGATCAGCTGCTAACAGCAACTATTTAATGCGACGGGTGGGCCTGTTTATTATTTACAAAGCTTATCAAATCGTGGCTCGATTGTAGACAGCGCTACCCGCAAAGGAGAACAAATTTTCATACTGTTCTGTAGTGTGTCTTAATAATGCTCATTGACGAAAACGAATTACTCTTCTTTCAAGTTGTCTTTGTATCGATATCTCAGATACACCATCAGAATCGCTAAGTTGGCAACGTCCATGCTTTCATCCAGCTGTAATGAAATATACTTTGCAGATGTATCTAACATCTTCACTCGCTCAGACGATGGCAAAACGCATTATGATAGTACAAAGAAAATCACGTATATTCTGCATCTTATGACAATCAGCATAATTATAATGAGCATCTTTCTCACTTTTTGTCACATAGGAAACAAAAGAAACGCACGTCGTCAACAAACAAATGTCGACGGCCGGGCTGGATTTTAGTATCGGTCTCAGCTGGATACTATTTTGAACTTTCCCATTCAACCAATGATTCGCTTTTCCTGAAAAATATATACTCCTTGGGCTATACGGCTGCAGGCTCAATTTATTTTAAAATTAAATCACAATAAAAACAGTGCGAATATCATGTTTTGAGAAAAGGACAATCTTGTTTTTTAAAAAGTTCTAAACAATCCTCAAAGAAAAACTATTTAACTTTTTTCTTACTTTTATTTTTTCAACTAACGTTGCGGACCGGCAAAGAAGGGCTCGCGGACCAGCACCGGTCCACGGACCACCACTTTGGGAAGCACTGTTCTACAGTGTCTGTGTTGTAGTCTATGTAGGATATCTTGTAACTCACAATGTCTGATGTGTGCTCCAGGTAGAAAGTATTGTAATTCTTAGTGTCTGAGTTGTATTCTTTGTAAGATGACTTGTAACCCATATATCTCTTTTGTATTCTATACAGTAAGTCTTGTATTTAACACTCTCAGGTGTGCACTCCATATAGTACATCATGTCATCTGCAGTGTCTGTTCTGAACCCCATGTACAATACTTGTCTTTCACAGTGTCTGTATTGTACTCCATAAAGGAAATCTTATCATTCATAGTGTCTGATGTGTACTCCATAAAGGAAGTCCTGTAACTCACTGTGTCTGATTTGTACTCTATAAAAGAAGTCTTGTAATTCGCAGTGTCTATTTTGTAATCCATATAAGACATCTTCTAATTCAGTGTCTGATTTGTCCTCAATATAAGACGTCCGTTAATTAACAGTGTCTGATGTGTACTCAGTATATGAAATCTTGTCATTCACAGTGTCTAGTGTGTACTCCGTAGAGGAACTATTGTGTTTCACTGTCTGTTTAGTACTCCACATAGAAGGCCTTGTCACCCATAATGCATGAGGTGTACTATGTATAGGATATCGTATCCTTCACAGTACTCCGTGCATGAAGTGACATATTGAACATTCTAGTATGAAGGAAATCATTAGTCATCAGATTTCACGGCTGTGCGAATACACAATACCCCACCATGCGTAGTGAACGCAAGAACGCACACGCTCTCTCTCTCTCTCTCTCTCTCTCTCTCTCTCTCTCTCTCTCTCTCTCTCTCTCTCTCTCTCTCTCTCTCTCTCTCTTCTCTCTCTCTCTCACACACACACACACACACACAGACACACACACACGCCAATCCACATACACTTAGTTAGTTAGTTAGTTAGTCGACATATCATCCTCACTGCACATCGAGCCATTCAGTTCATTAATGCTCGGATCCCCTTCTCAGCAAATCCCGCAACGTGTAGCGGCTAACTACACCAGTTCTATGTTGGTCTATTAATCTTCTTTGGCTTCCTGCGTGGTGTTCTTGTTTGGCCACACCTCTTTTAATTTGCTGTTCTTGCAGTCTGACCATGGTTGTAGATTCACAGTCATCTCTTAGTTCTCTCAAAAGTCTTACTTCTCGTAGAGCATTAATAATGTCAGCCTGGTCCATGACGCGTTCGGCCTCCACAGTAGCCTTACCTGCGAGCTTGTCAGCCCACTCATTTCCTTGTAGTCCCGCATGCCCTGGCACGAAGATGAACCTAAAGCATTGCCAGACGAGACCGCTCCAGAGACAGCATCCACTCTCTTCGGATCTATCCCATCTCTAAGTCGCTAACAAAACATGCCCAAGTGAATGTCTGTGTCTCGAGCCATGTTATTGCTTTACTTACTGCCATGACGTCCATAGCTCTTGTATTACTTATGGTCTCAACAAAGGAACCGGAGTCCTCCTTCACAATTCTCCCTCCGGCCTGAGCCGTAAAGGCCCATGAGCTTCTCACATGTTGGACGTCCGACCCATCTGTGCAAATGACAGCATCACCGTCTAATGAATTCTCAAAAAAATCAACGCTTGTAATTCCGCCTCCACAACAGCCGGATGTTCTTGTCTGCATTTTCTGTCTAGTTGGATGCAAACAGAAAAAGATGTACACAAATCTGTTGGCACTTGTACCCACTCCTTGCCACGTTCTAAGTCCTCAAGTGAACACACCTGTTGAAGAATGTCTTCGGCTTGACCCATCCATGACCTTCCTCTTTTTAACCTGCTGCCCTTCACCTTCACAATTTTATTATGCATTGGATGTTGTGTGTTTGTGTTAACTCCGAGGTGGGCACATGCTCTGCAAATTTGTATTCTGTCTTCGATGGTTGGCAAATCAAGAAGGTAGCTTTTCGGCCGGCACATTCACATACATTATACATCTCAAGTACAACCCACACACTTTAAATGAGATATACTGAATGTTGTAAAATATTGAATTATCCTAATTGCATGAGCACATTGTCCAATAATTGTGTCAGTTTATTCATTATCAAAATCATGCCCCTTGCCGATAAGCGCTGCTTCCATTATTTGTAATCTCCCTCACGACCATCAGCCTCGCATCGGACCGTGTTCTTCTCCCGATTATAGCATGTGGGAAAGCCAAGCAGCTGTTGATCTCCTTGCCCTCTCGTAGCTAGTTTCCCATCAAATGTGTCAGCATTGATCCAGTGTTCAACTTTATTTCTCCTTTTCATCCAAACAAGGATACAGACAAGTAACTTTAATATTTTCATGTAGTGTTTTTCGTGCAGTTGTGTGCCGGTTTGTGTTTGTTTATTCTGTGCTGACGAAGGCTTTGGCCACAACGTCCAGTTTGTTACTTGTAATCGTGTTATAGTAAAGCTTATAATCTACTTCTCGTTTTTTTTTTTGTTTTGTTTTTTTTGTGATTCATTCATTTATTGCCTAAAGAAATTTATACTGTGTTCCATAACCATACACGCGATGTTGAACTACACACGTGTCTAGCCCATATATAGGAAACAGATTAGTAGCATGTGTATATATATTCTCATGCAGAGTTTTCCATGTAGTTGTATCAATGTATGAGGCTTTAGCCGCAACGTCCATTGTGACACGTGCAATCGTGTCCTATTATAGCCAACCGATTCTACTGCTCATCTTTGTTGATTCGTACATTGTAAGACACTCTAACCAACATCAACGTCTGCATTCTGTACAAGATTATGATATTTACTGCTTGTCGAAGGATCGTATTATTTGTATATATATATATATATATATATATATATATATATATATATATATATATATATATATATATATATATATATATATATATATATATAGCGAGAGAGAGACAGAGAGAGAGAGAGAGAGAGAGAGAGAGAGAGAGAGAGAGAGAGAGAGAGAGAGAGAGAGAGAGAGAGATTACGTCATTATTTAGTTCCGTTCGCTGTTGGCAGTTACCTTTAGCGGCATGGTCACACAGAGACATCTCTCCACGGTGATGAAGACGGTGATACAGCTGGTCACTCGAGCAAATATGATATGAGGTCCCCCCGCTGTCAGATACTGGATCTCTACAGGGTCAAAGGGCAAGTCTAGCTCAGTGAAAACTGGGTTATAGCATATACCTGTCCAGGTCAGGGTTATTAGACAGCCCAGGTCTGAGATGGCCAAACCTGTGGATGTCAATGAAGTCAATATACTTACACTCGAGAGCAACATTTATATCTAAGTCTTTATATGAGGACAGATAATGTATAATGCACTGGCACTGTTTTTTCTTGCATATCCTTGTTTACAGGACATCGCAGTCAACACTAGCATGTCTGCTGCTGTGATCTCTTGGTAAGTTTATGTTCAGTAGTTTGCCATTGTTTTCTGAACGACCGGCACAGATACAACACAAAACCGAATGCAACGCGGTCTCCTGCCAAATCGCGTGCAGCTGTGTTTCGAACTAGGGTATACGGGATTATGAACCACGTCCGTTAGCCCTTCGCCACGGAATTCCGCATTGGCACTGTTACGGTATTAAAACAGTTTTGATGTATATGAATGAAATTATACAAAGTTACATACAATTGGTAATCGGAATACAACAGCGCTAATGTGATATAGTTGGGTGGGGGAGGGGGGTTTCTTACAGACCAAGCCCTGTCTTGATCGTTTCCTCGGCCATCCTGAACACCCTCTAGTCTGCTAACGAAGTGGACATCGACAGCAGTCTCGGCTACACATGGCACAACTACTAATTCTGGTCGAAGATGGCAGGCAATCACGAAGATGACACAGTCACAAAGATGACATCGGGACGCAGATGTATTTCCAAGGCACCAAGGCCAGGTTCTATACTGGCCAAGACCTACTAACACGTCCTCGCCGTGCACCCTGGGCAATAGGTCTCTTCGGGGTCTCGGCTAACGCAGTAGGATCGCTGATTCTTCCGAAGTCGGAGAGTATCTGCCTGCACGGCGAGGAACCACCAGTCTGCACACCAATAAACCAGACATGGACAACAGATACTCACGCAAACCTCAGGTCCTGTATGACATCACACTGATGTTGGACAACAGAATGTCTTCATCCGACATACAGGACTTTACGTTGGAGTTCACAGCCAGCGAACGCAAGCAAGCACAAAGATGACAGACAGTCACAAAAGTGACACAGTCACAAAGATGGCAGACAATCAACAAGATGACAGACAATCACGACGATGACAGACAATCACAGAGATGACACAGCCAAGAAGATCGCAGACAATCACGAAGATGACACAGCCACGACGATGAAAGATAATCACGAAGATAATCTTAGTCACGATGATGTCAGACTATCATGAATATGGCACAACCTAAAAGATGACAAGCAATCACGAAGATGGCAAGTTAAGAAGATGGCAGACAATGACGAAGATGGCAAGTTAAGAAGATGGCAGACAATCACGAAGATGGCAAGTTAAGAAGATGGCAGACAATCACGAAGATGGCAAGTTAAGAAGATGGCAGACAATCACGAAGATGGCAAGTTAAGAAGATGGCAGACAATCAAGAAGATGGCAAGTTAAGAAGATGGCAGACAATCACGAAGATGGCAAGTTAAGAAGATGGCAGACAATCACGAAGATGGCAAGTCAAGAAGATGGCAGACAATCACGAAGATGACACCAGCACAAAAGACGGCAGACAACACTATTATGACAGTCTAAAACACGGCAAGAAATCAAGGAGATGACACCCGTACGAAAAGATGGACAAATAATCACGAAGGTATCAGATAATCATGAAAATGACAGACAACCGCGAAGATAAGATACGGTCAAGAAGATAGCAGACAATTACAAAATTAGAAGACAATCACAACGATGGCAGACACGTATTACGGAAGTCTTTCAATCAGCGCTAGGAGCAGATTGGGCTCTACAACAACAATAACATAAAAATTAACAACATCATTCTCGTATCATATAGACTGTGTTGGTGTGGTCAGCTGTTTTATATCCATATAGTTCTGTTTCTTCCAAATATGGTAGACACTGTACTGAGCTGGGTAGATCCCAGATCTTAGTTTGAGCGAATTCAGTAATTGAGCATGGTCTGAGGTTGCTGACATCATCGCACTGACAGTTGGTGAAGCTCGAACATGTGAAAAATGAGGCCCACATGTACCATAGGGTCGCAGCGGACAAGGAGGATACTATGTATACGATACCAGGAGACACTGGTTGAAGAGAAGCACGTCTTAGAAGGCACATCTGCAGATACGATAAGATGTGTCTGTAGAATTTGTAGAATATTGTGAGACAAGGAATGGACCAAGGTGCCGCCCAGCTAGGCAGTCTAGCATTGCGTGATGCAAACATTGGACCGAGTATGTCTGGCCAGATGGAGCCTCCGTGCAGCTGCTATAAGTGACAGTAAGTAAGGTATGGCATGTACACGGCCTCCGAATAATGTGATGAGGTGATCGATTTAATTAATCATCGCTTTTATTACTGGAATAATGTATCAGTAACCATTTCGTGAGGCTGGTTCATCCCCATTGCCAACTCGGACAGAGGCAAAGAAAATTATGCAACAACTGAAAATTGAACCCGGGGCAAAAGTGTTTGTAACCCAGCTGACAATTTGTTATGTCACAATGGCTGATAGTGTGGAAGGCAATAGCGAGCACGAGCCAGTGCCAAAGATGCCAGATAGAAACTGATAGGGTATCAAACATTGTCTAGGCAACGGGAGGCGCAACGCAATCCTGATCATTTGGTTTCTAACTAAGCTGTTAACAAAACCACACACATCATACCCAGCAAACTAATGTTGATCGTGTCCTTGAGTCCTAGCTTGACGAAGCAAATGATGTTTATGATGGTGGAAACTATGCCGAAGATGTTGGTCATTTCCGTGATGATTGAGTAGAATACCCAGCGGAATATAAGGCAAATGTCGTTGCTGATCGGCTGTAGTACACGGAGTGTGTTCGTGTCAACATCGAAGCATGACAGGGATATTTCGCTTGTATTCTCCATGTTTTCCTCTCATGACAGTTAACTGATATACATATGTGACCGGTTGATGGGACAGTGTTTTAGAGATATCTGAAATAAAGCATGTTTAAAATGTGTCTGTTAATACCTTTGTAGACTCTCATATGAAGGTGTAGAAGTTCCATGTGTTTACACAGATCAAATATGGTTTTGTGAGACAGGGTGACTAGTACTCTTAATATCTCTTTTTTTTCTGTTTTTTTTCTTCCGCGTTTCCATCCTGTTTCAGGATATTGCGGTCAACACCAGCATCTTTGAGCTGTATGTTGATTCCTAGGCTAGATTACGCTCATCAGCACGCCACGACTTTCTGAGCGACCGGCTCCATACTCTCATAAGTCACTTTTGCGATTTGAACCACTGCTAATTCTCGTCGTGTCACGTGACGAAAGTATTCGGGGTTAGCGGAAAAAGCTGCTAACACCTCGGCCATGGAGCCGGCAATATCTCTTTTGTTGACCCTAAATAAATTCTCTGTACTCTGTTTTACACTTTCGAATAAACATTGGAGCCGACTTCGGGAAACAAAAATCCCCCTTGAATTGGAAAGTAGGACCGGCGGTGGTGCTGCCTCACCGGAACACCTTCTACTATACTGCCACTGTAGATGATTTTGTCCTAACTAACTGAGGTAAAATGATTAGATTTATAACCGTATCATTATGTCCACCCAACGAGAATAATTTTGTTCTGGAGATTGTACAGCATATTTCAATGTTTATTTGCGGTTTATAATTTACGGGTCAGAAATAAAGTGCATATTATGAAATGTATTACACCTTCATACGGAAACATCCGCTGGATGGAGAATACGATACACACACATCGTGATTGTAACTGACTCAGAAAGCATGCTGAGTAGGGTGAAGACAGGCAAGCTTCGGAAGTCACGGGTGACAAAGCATCGTCTGGATCTTTTCTCCGGGGCATGCTAGTGTGCTGGGGAATGAATAGGCGGACAGACTGGCTGGCTCTGCAAAACTTGGTGGAGTATTGATGCATGACAAAGCAGATGTGGTTACGACCTTGTGGGAGCATGTGTACACCTCGGAGGAGCAAATGGATCACCATGGTCTGGCAAGAATGCGACAGCGAGGGGTGACGAGGGGATCTGGCCGACGATCAACGCTCAGAGGAAAGGCGAGATGGACATATAATCAGATTGCTACTGGTACTCATTGGCACCTTTCCGTCTTGACAGACGATAGTTTGGTATATTGTACTTCAAAAAGGCTTAATAACTACGAACCATGGCGGTGGCGAGTGTGGCTGGTAAGGCCAATTCCTGCATGAAAATGTTTGCCCACAGTAGATGCATGTGAAAACATGGTCATTTCCACCATTGTGCACCATCTTACGCCTCTCACGCTCTGTGTGTGCTTTATCTGCAATCATTTTCTCTTTTGTCTTTATTCCATTTCTGATGTTTGCCCTCAATGCAACACGTTCAGCGGCGACTTGCTCCCAATGTGCAAAATACTGGTACTATTAGTGTTGGAACTCTTCGCTGGCTGCTGAGGATGGGGACGGGGCGCTTATGGGAATGCCCCGAATGCTGTGATGTCGGTTCCTAAATCAAGCAATCAATCAATCAATCAATCAATCAATCAAGGAAGGCTATTACAGAGACATTCACAACTACATATGTCGTGCAAAACAGGTAAGGTAATCACTGTTCCGCCTCTGAACAGTAACCAACAGAGTAGACAATCTTTCATGCAGACTTAAAAGGGTTCTATCACCCATGTGCACGTGTGAACAAACTACACAGACAGCTGAACAGATCCTCAAAACTTGACACATGATGACTAAATTACTGTATCATCTCTGGTCATTCATACGCACATTAACGCACAGCTGTTTGGAAGCTTTCACGAACTCCATATAAAAAGCTAAATGCATCCTAGTAACATGACTCCTTGTGTACACATTATTAACCAGCAGCTGAAAAAAAACAACAAGAAGGCAATAAAACATTCCATTCCTTGAATGAAAATAAGGTAAGAAATATATTCCTTCTTCTTTCCTGTCTATTTCCATTTCGATTCCCGATTATTTACCCCATGCCTCTGTATATTCTCTGTCTTTACTAATATTACACATTGCACCCACTTCCATACGAATGTGGATACACCTTGTGTCGTCACACAATATTGACGTGCATTACTGTAAAATAAGTTTGTTAGCGTGAATTCACTACATTTTCGTCAAACATCAAAGAAATATCACCATGATTTAAGTTGCCTTTGGACCTATTAAAACACATTCCTTGGATGGGTGTAAATATACGACGGCAGGAAAAAGTTAATAATGATGCAATATCAATCAATCAATCATGTGGCATGCCGGAAAGCGTGGGCGGTCATGACTCGCCATTTCACTCGATCACCAGTGTCATGGATCAGCTCAGTGTTCCTGTCTCGTCCATGCCATGTGGCCAAGCCATCCAGGTATTTTCCTCTCGGTCTTCCTCCTTGGTCTGTTCCCCTCGATCTTGCCAGTTGTCACTAAGTTCTCCAACCCATTTCTACTCATAACATGTCCAAAAAATTTTGACTGTCTACGTCTAATTTCTCTAATCAGTCTACGATGTTCATTTGTCTCCTGTAGTACTTGGTCATTTTCCTCAGAAACCACATTTCTGCAGCCATCAGATGCTTTTCAGCTTGACTGATCATTGTCCAAGTTTCACATCCATACAAAAGAACAGGCTCTATGTATCCCCTCAACACTCTTTTTCTCGTTTCAATTGACATCTTTTTATTGGTCAGAATGTTTTTCATCTTGCTAAAGGCTACTTTCGCCATGGCGATTCTTGTTCTAATCTCTTCAAGGCATCTCCCATCAGATGGTATAACTGTTCCAAGATAATTGTACCGATTCACTTGTTGAAGAATATTTCCATTTACTCATATATTACATTGTGGCACTTCTTCCTTCCTACTGATGCAATATACAGTTTTTAAAAAAAATAAATAAATAAATAAATAAATAAATGCTCGTAAATAAGCGCAATCATTTGTAAACGGACTATATTGTTCGAGTATACTAATGTAGTTATCGACACGTGATAAATCTAAAGACATATCGTCCGTCTTTGTTCCCTCTTTCAAGACACAAAACACTTTTGACAAAGTGAAACATTACGACCTTTCCCATAGTTTGTATGAATTCAGTATAGATATAGATGTGAAAACAATAGATACGAAATGTCAAATACCAAGGAATATCTTAAGGAATTCAGAGAGGTTAAATGATGCGCCAGCTAAGAATGTGTTTTGTCATCTATTTTCAATATATTCAGCGAGACATTACACAGATAAATCGATCCCCTTGTGGTAAAGTTGGAGTCTAATATATCAATACTTTGTGATACGTGTAATACCAGAATCTAGAAATTGTGTGCAAATAATTGTAAGAAAGGTGGCGATGGAACGCGATAGGAGCATATTACGAGGGCGAGTCCATAAGTAAGTCACACAGTTCTGTGGGATAGCAGGTAAATATAGTTGGTGTTTTCTACAGGTGTCATTAGGTGACAGCAACATCGAACTTTATATCCCCGTTCGTCAGGTGGCGCTAGGTGTCACATGCGCATGCGCAGCGCATAAACAAAATTGCGACTGTACTTATAGAGTTTACAACCAAAGAGCAACGTGCTGTTGTGCATTTTTTGTGGGCAAAAGGACTGACTGCAAAGTACATTCATAAGGAAATGCTTCCTGTTTATGCTTACACATGTTTGTCCCGTAAAGCGGTGCATAGCTGGGTATAAAAAAAATGTTCTCAAGGAGGCTCTAAAATTGTTGATGAAATCCTCTCTGGTCGCCCTGTTGTGATTGCGACAGAAGCATCCGTGCAGCGGGTGGATGAGATGATTAGAGGTGACAGGCGAGTAACGATAGACCCTGCAGCATCTGCAATAGGGTGCTCACATGGTTCAGCATACAGCATAATGCATGATTGATTGAAATTTAAGAAAGTGTGCTCAAGGTGGATACTCAGACAATTGAAAGAGGATCACAACATGAATAGATTTGGCCTGTCCTTACATCATCTCTGTCGATACGAAGATGAAGACATGCTGATCAGGAGTGTTACTGGGGACGAATCATGGGTGCATCCCTACCAGCCCTAATCAAAGCGTGCTTCAATGCAATGGAAACATCCTTCTTCGCCTTGTGTCCAAAATTTCAAGGTTACGCCATCAGCAGGAAAGGTTATGCTGACAGTGTTATGGGCAGTGTTGCCATTTTAGTACTTTTCACGCTAAATTTAGTGCTTTTTCAAGTCAGTTAGTGCGAAAATTTTCCTTTTAGCGCGGCCGCGTAAATTTAGTGCAACATTTTTTTGGTGCTTTTGGTGCTTTTTTGGGGTGGGTAAAAATTACTTTAAAATTCATTTTGGGAACACTAAAAAGCCGAATTTGAACTGAAGCGAGGGAGTAAAACAGTCTTAGTACGTTACCGCGCAATATTCAACTAATTTAACTCCCTTTAATAGCAGACTACAAGTTTCCCGAAGAGAAAGAAATTCGTGGAAGGTGCATCCAGTTTTTAATAGAGGTATTGACACAGCTGCGTTTACGTACACCCGATAACGTTTGAGTGTTACAGTCCATGTCATGTCTTAGTGGAAGTGGATGTCTACAGCCAATGAAGCCCTGTATATTGGATCTTGCTAAAATGTTTGTAGAAGATGCAGCTACTCTCACCCGCACCGATTTCCAGTGGAGAAAACTTCATCATATGCAGTGATCACAGACCTCTGACACACATGGACTGTGGGCAGAAATAGCCTCATACAGGGATGCCCCGGTGATAATCCTTTCCAAGATCCTTACAGATTTAGCTTTAACTCTGCTCATTTTACCTCATTCTAATGCGGACGTGGAGCGTATTTTCAGTCAGATGGGAGTTATAAAATCAAAATTGCAGAATAGACTTAGCATAAAGAGTTTGAAAGCTGTTTTGACTATTAGATATGGAATGAAAAGATATGGCAAATGCTGTCATGATTATAAACTACCTAAGGATATTCTGCGAAAAATTGGATCACAGGAGGCATATACATGTTTCTTTCAATCATCCTCCACATCCTCATCATCGCAGAAGCAAACACAATAGGAAATAGCTACAGAAACTGAAGAGGAGTTGTTTGACTGGGATTTGGCATATCTGGAATAAACTTCATTCTAATATTCAGTGATAATAATAAATTATAATGTGCTACTTTATAACATTTTGAATGAATACCGCCAGGGCTTGTTTTAGTGATTTCCCCAAAAAAATAGTATTGCAATTTGGTGCTTTTTTGGCTCGAAAGTAGTTCATATTGGGATTTGGTGGATCTGGAATAAACTTCATTGTAATATGAAGTTATAATAATAAATTATACTGTGCTACCTTGTTACATTTGTAATAAAAACAGTTGGTGCTTATTTTTTTGGTGCTTCCTAAAAAATTTTGGTGCTTTTTAGTGCTTTTTTTGGGTCGATTTTGGTGCTTTTTCATCAAAGGGAGATGGCAACACTGCTGGGATTGTCAAGGAGTGGTTTTAACCAATTTCAAAAAGAAAGGTGACAACGTGAATTCTGAATCGTACTGTGAAGTTCTATCGATGCTTCATAATGCAATTCGAAGAAAATGTCCAGGACTGCTGACTAGAGGAGTGTTGCTCTTCATGACAATGCCAGACCACATACGGCTCGATTAACTCAGGAGAAAATTAATCACCTAAGACGGGACGTTCTAGAACATCCACCTTACAGGCCCGACCTAGCCCCTAGCGATTTCCACTTTTTTGGTCCACTTAAAACCCACCTTTGTGGGAGACATTTCGTGAATGACGCCGAAGTTGAATGTGAAGTGAAAAAGTGGTTTAAAAATCAGAGTACGCAGTTCTATGCAGCCGGTTTGAGAGGACTGATTAAACGATGGGATAAGTTCATCAATGGTGATGGAAATTATGTTGAGAAATAAAGGGACAATGTATGTATAAAAATAAACTGGTTTCAAGATGTTATCATATTTATTTATTTTTCTACGCCATTTGTGACTTACTTATTGACTTCCCCTCGCATCATTAAAAATTGCAAAACAGAATGCAATGTCGTTTCCAAATTAGAACGCGTTTAAATTTGCTGTTTTAAATGGACTTGCCTGCTAAGATAGTAGTCTGAGATTAATCACCAAGGCAGAATTATATTCTCAGACTAAAACGGCTCTATGGTCGTCCAATCCTCATGTTATAAAAATGGATGCCAGAATTGTCACAATTATCTGTTAAATGTCTTGGGTAACAATGCCGACGAGGAAGGAAATTTGTCCTACCACCTCCCATGTCGTGACATAGAATGTCTGGAAGTCTACACATAAAACTGACGCCGATGACAGTATTTGCTATGTAACTACCGTTACCTGTTATATATGGTAAGTAAAACCAAGGCCCCGTGTCCATACCATGAGGATATTTTGGCCTCCGATGTGTAGCCTCCGATGCCCCGTAGGAAAATAGTGCCATCCCCATATGTGTATAGACCAATAGGTACTCGCTGGTTGATTTGGACAATATAAGGCTGTCATTCCCAGAACGTGTCTTGGTATCCAATTTAAGCTCATCATCATCATCATGTGCCATGTCGGTAAGCGTGGGCTGTCATGATTTGCTATCTCACTTGATCAACAGAGTCATGGATCAACTCAGTGTGCTTGTCTCGACCATACCACGTGGTCGAGCCTTCCAGGTATTTACTTCTCTGCCCTCACCTTGTTCTCTTCCCCTAGATCTTGCCAATTGTCACCAAGTTCTCCAATTTATTGTGACTGTCTACGTCTAATTTCTCTAATCAGTTTACGGATTTCATTCGTTTCTTGATCATTGGTTTTTTTATTCTGTCCATGGTATTCTTGCAAGTTCATCAGAAACCACATTTATACAGCCATCAGATGCTTTTAAGCTTGTTTGCTTATTGTTCACGCTTCACATCGATACAAAAGTAAATGTTCTATGTAGCATCTCAACACTCTTTTTCTCGTTGCAAATGACATCTCTTTATTGGTCAGTATGTTTTTCATCTAGATGACGACTGGCTTCGCCATGGCAATTCTTGTTCTAATCGCATCAAGTCATCTCCCATAAGAAGTTATGACTGTTCCGAGATAATTGTACCGATGCACTTGTTTTAGAATATGTCCATTTGCATGTATATATTACATTCTGGTATTTCCTTCTTCTTACTGACGACAATAATTTGTGTCTTCTTACAATTTAATTCTAACCCTTGTTGTTCACTGTGTACAACTATCGCATCTACTACATGTTGCAGCTCCCGCTCATTGTCTGCAATCAATACTGTATCATCCTCACATCTAATGTTATTTATGGTATGTCCCCCAATGATGATTCCTTTCATATCGTCAACATTTCTGAAAATGTGTTAACTGTACAGAGAAAAAAAAGTTTTGAGCCATAACACATCCCTGTCATACACCTCTCTTTATTGGCTAATATTGATCTACTTCATTATCAATCTTTATGGCAGCTTGATGTTTCCAATATATGGTTTTTATGAGTCTAAGGTCTTTCCCATCAATTTTTAGATGTGTAAGCATCTCTATCATGTTGACATGTCTTACTTTATCGAACGTGTGTAGTCAATAAAGCAAAGATGTAAGTCTTTGTTTCCTTCTATCCATCCATCATGTGCCATGCCGGTAAGCGCGGGCGGTCATGTTCTGCCATCTCACTCGATCACCAGAGTCGTGGATCAGCTCCGTGTTCCTGTCTCGACCATGCCACGTGTTCCTGTCTCGACCATGCCACAAGGCCAAGCCATCCAGGTACTTGCTTCTAGGTCTTCCCCTTGGTCTGTTCCCCTCGAACTTACCAGTCGTCACCAAGTTCACCAATCCATTTCTTCTCATAACATGCCCAAAAAATTTTGACTGTCTACGTCTAATTTCTCTAATCAATTTACGATCTTCATTTGTTTCTTGAAGAACTTGTTCATTGGTCTTTCTGGCTGTCCATGGTATTCTTTGCATTTTCCTCAGAAACCACATCTCTACAGCCATCAGATGTTTTTCAGCCTGACTTCTCATTGTCCACGCTTCACATCCATATAAAAGTACAGGTTCTATGTAGCATCTCAACACTCTTTTTCTCGTTTCAATTGACATCTTTTTATTGGTCAGTATGTTTTTCATCTTGCTAAAGGCTACTTTTGCCATGGCGATTCTTGTTCTAATCTCTTCAAGGCATCTTCCATCAGATGTTATTACTGTTCCGAGATAATTGTACCTATTCACTTGTTGAAGAATATTCCCATTTACTTGTATATTACATTGTGGTATTTCGTTCTTTCTAGTGACGACCATAATCTGTGTCTTTTTACAATTTAATTCTAACCCTAGTTGTTCACTGTGTGTAACAATCGCATTTACTAAATTTTGCAGGTCCTGTTCATTGTCTGCAATCAAGACTGTATCATCTGCATATCTAATGTTATTGATGCATTGTCCCCCAATGTTGATTCCTTCCATATCTTCAATATTTCTGAAAATACGTTCACTGTACAGGGAAAACAGAACTTCTATAGAACTTTCAATTAATGTTTTCAGCTTGTACACAGCATGTACCTTGCCTTCTATAAACCCACATTGTTCTTCTCCTATTTCTGGTTGTATTTTCTTCTTAACTCTTTGCATGATAGTTTTTAGCAAAATCTTGGTGAAGTGACTCATTATACTAATTGTTCGATTTTGATCACATTCCATGGCTTCTGATGTCTTCGGGATTGCAATAAATACAGAGTTACATAATTCAGGAGTGTATTTCGACTTTAGGCCAGGACCCAGTTTAGGCTAGGTCCACCTTAGAACCCAGGCTCATTGAAATGCCAATTCTTTCTTCAATGAGGATTTGAACAAATGATCATCGGCTACTTTATATATAGTCAGGACATTAACATTAAACAGGCTCATTCAATATCTAGGTTACACAGTGACATTTCACTGAGAATGTAACATCTATAACGCTATGTATATATATATATATATATATATATATATATATATATATATATATATATATATATATATATATATATATATATATATATAAAACCTAATGAAGAAAGAAATTAAAAGAAAACACACAAGGATAACAGTCTGCTAACTGAAAAGTGTTAACCTGTTATAAATTAATGCCAATGCTGGACAATGAAAAATGCAATTATGAAGATATTAGAAACAGTTAAGATGTAGTTTAAGAACAACTTTGGGATTATCCTGGCCAAAGAAAGACAGCAAACACTGAATTATTAATAGCTGCGGATGAACAAGATCAAACTTCAAAACCACAAGGAAAATAAACATGGAATTAATCGAGGAAATCAATAGAAGATTTAGAAAAGATAATTCAGCCTTATGTAGGAAATACTAGACAAGTGAGGCAGAGGAAGACTTGACAGGGTGTATTTGGAAATCGTAAACAGTTAGGAGGCAGCAACAATAAAACCATCATTCAAAAATCATATGTTAGGGAGTACAGAAGAGTCATGATGTGCGCTATATCCCAGGCAAATAAATAAGAAGGAAGAGGGTGACCACAATATGAAGGAGGAAGGGGATGAGAATGAGAAAAAACAATGAGGACGAGGAAAAGGAGGAGAATGAGAAAAACAATGAGTTCAAGGAGAAGGAAGATAAGGATAGCGCTGAGGTGGAGTAAGGTGAGGAGAAAATGTAAAATAATAATAATAATCAGAAGAAGACGAATCAGAAGAAGAAAACAATTGTTAGAGAAGACTGATGATTATAAGGAGTTGGAGGGGGAAGAGACAAATATGAAAAAGAAGAAGAGGGACAATAACAATAACAAAAACCAAAAAACATCAATGAAAATTTTTAAAAAAAAGTCGCTTAAAAGTCGACAGGGTCGACTTCATTGCACTGGGTTTAATCCCATATGGCTCGGTCTCTTTCCACAGCGCGGAAAGCGTCGCACTAAGCACGAACTCCGTAGCTCTGGCGACGACCCACAGGAGTCTCCGGAAAATTTGACCCGTGAACCGAAGGACACGATCCGGAATCGAACCCACAACCATCGGAGCCCGAGTCAAACGGCCTGACAACTTTGCCACGAAGACTCCCGAATGAACTCGATGAAAATAACAACAATAAGATCAAACTTTAATATAAGGGGCTCTTCAATAATGTCATTAGCGTGTTCATCATCGACTAGGCTTGCCTGCGTATTAAGATAAAGCATGCATACTTTTAAAAAAAAATCGGATTACGTTTAGTTCACTCATTAATTGTGGATACAAAAAAGGTGTTTTCGTTTGCTATAAAGAAAAATCAACAATTTCTAAGTGTTTATACCGATAATGCAAATAGACTGTTTTAAAAGTTAGTTAATCACGGTTCCAACTTCATGGCAAAAGGTCGCCTCATTATCCTCAGTTCCTATGCCAGGAAATATCATGCAAAATATACATCGCTACCCCATGCGAGAAGTAGAACAGACGAGAGTCTCGACAAACCAAAAACCCACACAGGTATACTATGCATAATGCGGCTGCAAGAATGACAACACAAAAGTCGGCCACAAAAAATACAGTTCATAGTCGATGAAAGCGGCAATCACTAGAAAACCAGAAGTCACACATTACTGCATAAGGCAGTTTTGTTCAGTAAGTTTGTTCAGCGGGCGGCCGGCCACCATTTTTCTGAACATGCATTTTTCTGTTTTAAAAAAAGAGTGTCCGGGCGCGCGCGCGCGTGTGCGTGTGTGTGTGTGTGTGTGTGTGTGTGTGTGTGTGTGTGTGTGTGTGTGTGTGTGTGTGTGTGTGTGATGCTACAGTTAACATTAGAACCTAAAGACGAATATATAAGAGAGTTGGGATTAAATCTTTGCGTATGAATTTACACATTGAATGAGTTAAACAGCATTCAGCGACGTTGTGTCCTGAACTATATACTTTCTGTCGTTATATACGAGTATTTAATAAACACAACGTGATAATGCTATTCTTATTGTCTGTACGATTGATTTAACATTGAAAATATACATATTCTTACTTGATTGGAAAGGATTGATGATAACGTCGTCAATTAGAAGTTATCATGCTCCTTGAATTCATTCTCTGTCGGGGTCATTAGAGCCACACTGTTATGACGGGCTGCATTCATTCATTGTGCTGCGTATCAACGGACTGAACTACGTCTGGTGGTGGCTATGTTAGGTACTGTACCGGAACCTAGTCAACGAAACAAATACATGGTTCCACAAACAGTGTATGCTGGGTACATTACAAGTGTCGACGTCTGAGCCTTTGGCGGCGTAGTGAGGGCCAAAATCATAATTCCATCATACCAGGTTAGAAGGCAGCTCATGGAGATTTCGAAGCAGGTCGTTTTTCGTTTATTTTCGCAATGATATGAGTGTCGGGCGTTCAGAAATTAATAGCAAACTACTAATCGTAAAATGAAAACAAATGCAACAAAATCAATGCTGTGGTAGATTACAATGTTATGCAGAGGGCATGCAATTAACCTCAGAAGAGGTAATACAATTTCGAAGACCAAGTTAGAGGTGAAAATGAGAGGCACACAAGACAAGGAATGACAAAGGTTTCAACCGTAAGTTCATAGAAGCACATTGTGTAGGCATCTGAAATCACATCAGAAACCACGTTCTCAGAATTTAACCCACAGATATGGTATATGAATTGAAACCACATCACGTGGCTGTTGCCTGTGTACATTTTGTCAGGGTGTATACCGACGTCCTCAGAGTCGCTTTTCAAGAACACCCTTGTATTTTATGTCATCGTTCATAATACGAAGAGCTACTGACCTAGTGGCTAAGAACATCAGGTTCTACTTCAAGAAACCCTGGTACGAATCATCGGTAAGTTATGAGGTATTTTTTATCTGTTTGGAGAACAAAGAAAACCCCTGAAATGCACAGTTGGTGTCGGCTGCACTAGCCAGGCGGCCTTAATTCCTCAGGCTCAAGACTTCACCACCCCCACCCCCACCCCCAATCGCCTCGTCCCGCCTTATTCGCCATACACCGCAAAGTAATATAGACAGTAGATGACAGTATTTGAGACAGTTAATGGCACAACTGTCGTCACAATTTGCAGCGTCACATCTTGTGTTAGCTCTATCTATTATTTAGCCAGTACCTCGCGATTCGGCGTTTGTAGGTTAGGGGCTTAGTGCACACAATGTTACAATACCTCTACATCTCATCTCATCTCATCATGTTCCTCTTGTAAATTGCGGTGTCGAGATGAAGTATAAACTTCGTGAGAGTGCCCGATTATGGGCTTCATATATCGACATTCCCATAGATTCTGCTATTCCCTCCGTCCATCGTTTACGTGGTCGGCTTCTTCCTCTGTTTCCATCTGGTCTGTACATCATTGCTTGTTGTGGCATGCTGTTGACTGGTAACCTACTTGCATGGCCAAACCATTTGACTTGCTGCTTTCTAATAAAATCTAGTGCTGCTTTAACCCCCACTTTAGTCCTGATTTCTTCATTTCTGATCTTATCTCTTCTTGAAAGAAAAATTGTACAGTAAATTACAAGTCACAAACAGCCAATAAATGCTGGATTGCAACGTAAAGGACATGTAATTGTTGAAAACATCTTTTGTGTCATAAATTACCCTTATATTTAAACCACTTACTTTAGTTAAATGTTCCTCTTATGTCAAAAACGTAAAGAACGGTTTGTTGCGCGTCCTTTACAGGACGTCGCAGTCAACCCCAGGATTTTGTCGCTGTTTGCGATGTACTAGACAAGTTTACGTTAAGCAGTTTGCCATTGCTTTCTAAACCACCGACGCTCGTACAATTGTATGAAATACCAGCACAAGGCGGTCTTCTTCCAAACCTGTCTGCAGAGGTTTTTATTGTAACCAAAGAAGAAGCCAACAACACATGTTCATCTAAACAACACCCCATGAAACAAGTAAAGAGCTTCAAGTACTTAGGAAGTGCTGGTGTTTGTCCATCAAGAATGGTGATGACCATTCATTTCATCGAGTGAGGTTAAAAGTTTGAAGCCGTGAGTTTTAAGATGGCTGGTAAGGCCTAATTAGGCTCGAAATGTTCTTTGACAATGTGATCAAAGAATGCTTGACGTTCCATGAAGACGATCTCCTGCAGTGGTTTTATTGTCCAGCCTGTTTTTCACAGCTCTTGCAGTCCTGTTTGCTTCACGTGACTACATCCTTGCATAATAATGTACGCCACGAATTTCGGTCATTGGCAGCAGTCTCCCACGTGCGTGACACATACCAAATGCCTTTAAAACGTTTCCTATGGCCGCCTTGGGAGCGTTTGCCACAGCGCAGCTCACCGTAAAATAATCGTTTAAGCTGGCAAAATCAGAAGACGCGATCGAAAATAAATGCAATAAAGCAAACCAACTCATTGGGCAAATGGCACCCATACGAAAAAACAAACCCGTATCAATAGATACTAAAAATCACTCTACAACTCAATCTTGGTACCAACCTTATGCTACTAATGTCAAAACTGGGCAATGACACAAAATCAGAATAAGAAAAATTACAACAACATAAAATAGATTCCTGAGAAAAATCTCAATGTAGAAAATAATAAATGAATAAATCAGGACTTAAGTGGCGATTATAACTAGTGTATCAGCTTACAGTATAATACAACAAGCAATGATGTACAGATGAAGAGGCTGACCATGTAAGCGATGGACAGAGGAAATAACAATACATGGGAACCTCGATACATGAAGTCCATAAACCGGCACTCTCCCGCTGTTTAAGATTCACCTTAACAACCCTAAGTAAAAGAGGAAAAGATGAGATGAAATGAGATAAAATCACTTTAGGCAGTCCTTTGTTTTAAATATTGAGCACAAACCACAAATGGCAGCGCTGATCGTATGCCGGTACGAACCTAAGGCCGTGTCCGCGTCAGTCTAGAAGCACTATACTCGAGTTTCGGTCTCGTTTGAGCTCGTCAGTAGTGCATATCCTTGACCGGACCCGGAAACAAACCCCGGATCACTGGCATGTGAAGCGGGTTTGTAACCACTAGACCACGCGCACACGCTAGGCCGCAAACAAATTCTCACACTAGAACATTACAACGTCACCTATCCTAGGTTATAGCTCAAAATTTGCCCCATCTCCGCGATTGACATCCGTCATTCGATGTGGCCCCGAATGATCAGGTCTTCTCGGCTGGCAAGGCACACCAGGCCGCCTTAAGTCCAGCGAGCAATACACAAATTGATTTATTTGGTTGTTTCGGGATTTTAAATTTAAAGATTGAGCACAACCCACAGCTGGCAATGCTGATCGTATTCCGGTACGAACCTAAGGCCTTGTCCACGTCAATTTGAAAGCACTATACTCGAGTTTCGCTCTTGTTTGAGCTCGTCAGTAGTGCATATCCTTGACCGGTGATCCGGGGTTTGTTTCCGGGTTCGGTCAAGGATATGCAGTAATGACGAACGGTCAGTCTGCAGACGACATCCATTCTGCGGCTTTTTGCTTAGGGCTTCCATGTAATGGATTCTCTAGCCAAGTGTTCCAGTTCGTGTTAATGTGACGACTTCCACTCGGCAAGCTTTTGCTTCGGACTTTCACATAATGGGTTCGCTAGCCAAGCGTTCCATTTCGTGTTAACGAGACGTTTTTCTACATATGACTACGCTAACTCAGTGAGCTCCAGTAAAGACTTGCATCGCAACCATTGCGTGTGAATGGGTCGCTTTTTCGCCTTTAGTAACGCTCTCGAGGTAGATTCCATGTGCTGCCGGCTTAACACCTTACCTCCATGCAGCAGAGAGCGAGTAACGGCCAGGTCCTCTCATCTGGGGAATACCTCATATCCCTCGGATGAGAGCCGTAGAACACGTGTCTGGACCAACCATGTAGCAGGTTCAGCATCTCTCCTCCACTTGCAGTGGGTGAGTATCGACCCGGCCCTCACATCCGGGGGATGTTGACTTAGAATCGTTCAGCCATATCCCACACATGAGAGCCTTATGGTATGTGTTAGGATCAAGAATTAGTGGCATCGTGCGCCTGATTCGGACGTTGACTGCCTATCCTCAGTCTACCTGCACAGCAGCAGGTTGTGTCTCTCTTGGTCTGGTCCCTATCCCAAGATATGTAGTTGTGCATCCGTCCGCATAGTTCCTGGGATCATTGAGACACGCAAGCCCCTCTACCAAGGCAAGGTGGAGACACGTCAGAGGGGAATCCGTTGTTTAATTACACTTGAAGTAAAAGTATTATAAATCGCACAACACGTAGCTACGGTTCGTATTTATATATGAAGTCGCTTGTCTGCCTGTCTCGGTTACACACTGTTCGATTTCCCATCGAAGAGAAAATCATCGTTTTTTAATGACCTGGACATCCATGTTAACCCTATCTAATTTCTTTATCATAATATTTTCTGGGAAATAAAATCGTCCCTTGTGACACTGAACACATGAACCACTGATTGCCGATTGGTATACAACAGTATGGAACTAGTAGCACCCTGTACCTACCATGCCTCATGTTATGCAACAGGAGTCCTTTACGCTTTCTTTATATGTAGAGGCCTACTGTTACAATGACATAACAGAGAGTTTTGACATGGTGTGGCATGTATCTTCATTCTGTATATAGACCATATTTTAGCATAAGAAATTGGAGACACTTTGTGACTTCGGGAGCATATTAGTGTCATTTTGTTGTTGTTGTTGTCTAGCTTGCTTCACACCTCCAATTACACCTGTTTGGTCATGTAAGTTATATTATACTACTTAGATTTTACTATTGTTACTGGCAATTGATTAGATCATGAGAACAATAACAACGCGCGCGATGCAATTCAATGGAAAATGTTCATTTGATGATCCAGACGTGAAGACGAACTTGCATTACTAGCCCACAACCCCCAAGGGAAGAGAATGTAAGACCACCCTGTGTGAAAACAAAACACCTATCTTTGAAAATGCATAGAGATACAATGATACAATACAGCTGATGTTACGGAGAATTACGATCTCAACAGCCTTTGTCACATTCTACTTCAAGATGGCGAAGGAGCGGCTTTCACGTATAATGTAGTAAGTAACGTATTTCCAACACATTGATTCGATTGTGTATATAGTGCTAGTCGCATGTTTTATAGGTCATTCGGCACTCTATTGCTAGGGTCATGTGGTCAACATACAACCTGCCGCTTCTTATATGTGTTTAATTGGATTTAAAAGAAAATCTCGCATAGATGAGGATCAGAACACCCAACTTCTGAGGCGACAGGCAAGCGCTCTAGACACTTCACTGCAGCGACACGTATGTGCAGAATATCAGTCTTTACATCGAGCTAATCAGGAACGATCACCAATGTGGACGGTATGTATGTCTTTATGAAGAAAAGTACCCAGATTCTATATCCCACTGCTATCTTGCGGTAGCTAATCGACCACTAGGATTTTCTTATAAGGATGAAAATCTAGATGGGCGTGTATATATATGATGGACACGTTTAACACTTACCGGCATTTTAGAATAGAAAATAAACGTGGACTGAACAGGCATTTGCCCGTGTGACATGTCACATCAGAGAATATACCCATACGAGATCATGTACAGCATGCGTGAAATCGATTCACACACATTTGAAATATAGCTATAGAATTAGTGCATTATATACTAAGATTGCAATGATATCATATGATATGGTATCAGAGCTAACAATAAAACCGCTCCTTTGAAAACTAAATGTAGCCATTTCAAGATGTGCGGTCACACCGATATCTTGGTAGTAATGCAGTCAATGTGGAAGTACAGGCAGTGCTATCAAAAGAACAATACAAGAGGCGAGAGGATAGATTATAAACATCATTAACACAAGTCGTTTGATATTGTAAGGAATATAATGACGTGAGAGATCGAGCATGTGCAGCTCTGGTGAAGACGTTAGCACATCCCGGAGAATACGAAGAAAAGGAGCTAGCTTTGGGAAAACACATTGTTAGTCTAAGTAGATCCTTCCTGTAGAATATACAAGGCAAAATGAATAAAGAAATGTGGGAAAAAAAGCAAACGGCGGGAAAAGAGAATTAGAGACTATTATAAGCAACCTCTAAACGATATGGCAGTAACTGCTAACGATTGATGAGGTTCAGGCGGAGTTCATTCAGTAGCATGTCCTTTGCAGAACCTGGCTCCCATAACAACCTTCCGGAAAACCCCGATCATAAGCAAGATGTCTCGCGTCCGATACACTCATCTGGAGATCATCCGCCACATACATTACTACAACCCCTGTCTTTTCCACTTTTCACCTTGGGCAGTGGGGAGCATTTTGTGTGATATTCACTGCCACAGGAACGGAGCATAATGGGGACAACCCGTTGCTGTGAAGTTGGAACTGAGACTAACTGACTGACTGATACATTACTACATACATGTGTGCATCTGAGTACTAAGAACATATGCTGCATGGCAGAATTAAAAAAACTAGAAGAAGATAGTTTGTATTTTCTTCTACAAATTGTATTTATGCATGGGTTGCTGTTCTATGTGTCATGTATTCTACTATGTCCTGTTACATACCAGCGTGTTTGCGCTAAAACTATCGTGGCGTTACAACATATAACACCAAAGATGCTAGTAAACCATGCTCTAATGCCGTTTAGGATTTGCATTGGAACTATAAGTGAGGACTATAGTCCGATTTACAATATAATTTTAGCTTCAAGTTTACAATCTCTTGGTCATTACAGCTATACAATCTAAACTGACATTGAAAATACCGATTTCCCTGCATGTACTAATGATGCATAGATGAAAATGTGTAAAATTGTGACATCGACCGTAACATGGTATTGTTATTCTTTGTATTCTAATTGAAATACTATAATTATGCGTGAAGATTGCCAGTGCATACCGCCACTGGCACCCATTTAATTTGGGTTCGGGACAAACACACACAAACTCAGATAATTTTCTTGTGAAGACGTTTAATAAAATCTCCTGTGTCGCGTAGCATTTGATTAATATTATTTGCGGTTATATCTCAGTAATAGTTGTCTGATCTGTAGTCAGTGATTTGTATAATTCGAGGACAGACATAAATCAGCCCTAAAGGCAGTGTGATTAAAAAGTAACATTGCAAGCGACGACAGATCGTTGGTGTGTATAATTCAGTCTACGATATTGTTTATTCTATGTTCTTTATCATCAGTTATCTAAAGCATTCTAGCTGTTTCACACTAGATAATCAAAGTTTTGACTGTCAAACCATAATTGCTATTTTCTTCATTGTCTACAAATATATATTGGAAATTTATGACGCACTTATGTATTCCTTTTTTTTTTAAATTGTCAAGTAAACTGTGTGCCAACATTGTTATGAGGTTTTCGTGGTTGGTCTGGCTTATGATAACAGGTATTACTCATTTATTTAACACGCACATGGTAAAGAAAAGCAAGCTAAAACGGAATTATAAGCTCTGTGGTATAGCTGTTAGTGAGCTTGCCGAGCAGGACAGCGGTCTGGATTCAATCCCCTCTAGAACCAAGATAATTTTTGCCGACGAGAAGGGATCTGAGGTTTACCCAGGATCGTAAACATGGGTGCCAATAAAAACAAAAAGTATAGAATTTGTTTACTTGTCTTGGCTCTGACTGGTTATATGGTGATAACCCGATGGTGGGATAAATCAACTGGCACACGGTGGTGGGGTGTGGTCAGAAAACGCTAGAATATTTACCTCTAAGAACACGCCGGGTGCTCATATTTGACTGACTCGATCTGTCGCTCTCGTAGCCCATGTCATTTTAGTTTTAAAATGCCCGTCAATTGGGATTTGAACATATAATTACCAGACCGGAAGTTACGCGTGCTAGTCACTACGCTTGTGTGACTTCCAATAATTATGTAAGAACGAATAATTAGTCAATTCACAAATACCCGTGAATTACTCCTATCGCCAGAAGTCAACGCTTACTTACAGTCATCATGATCATTGTCAATGTTTATTATTCCCGGGGATCATGGGATTGCCAAAGCTGTTACTGCAGTTTACATAAAACAGGTATTGCCAGTGATGCTTATTGGGTAGATCACTTCTGCAGCAGCATGACATCATATGACTTCTGAGATAATAGGATCATGAGACGGATGATACGATCTTTCAGAACACCCAATAATTAGAAGGGAAAATATCCCCATTATATGTTGGTATAACGCAGGCCGGTTGACTTAAGTTACAGATATACACAAGGATGGAGCATATAGCGGGATAAAGCGGAATAAATAGAAGGCCCCGATGGTGCTGAATCACGCAAGAGAAACAACGATTTACACATATTGCAAAACTTAGTGAGGGGTATGCATCATTCAGTCAGGTCGGTGTTTCATAAAAAGCACAATAATTAAAAGGCATATCAGGGACCATGGATAGTGTATATCTCTCGATAACACAAAGCTTGGGCTGAAATGTAGAGAATATGAGTTGCCCATGCAGCATGATGCCCCTCTCAGCCTGCCTAGTTTATTCCAGAGGAAAGGTAAGACCAATAAATCTGGAACAAGACAAACTACAGAAGCTGCCGGATCAGCAATGTGATGAAACAAACTAGACAGTTTAAAGTAACTGTGAGAATAGTTGATGTCTAAAATTCAGCTTCAATGATTTATCCTTTTGCAATAGTCAATGCTGTGCGACATTTGCAGTATCCTAGGTTACCAAATGCAGCGACATATGCCAGACAATAAAACCTATAGCCTTTAAAAATAAGTATTGTTCATTTTTCAATTATGAAGCAACAGTTAAGTTAGCAGGTGACATTGCCCACACAACGTTAACAACTGCCATTTCCTTTAACTCATAGCAAAGGTAAAGGTAGTCTCATAGCAGATACTGCCGATGGCATGTGCAGTGTCAGGTCTTCGCAAATTCTAGGTCACTAAATGTGTAGATCGGTTGCGACTCCCTTTCCAAATAGCCTTTCTGTCCCATACATTTTGAAAAACTGTTTACTAGACAAATTTACTAGCCTGAGTGAACTCCAGAGCGGCACTGACAAGTTCAAATAATCCTGCCTCAACTAGGTTTGACCATAGATCACTTTACCTTGGCAGTCAATGGAACTAACTCCTACGCCACTATTGCTCCCTCTTAGTGTACGTGTTAGAAAAAACAAACAAATAAAACAAACCTTTATTCAGAAACATGTTTGTGAGGAAATGTTTTGGCATATTTTGTAACAGTAATGTGAAGCAACCGGGCTCCCTGGCGTAGGCGTTAAGGACGCTGTTCGTAATCCCGTATACTCTCTTACGAAACGCAGCTGCGCGAGATTCGGCAGCGGATCGCGTCGTGTTGGTTACTTACGGGGTATGTGAGCCGGTCGTTTATACAGCAATGGCAAACTGCTGAACGTAAAACTTGCCAAGACATCAACAGCAGCTGAAAAATGCTGGTGTTGACTGCAATGTCCTGTAAAGGATATGCGGAAAAAAAAAATGTGAAGCATGTTGTTTCAGATGGACTAAAACTCGTGTGTGAAGTCCGAAGATTGCTATTTTATCACTGCAGTGGCATTGGTACTGGACATCGTATCTTTGTGTGGATTTGGTGCGCATTACAAAGAACGTGTCACATACAAACAGCTATTTTCAGCTAGCGCCGCGTGAAGATATGGAATTACCAAAACAACTGGTAACGACGAGAGAGAGAGAGAGAGAGAGAGAGAGAGAGAGAGAGAGAGAGAGAGAGAGAGAGAGAGAGAGAGAGAGAGAGAGAGAGAGAGAGAGAGAGAGAGAGATGCTTCAATTGCTGTTGTATTCTTTCTTATGTCTTCCGTGTGACTCCTGACAATTTTGAAGTAACTGACAATTGTCATCCTCTGTATCAAGCTGTGGTTCAAATTGGCAATTACCATTAGATTGTTTGGTAAATAATGTGATGCATTCTGTAGTCTTGACTATTTACTGGCGAACTAAAGTCAAGCTCATAAAATGGAGGAATTTACTTCAGTATGGTGCCTTCCTTTACAGTCTTTAATCTTTCTTCATGTCTCAAGGTGGGATCAAGCCAAGAGAGTCTTCCCTTCTTGAATACTGTAAGAAGTTTAAAATTATGAAATAGACTAACATTTATTGATATTAAGACTATGTTCATTTGAGAAAATTAGACTCTTATAATAATCTATTCCATTTTAAGTGACACACTTTTCCTTTCTCAGTCAATGTAGAATAAAGAAGAAATAGAAATATAGAAATAGAAATATAGAAGCATCACTAGGATGTTTGTTATTAATGCGATGACATTGTATTTACTCTATCAATAAACCAGGGTGTCTTGGTAGAATCAGCGGGGAAAGAAGACCCTGTTGAGCTTGACTCTAGTCCGACTTTGTGAAGACACGTGAAGGTTGTAGCATATGTGGGAGCGCAAGCCCAATTGAAATACCACTACTTTTATCGTTTCTTTACTTATTCAGTCTCGATGAAGATTTGTCCGCAACAGACGAGCAATATCTCCGGCGGGCCTATTCTCCCTGGTCGCGAGATCCGCACAGTGGAAGGATGGGAGATTTGCTCGTAACAGACGAGCAATATCTCCGGCGATATCTCTGGCGGGCCTATTCCCGGTGGTTGCAGGATCCGCAAAAGTCAGGCGGGGAGTCTGACGACAGTGCACGCTTTACACAGGTCCAGACACTTGTGACTGACAGATGTACGCGCTCTTCGGTTCAGGCGCGTACGAGGCCCTCACCTGTGGGACTTGGCTGAACGCCTCTAAGTCGGGTCCCTTGGGTTCCAGGGTCTGGCCACCACTCGCCACATGCTCGTGGAGGCGAGGTCTCGGAGGTTTCACGCTGAGCCGCCAGCGTCTGCAGCCTACCATGTGCCAGACGTATTGGTTACCCATTCCTCTGAAAAACACACGGCAAGGCCGAGAGAGGGAACATGTCGTTTGGGCACCACATGTTTCTCTGAATCTCTGCCCAGGCATTGTGATGGAATTTTGGCCACATTCCAACTCACATACTTTGGTCTATCAAGACTGTAAGGTGCCACTCACAAACCAGGGTGTCAGGATGGCTGGATGTCCCCATTTACCTTTATACACTTTCACTGAGATATATATCTGTATAGGATCACGAAAGCTTACTGGAAGGACACGTGACCGCCGGTCCTGAGGTCACAGAATCAAAGTCGTGTCCGCGTGACCGCCGGTCCTGAGGTCATAGAATCAAAGTCGTGTCGGAGCGAAAGTTTAAACATTGACATGGGCTCACAGGTCGACTCAGCCTGGACTAGCTCCCATGAAATATCTTAGGGAGTGAAGGCGGCTGACGTGATATCGAGCACATTTTTTTTTTTTTTTTGCATATCCTTTACAGGACATCGCTGTCAACACCAGCATCTTTCAGCTGTATGTTGATTTCTTGGCAAGATTACGCTCAGTAGTTTGCTATTGCTTTCTGAGCGGCCGGCTCACATACCCCGTAAGTTACGGATGCGATTCGAACCACTGCTGATTCTCACCGTCATCACGTCACCGACGAGAGTATACGAGATAACGGAGAAAAGTCATAACCTCTAAGCCACGAAGCCGGCATCGAGTACATCACCTCTCGGAAATCTATTATTCAGTGTACAAAATAAACCTGGCACCATAATCCAAGTAAGCTTTATTAAGGTTGGCAAACAGGATCTTGACTTGGTTACTCGCTGACTTGTGAAAACTGGACGCCAGGATATGATGACTTGGTTTAAAGCTGATACAGCAATAATTAACATAAGAAATACAAATGAATTCCAAGCATGTATATAAGTAGTTACCAATAAAAATTCAAATAAAGGGCGCAAGGCATAGTAACTAAAAAAGCCAAGGTTATTGTTATGACGAAACTTATACACATCTGTGGTGTACTGTGTCAGTATACGGACAGCGAAGCCGAGGTAACGTGGTGCCTATAAACTTGACTTACGGCCTGGTGATCACGGGTTAGAATCCATAAAGGTGAATTTATTTAATTAGCCCGGGCTTGTATGTCGACGCAGCCAATAAAAGGAGTACAAGGCCATGTCTTGGGGGGTAAAGATAGCAGACGTGATACTGACCAAGTCGGCCGCCGAGTGCTGATTGGTCTATTTCACAAAACACATTGTGTCTAACAGCAAATGTATATTGCGCCTGAAGGTGTGTAAAATAGTCTTTGACTTACAAGGCTAACAGTGAGAGACTCAACACATCGTGATCAGCGGTAACAACAGGGGAAGAAAACAATTCAACACAGAGAATTTCACACAACGTGATCTGCGGTAACAACAGAGGAACAACATCATTCAACACAGAGATTCACCACATCGTGATCTGCGGTAACAACAGAGGAACAACATCATTTAACACAGAGATTCGCCACATCGTGATCAGCGGTAACCACAGAGGAACAAAACAATCCAACACAGAGATTCACCACAACGTGATCTGCGGTAACAACAGAGGAACAACATCTTTCAACACAGAGATTCACCACATCGTGATCTGCGGTAACAACAGGGGAACAACATCATTTAACACAGATATAATACAGAAAAATACAAACACAGGCAGCACTCCAGCAATATTGTATGCAATAAATCCCTGTCTCAGAAGTCATACAGTGAGTTGCAGGATGTTACATACTGCCCATACAACTATATGTCTAGCCATCATGGAGCCTGAATATCAAGAGTAGACAGAAACTAAAGGCAACAGGGATGTGGGTTATCTGTAGAATTGTGTTCATGCAATGGACTTATGGGAGGCCTTTATTCCAGTATTGCACTATATTGATACACAATAATATATGGTTACAACTATCAGGGGAAATAAAAGTCATCATCTTTAGGTCACATGAAAAATAGGAATCTGGAAAGCATCGTTATAACCGAGTTGACAGGGTGTATTATATCACAGGTCGAATGCATACAGAAAAGAGGAATAATTTATCAGCGTCGCCCGGCATGGTACCTAATGATGGAGATAGCCTTTAGCTGTGTATGTTCTGTGTATGAGCTTTATTAGTCAGATATGTCATACTAGCAAAGACTGTTATGGTCACATTCAGCACATAGAGTTGACTTAGTTCCCTCCTATCAAAACAGGTGGTCATTGAAATAGACTAATTACTGATATTTTGAAAGGAGAATAGAGGCGGAGGCGAGCATACAACCGTAGTTCACTAGAATACCGTGTGTAGGAACACGTGACCCTCAACAGAAGTAAATACACCTGCTTAATTGTAACTGAACACTGTAGCTAGTTATGTAACATTAATATCTGAGGGAGGGGGGATTAGAAATGCAGAGATTTAGTAATGTAAATATCGAGCATGGTTTGAGCAATGCTTTGTAAAGCCGAACATAATGTGATTTACTTATTCATAATCAGTATATGCCATACCGATAAGAGTGGACGGTCATATACTTCGCCATATAGCGCGATCACAAGAGTATTAGTTCCGGTTTGTGGTCTTGTAACAATAATACCATATTGCCAGCTCATTCTTGTATTTATGTCTTTGTCTTCCCGTGTTATTTTCCAATCAATTGTGCTTGTTGTGATTAAATTTCAAATAGTATTTCCCCCCAATCTGCCCAAAATAAAGCTGTGTAAATGTCTACTGAGCTGATCCACGACAGTGGTGATCGAGTGAAATGGCGAGTCATGACCGCCCACGCTTTCCAGGCATGGCACATGATTGATTGATTGATTGAAATGTCTACTGGAATTACGGCTTTTTTTTAAAGGGCTGTCTCATTCTTCATTTTATTTCTCTCTTTGTCCGCCTATTGATGTTCTTTACATTTTCCTCGAACACAAAATTATCATTGCAATTTGATGATTTAACTTCTCCCTTTTGTTAATGTGCCTCGTGTAAATAAGAGTAATTAAAGTCTTAGTCTTAAAAGTTGAGAGGATCGTCTTCCTTGCACTGGGATTTATCCCACATGGCTCTGTCTCATTCCGCAGGGTGGCCTGCCGAAAGCTGTCGCACAAATCACGAACACCGTAGCTCCGGCGACGACTCCCAGGAGTCTCCGTGAAAAAATGTACTCGTGAACCGAAAGACGTAGCTCGGAATCGAACCCACGACCTTCGGAGCGCTAGGCAAACGGCTTGACAACTTCGCCACAGAGACTCCCATAAGAATATTGGTTCTATGTAACACTTCAACACTCTTGTTTTATGTTTTATTTCGGGGCACTTTAATTAGAATCAGGTGTGGGGTTAGACTTGGTATCTTCTCTGTGGACCTATATCTACTTCAGTATAGACCTATATCTACTTCAGTATAGACCTATATCTACTTCAGTATATGTCTATGTGAAATATACTGCCTAATGTCGGTGACCGCAAGCGGGGCTGTGTAGGAAGGAAACAGGTTTTGTCAATTACAGCAGTACGTATTCTTCCCCATCAATGTTACTGTTATTTCTGTCACGTCTACATGTTCAGTCTCTGTTACAAACTTCCATTCATAATGTCTTGTATTAACTGTCGAGTTGACTTCCCCCTGCCTCTTCTTTATTACTCACCGAATTGTCTAGTTTGCTCAAACATTGTTATTATAAACCCATGCCTTTCATCCAGGAAACAGTTTAATATTCACAGTAATATGTCTTGTATTTTAGCAGAACTATCATCTACCTTATGAATTGATTGTTTAGTCTACCTATTATTTATTTATATTTTATTATTTTTTTTTTAAATTTTTATATTGTTGCCGTTTTCAGTTAGCCTTGAGTGATGTGTGAATGAAATAATGTATGAAAGAGAGTGATAGAAGGGCAGAATGTTAGACGGGCCTCCGTGCCAAATTCTTAACCCTTTGAAAATAAAGTTTTGTTGTTGTTGTTGTTGTTGTTGTTGTTGACATATCGTATTTATCTATGTTGTTATTTGACAATAGATAGCTTTACATCTTGTCTAAATCTAAATATCTCTTGAAATATCTGTTTATACTTGCTGCTCATGAAATAATAAATAAATATATTCCCGGCCGAGTTAGCTGATTCCATGATTAGTCCTACTCCAACAAATACTGTATTTTCATTTTTATAATATCCGTCAACTGCAAATTCAGGTATTGCCGACATAGGTATAAAGATGATACAGACAGGTATAAAGCAGACAATGAAAAGCGTTGAAATAACAACCACCATTTTGACGACCTTCTTGTCCCGATTTGAAGCTGCTTGATGCTGTAAACTTGTTGTCGAGGACTGGCGCCATTTTGCCTGGTTCCGTAATTTGAGAACTAAAATAATAGTGCAGAATGTGATGACAACAAAAGCCGCTAAAGGAACTGTGACGTTGTTGAAAGCAAATGAAGCCTTTTCCACGGGTTTTCTGTCTTCTGTTCCAACCAGGCCTATAATAGATTTGTTCTTGCTGGGGAAGAACACCATTCCCAGCCTGTTGACGAAATAAATAGGAGCTGCACTCAGTAGAAGAATGACGTACAGGCACGTGATGATGATTGCAACTCTCTTCGATGTAAAGATGCTTTTCACCTGTACAAATATAATAGAATGGTTTACTTGACAATAATAGACGAAGAAGAATGTTGTGTTTCTTTGTCTGTTTGAACAGTCATACTAGTTTATTTTATTTCTTACGTATATAATAACACACTAACACGACAACTTTAACTTAATGGCTAAATAAGCATCACATTCTGAGGCCAGTTTTTATTGTTACTTTTACCAACTGTGACAATCATACACGCTAACAAAAAGCAGATAACCAAATAATAGTAACAATAGTTTTATGCCAGTCTGGGATGTAAACAATAACAGTACCATATAACAATATAGTAACAGTAGCATGCTACCTGTGTCAGATGTCAACAATGAGGGATGTCCGTGGAGACGTCGCCATCTACCTCGTTCTCATGCGGTCATGTTTTCATTGTCCGTTCTCAAATACAGTACTCTCGGAGATGCCCAAAGGGTCATTGCCGGAGCTATGGAATTCGTGCAATGTGCGACACTTTCGACAGGCGATTGGCTGCTCTGAGGTTGAAGACAGCTAGATGGGATTATACTCGGTGTAATGATACAACAACGAATGCACGGTAAGAACAAAGAAGGACACTCAGAACCTTTCACCATAAGATCTGGAGTACGACAAGGGTGTGTCCTGTCCCCTCTCATGCTCATAACCTATTTTTTTCCTGCATTATTCTATTACAGGACATGGCTGTCAACATCAGCATTTTACCGCTGTTGTTGATTTCTTGGCAAAATTACGCTCAGTAGTTTGCCATTGCTTCCTGAGCGGCTGGCTCTCATATCCCGCAAGTAACGGGCGCGGTGAGAATCGCTACCGACTCTGGTGCAGCTGCGTTTGCTCACATGGATAAACGGCTTTACGGAGAAAGTCGCTAATCCCTAGCCAGGGAGACCGACTCATAAACTATATAGACAGCATATGTAAAGAAACCAGACAAATAGAAACCGTAACACCACCACATGAAGAATATAACACATAGGAAGAATTAACGGCAAATTACATCATTAAAAACCACGTATTTGCGGACGATAAACAATAATATAATCAGAAGCAGAATTACAAGTCCACATAGTCTAACCGGAGTGTGTAAGAAACATAACATGATAATTAGCATCAGTAAAACAGAGGTAATGACTACAGCCAATATAACCAAAGAAGGAAAAAACAACAACAAAGATAATTTTAAAAAAAAAGAACAACCGCTGAAACAAGTATAGAGCTTCAAGTACTTCATTCATCCATTCAGTAGCATGTCCTTTGCAGAACCGTGCTCCCATAACAACCTTCCGGAAAACTTCTCGATCACAATCAAGATGTCCCGCGTCCGATGCACCCATCTGGAGATCATCCGCCACATCATGCACCCATCTTCTCTTTAGCCTTCCTCTTCCTCTATTCCCAGGCAAATATCCCTCCATTATTATTCTCTCCAAACTCTCATGACGTTTCAAGTGACCAAAATATATCAATTTTCTTTCTTTTATCGCCTTTCATAGCCAACCCTCAGCTCTTGAAGTATGGATACATTTGTTCTTCTCTTTACCCAAGATATTCTTAGAACTCGTCTATAATATTTATATTCAAAGGCATTTATGCGCTGCTCATCTTATTTGGTAAGTGTCTAGGTCTCACAGGCGTATGTTGCAATGGGAAAGATGCATGCTCTTAAATATCTACTTTTTGTAGTTCTATCTGTCCCCCTCCGTAATTTATTCAGTTGTTTTAGTCTTTGAAGAGCAATTGATAGTCGACGTTTAATTTCTTTCATTGTGTCACCATTGTTGGTAATCAATGACCCAAGAAATTCAAAATTGTCCACTACCTCCAATCTTTCCTCATTAACATATATTTCTTTGTCCATAGTAGTTTTATCTTTATGCATTATCTTTGTTGTTGCTAAGTTAAGATATAAGTTGTGATTTTCACTATTTCTTTGGGATGAGGTTATTAAGTTTTCTGTATCGTTCATGTTTTTAAAAATATTTAATATATTAATTCATTAATAACTGATGATCTGTAGCACAGTCTACACTTTGGAGGGTTTTTGCAGATGTTGTGCTTGATCTTCATCTTCATTGTATTAAAATATAATCTATCTGATTGTTTGGTAATGCTGTCCCGCGAATTCCATGTGAATAGTCTTCTTTGGTGTTGTTTAAAAGTGTGTTGGCTATCGTTAACTCATTTTCTGTGCAAAATTCAATTAATTTATCACCCGTATCATTTCTATTTCCCAATCCAAATTTTCCTAAAACGTGTCTCTCATTTTCAGCTCTTCCGTTATCTACTTTAGCATTGAAACCTCCCATTATTATTGTTATATTATTAACACCAATCTTATTTAATGGGCCTTGCTCTGTGCTGTAAAAATCTTCAGTTTCGTCCTCCTCCGCTATTGAAGTAGGTGCATATATTTGTATGAGAGTTTTGTTTTTGGACGGCCTTTAAGTCTGATAGTGAGGATTCTGTCACTAACTGGGTTATATCCCATTACAGCTTTGGCAGTTGTTTTATCTAAACAAAATGACCAGAATATATGAAAAGACTTCCATTTTCTTTTGTAAAACGTTCCTTGCCTCTCCAGCGATGTTCACTAATTCCTAAAATTTGAATATTTAACCTCTGAATCTCAACACATACTACTTTAAGTTTTCCCTCATACAGACTTCTCACATTCCACGTTCCTATTCTTACACTGTTTTTTAGTCTGACACGGGGGATTTCCTTGGTAACACAGTCAGGATTAATTCCATCATCACGATTACTAGTACTGCCCCATGTGTCACACTCTTACCCAGTGTCATCTGATCTGCCTGGCCCGAGGGTCTCGCCACCAGATCTCTTTCTTATTATGTTTTATTTCATGGTTGTTACAGTTTCTTGGCAAGTTTTGCAGAAGGTAGTTTGCCATTGCTTTCCTTCTGGGCAATGACTGTACTAGTGGGTGGTCATAGCCGTTGTCTCTACTGATGAGATCATCTGCCTATCGCTGCAGAGTGTGGACCATAACCAACAACAATTTGTCGGCTGCTCTCACACTCCATCCACCACCTGCTTGCTTGGTTTTACGTAGCCATGATTGGGGGGGGGGGGGGCTAAACGGGTACTCCACCTTGCCCCAGGGTGTCCCCTAGACCAGGGGTCACCAAACTACGGCCGCGGGCCGGGTCCGGCCCGCGACATCATTTCATCTGACCCTCCGACGGTAGTTGAACTTGCTTGATATAACGTATGGAACACGAGAGGATGTGATATAATTTGCATGTAAATATTATGTTTAGAATAATGGGAGATCTTCACACGTGCGCAGACCTCCTTGCTGCTATGTGTCTTAACTTTACTATTGTCAATTATACATTATTGTACCTAGATTTTCTTGTTTATTGTAATGTTTGCTTATTTCGCGTCATCCAAAGTCCTTCCCCGGCTCGTGGTAGAGCCGCCTACGCTTTGATGTTACCATGGTTTCCATGGCAACACACACACACACACACACACACACACACACACACATCTTCCCCTCCCCTAGATGTGTCCGGCTGTCAACACCGGTCCGATACTCCAGAAATATTTACTTCTGTTTGCCAGTAATCCATTTTATAGGTATGTAACGAAGATTTCTTTGTTTGACAGTGATACGTAAGTGAACTACAAATGTGAATAGAGGCAATAAAGTAGCAAACATAGAATAAAAATGCCATAGAAGCCTCGTGTTATTTTGAAAATATTCTTCCCAGCTCAGAAGAATTCCCCGGTCAAGGTGTTAATCGAGCTGGCCTCTAAGCCAGTGTTTTTCAGCCTTTCTGTTGGAGAAGATACTTACGCAAATGTTTACGTTGCTCAGGGAACTCAGTGCGATGATCCAAGTGTCTGTCCTACTTTATGTAATAAACCAGATGGGTGGAAATGGTGCATTTAGGCGATTTCGGTCTGTTTCATCGAATCCTCTTGCTGCCACTCGCGGAAGCCCGGTTGTAAAACTATGCTCTAGGCTGCTTATTTAGGCCGGCATTATTTATATAGTTTGTGAACCTTATTATAAATAAATTCTATTACCAAAGAATGTACCTTTGGTAAGCCGTAGCTTCACCAGTGTTACCTAGTCCTCTGCTTTTCCTGTGTTTCAATAGAATTTTAATTATGTTTCGAATTCAATGTCTTCTTCATTTTCAGATCCCATGTACTTCATCCTTCATTATAGCTACTAATAAAAGAAAAGTGGACGCCGAGTGTCGCGTTTTTAGTTAAAAATGGGGATTAAAGTACTTCTTTGTGGAAACAAAGGACCAGAAAACCAGCTGCGTAATAGGCAGCGATAGTGTTGCCGTTTTAAAATAGTACAATCTTCGGCGTCACTACGAAACAAAAATCTATCAACATATTCAAACACAAAGAGATCTCTTCACGAGAACATTTGCTGAAAATGAATCTGTCACTCGTACATGTTACAAAATAGTGCATAAGATGGCAGAACGAGGAAAACTGTTTACTGATTTCAACTTCATCAAAGAGTGTATCATGGAAGCAGCAAATGATTCGTGTCCTGAGAAAGCCGATTTGTTTGGAACTATCAGCCTTTCGGCAAGTTCAGTTTGCGAAGAACGGAAGAACTTGGAGAGAACATAGTGCTACAGATACAGGAGAAAACTAGGAAATTGCTGTGGTATTCTCTGGCGCTGGATGATTCTACTGATTTCTCGAGTACTTCACAACTTCTCGTGTTCATTCGTGGTGTCAATTTGGACTTTCAGATAACGGAAGAGTTGGCAGCCGTTTGCAGCATGCATGGAACAACAACTGGAAAAGACATTTTAATGGAAGTGCAAAAATAACTTATGTCTGTGAGCAAACATTTTCAAAAATGAAGTATGTGAAGTCAACACATCCAACGAGATTGACTGATGAAGATTTGAAAGCAATTCTCTTGATTGAGTGAAGCAATTCCAAACCACACATTGATGATATCTTGAAAGCCAAATATCAGTTTCACAAATCTCACTAACCTTTTCTACTGCTTAGTTTGTGAGATTCGGATATGTGCACACTAAGTCTGATGTAACGATCTTTTTGCTAACGTCGCCTTCTTGATAACTTTTTAGTAAATAAATATATTGATTGTCTTCGTTTTTTTTTTTTTTTGTTTTTTTTTGAGCATTGCACAACTAAGAAGTATAAACGGACTGACCCAATGATTAACTTAGTTGTTCGTTTTTTTTTCGTTTTTTATCAGAGCTTTCGTTTTGGTTTGCAAGCATTGTTAAAGTTGGTTGCATATTCTTTATAGGAAATTTGCAGTCAACACCAGGAGTTTTTTGCTGTCGTTGATGTCTTGGCAAGTTTACGTTCAGTAGTTTGCCATTGCTTTCTGAACGACCGGCACCCATACCATAGCGTAAAAAACCAGCGCAACGCGGTCGCTGAAACATCCTGCGCAGCTGTCTTCCTAACGCGGGTATACAGGATTACCAACCGCGTCCATAAGACCTTCGCCACGGAGTCCGGCGTAAGTATTGTACTGAATGAGTATCCGGTCCGCGCTTGTCATTTTGTCAGTTATCCGTCCCGCCGTGAAAAAAGTTTGGTGACCCCTGCCCTAAACTAACGTAGGAAAGGAGGCGTCTTACATCTCCTTTGATAGGGGATACTCCTACCCCACTAACAGCTTCAAGTACTTTTTTGTCTTTTTTTTTTTTTTTGGGATATCCTTTACAGGACATCGCTGTCAAAACCAGCATTTTATCGCTGTCGTTGATATCTTGTCAAGATTATGCTCAGTAGTTTGCCATTGTTTTCTGAGCGGCTGGCTCACTTATCAGGTAAGTTACCAACGCGGCGAGAACCGCTTACAGTTCTAGCGCGTTGTGTTACCCTACGTGGATAAACGGGATTACGGAGAAAGTCCTTTAACACGAGCCAGGGAGACCGGCCTTCAAGTACTTAGTAAGTATAATATCATCAAATTGCAAATCAGAAGACGATATCGAAAATTGATGTAATAAGGCAAACCAACTCATTGGACAAACGGCAACAATACTAATGAACAAACACATATCCATAGATACTAAAACAATCACTTTGCAACACAATCTTCCTACCAACTCAATGCTACCAATGCCAAACCTGGACAACGACAGAAACATCTTTTTTTTTTAAATGGAAGAATGGGTTTTATAAGCAGACCGTTGATTTTCACAGTGGTATGAGAGTCAGCCGTTCAGGAAACAATGGCAACCTGCTGAACCTAATGCCGTTGACTATAACTAGTCAAATAATGCTAGGGTTGATTGCGACGTCCTATAAACGGACATGCAACTAACTTATAAAAGACCCTGCATGTTATCCATGCTTTGAATTATTAGAACGCGCTGTTGCATACTGTTCTCGTTAATCTACTTGAAGAATTGAATATTGTCAAGAGAATATTCAATTGGAATATTTTGTTTTGGCGTTTTTACAGGACATCGTAGTCAATACCAGCATTTCTGCCATTGTGATCTCTTGGCAAGTTTACTTTCAGTAGTTTTAAAAATTTACCATTACTTTCTGAGCGACCGGCACCGAAACCAACGCAAAACCAACGCAACGTGGTCTGCTGCTAAGACGCGCGCAGCTGTGTTTCTAACGCGGGTATACGGGATTGTGAACCGTGTCCGTAAACTATTCGCCATGGAGCCGGCCAATAGGAATATACTGAGACTAAATTAAGAAATGTAGATAACATACCCACAACAGACAATAATAGAAATATGAATTCTGACATACACAAGTTGCTATCTACTAGTTCAGTGGTTCTCGACCTTTTTTGGCCCGTATCCCCTTCACCATATTTTCAAAACGTCATTTCCCCCCCCCCCCCTTCTTTCGTATTTACTACCTAAAAATTTGGCCCGTGCCCCTCTTCACCATATTTTCAGAACGTCATTCCCCCCTTTCGTATTTCCTACCTAAAAATCCCGCCCCGCCCCTACACAGTATACGTAATAATGGAAGCTAAATGTAATAGCACATACTAAAACAAGTCTAGACGTCCACATAAAACATGATTTGTGGGTCTACTTACTTTATAAATTTAATTTTAGAAGGGTGAGACGTACAGAACCGTACAGTATGAAGGGAAAAACAATATCAAGTAATCGGTTCTTGTATTAACGCGATATTGAAATAATCTTAATTCCCCCCCCCCCCCCCCCTGGAAATCGTAAAATTCCCCCCTGTGTTTACACAGGTGAGTATCTTCTAGGTGATCTATACCATGTTTGTGTACTGTGTTTAGTGAAGAATCATTTGTGATTTCTGACAGAAAGCTTCTTCATGTATCAATCTATTATGACATGTGTCAGTTACAAGTCTCAAGAGTAAAAACAAAATGAGTTATGATTTTTGTAAGTCTAATTGAAACATTACAATCGTTTCCTTTCGTAGCCTTCTACAACATGCCATTAGCAGCTTTGTAAAGGGACAGTCACATACCATTATCAGCTTTGTAAAGGAACAGTGACATGCCATTAGCAGCTTTGTAGTGGAACAATTACATGCGATTAGCAGCTTTGTAAAGGAACAGTTACATGCCATTAGCTGCTTTTTAAAGGAACAGTTGCACACACATACGTCAGTATCACCTTCATTGGCATAGCGATGCACAGGCACCTCTCTAAGGTAATAAAGGCCGTAATCCAGCTGGTGATCCTGGCAAAAATAACGTGCAACCACGATGTCGTTAAATACTGGACTTGGAGAGGCATAAACGGCAGGTCTGCGTCGTTGAACGCCGGGTTCAAGCAGATATTGCTCCAAGCTAGAGTCGCTACGCAGAACAGATCGGAGATGGCCAGCCCTGAGAAGACATAACAACAATTTGTTGACACTAATCAATATCAGGCAAACAGAAAAAAATAATGCGTTATACGTTAGTGAACATCTTACATTTAAACCTTTCATAAATGGATATAAATGAATATAAACCCTTAATGTATGCTAAATTATATGGTGAATCAATGGATACGGCAATGTCTTTGTGGCATATCTGCAAGCTCTCAATCTAGGGGTTAACACTTGTATAACAATTTGCGACTACAGTGGGGGAAACAAATACTCTTCCTTCGAGCAGAATGAGTGACTATATGTGTTTAGGTTTCTCAGCCAAAATTTGTTCTTGTATTAACACCATACGATTTATAACTCTACAATATGAACCTGACTAGATGCAGCGAAATACTCCAGGCAATAAATCGTGGAACATATTGTTTGTGCCTTGTGTGTTGAAATCCACTAAGGGAATACCGTGTTTTGAACTTTATAAATGTGTGTATACCTGATATGCACACATATTGTCTAGTAACTTATGCCCAGTGCATCGAAAGGTGTGTTTCGTGGACTTTTACTGTGCATTTTATGACGATGCAGGAAGAGAGATGTCCATAAAGCCTACCTCAGGGCAAATCACTTGTCATTTCTGACACGTTATACAACGAGAAAATCTGTAGAATGTTGTGACACTGGAGAAGATCGAGGCTATTAGAAGCAGAGGTTGACAGAGAATGTGAGTGAGGGGAGGAGAATACTGATTGCTATTGGCAGCGGGAAAGATGATCAGCAGTCCAAATTGTTAAACACAGAGGGTTGATACTTGTGGAGGGACACGATCAGCTCGTGTAGCACACGTTGATAATGTAAATACAAGACATAATAGAGATGAATCTCTCCGTCTGGATGAACATAGTCTATTAAGTTTGCAGCACAGAGGCATATAAGCTCAGTAAGCTAAAGCAGCAGAAGCGGCAGCAGCAGCAATTTCAGACATGAAGAAATCAGGACAAAAGTGGGGGTTATAGCAGTAATAGATTTTATTATAAAGCAGCAAGCCAAATGGTTTGGCCATGTAACTAGGTTACCAGGGGGCTGCATGGTCTCGGGGTATGGTTTCCGCCTCGAGTGCTGGAGGTCCCGGGTTCATTTTTTTCACGTGGACCTCTAATAATAAAATTTCCCCTGGTCTCGTCTCTGGATAGTGAGATCGGACGCCCGTGTGTATTGTTGCGCACGTAAAAAATCCCTTGGCAGTTGGAAATCGAAAAAGCCTAACGGCGCTGCCCGGGCAAAAATTTCGAGTTAAAAATCTACCCAAAGTATTTTCAGGATCCTCGCTGGTGCTTCGAGTTAGTGCACTGAACTGAGTTTCTCCAGACTCAGATTTGAGTTAGAAGGCGAACGGAGCACTTATGGGTTAAACCCGTGTGCCGTGATGTTGATCCATCGACTAAACTAAACTAAACTAAACTAGGTTACCAAGTAAGCAGTATACCACAACAAGCAATGATGTACAGACCAATGGAAGCAGAAGAAGAGGTTGGCCACGTAAACGATGGACAGAGGAAAAAACAGAGTCAACGGGAATCTCGATACATGAACCCCACCATGTCGACCCAGTTTAAAATGGGTACTAGAAAATGCCTTGGGAAGTAAAGGCGGTCAGTCTAATACTGACTACATCTCCCACTTAGTGCCGAGTGGTCGATAATATGGGTCTATAAACATATGTGCCAAGGGCGCCACGGCGTTGACAGCGTTATTGTTTATGTATTATCTAAGTGAAAAGTTATATTCACCTCCGTTTAAATAAGATCAAACACATCTTTCATCTCAGAAATATTATTGGTAATACTTGTGTTAATCATGCATCACGTAATCAAACAGTTTAGTATACTTTACCAAGAAGACTGACGTTGACCGGGTCTTTGAACCCCAGCTTGACGAAACAGACAATGTTGATGACGTTCGATACTGTGCCAAAGACGTTGATGAATTCGCACACGATAGAGTCACCGACCCACTGAAAGTATATTCTCACTTCGTCACTAACAAACGATTTAGACATTATACTGGTTGTGGTGTTCTTTAATCCTGACAATGAACATTTGCAATAAATACTGAATCTTTAATTTACGTTGTTGAGCACATCTACAGTTATTGGCATACATCTATTAGTTCTTAAACGTGCCAAAATGTTTATATGAATTAGCTACTGCTGTATAACATATGTTTGGAAATGTACCACATGTACATTCACACTGTATAGTAATTTCAAAGCAATGACGCGTTGTCTTCCCCCGGCCAGTAAACGGCTCTGGAGTCGACCTGGTATCATGAAATATGTCGAGGATAATTGTTTAGAATTGTCTGGGAATTGTCTGTAAATAAAAAGCAGAATGAAAAAGGCTACTTCACCTAGTTATTTCGTGAATGTTGATGATGTTGATGGTGTTGATGATGTTGATGGTGTTGATGATGCTGATGGTGTTGATGATGTTGATGGTGTTGATGGATGTTGATGATGTTGATGGTGTTGATGGTGTTGATGATGCTGATGGTGTTGATGATGCTGATGGTGTTGATGATGCTGATGGTGGTGTGAAATGTAGATGGATACAGGATCCCTGAGTCGACCTGTACTACCGTACAAAGATGTGTGTAAGCGGGACATAAATGACACAAGTATTGATTTTACACTTTGGGAGCAAGTTGCCGCTGATCGCGTTGCATGGAGGGCAACTATCTGGAAAATGGAATAAAGACAGAGGAGAACATGATTTTAGATAAATCACACCCGGAGAATCTGAGCCGTATATGGTGCGTGAAGGTGGAAATGACCTTGTGTTTACATGCATCCATGGTGGACTACAATTTACGACGTGAATTGGTCTGATAGTCACATTCTCTCCTGGTAACCTACATAAGCGTGTTTTGTATACGGCTTGTATCTACGGTTCCTTCTTTCCTTCTGCATTTGAATCAACTTGCGTTGTGTTTGATTGTGTCATGATTCACTGTTCTCTTGATCTTATGTTTGAATCAGTTAGTATTGCATTATTTGGCGTATATCCACTTTCCAATTATCTGCATGTATGCCAGAATCAGCGTATAATGTACTTGATTTATATCTGCGTTTTAATTATCATCTTGTCTGTGTGTGTCAGATTGTAATGTGTTGGCTTATACTGACGCTTACTTCTTCTCATGTGCACCTCAATCAGCTTGCAATGTTTTGTTTATATCAACGTTTACTTATTTCCTTGTGTGTCTGGATCAGTATGTAATGTGTTTGACACTTGTGTTATTCTCCTGCTACACGCCTGCCAGGTCACAATGCTTTATTGTTACTCGTCTTTCACGGGTGCGGCGTACATTGCTCTCTATAAAATACACTTATGTATTTGATGATGACAACTACACAACTGATGTACATTACAAACAGTTAATTTTGTGTTATTAATAGTTTTTCTATCGCAAGGTGGCAGGAAGCCGCGTTAGCAAAGTAGATAAATTGCTTGCCTGCCTGCCCGGTAATCATGTGATCGATTCTTCATAGAAGCGGATTTTAAAATAGACCTTTTCCCAGGCAGACCACCCTGAAATGGTTAACATAATATGTCCTGGGGTGTAAAGATGGCAGTCGTTTAAGATGGTCCTTAACATAACTTACTTAACTAAGAGTTGTGGAGTCAGTTGTGCAAGTAATGTTAACTGTAACTACATAATGCAAGCTTGGGTGTCTTTGATGTTTCTTGTGGAGTTATGGGATTGCCTTGCTGTGATACTTTGCGATACTTATTACATCATCATCAACATGTGTCATGCCGATAAGCAATGGTTCACCATCTCACACAATCACCAGTGCCTTGTCTATATCAATGTCCCGGTAATTCCTTGTGGCCAAGCAAACCAGCCATTTATCTCGATATGTTTCACTTGCTGTTTTCATATAAATTCTGCCAGTTTTAACTAAGTTTTCGAGTTTAATATTCCTCAGAACGTTCCCACAAAAACTCAACTGTCTACGTCTAGCTTCGTTAATAAATTAACGCCTTCCATTTATTTCTTGTAAGGCTTCCTCTTTCGGTGTTATGTCCGAACATGGTATTCTTTTCATTTTTCCCAGAAATAAAATGTCCACCGCCGTTAGGTGTTTTTCAGTATGTTTGCTTATTATCCATGTTCAGAACTGTGCCGTGCTATGATACAGAGATGCGGCCTCATCAGGCGGCACCGTAAGAGGGCAGCATAAGCAGCGAAATCAAAATACAATTTCAACCATTCAATAATTTAAAATCTTTACGCAGCACTTTAAGGGGCGGCATTTCGAAGGCTTGAATCATACTGAGAAAATCTATCTCACTTTCCTGCCCAGGTTTCGCATGCATACACATATATAGGTTCTTTACAGCACGCCAATACTCATATTTACGTTTGTGACGAAATTAACAGCATTCTATGCACAGCAAATTTGAAACATGTAGATGGTTTTGGATTGAAATCTTGACACATACATAAATAGCACAGACATGAAGTATTAAGTAACAAACACTATTGTGTCTGGTACTTGTAACAAATTCACCATAGGTTAATACCGTGTTATTATTCAAATTGACACTTGTAACTAAGCTATTATTGTTCATTTTCAGACTACATCGATTATTCTTCTTGCTTTTCCCTCTTTGACGAAATTATATATTTTAGTAATTGTGTAAATATCTGAGTGCAAGAATCCGGGTAAAACTAGCACTTCTCATTGATTTCACGTGTTAATAGCTATATGTTCCAGGTTACTCAAATACTTGACGGATTTACATTTCTGGTGTTTTGTCTTGTATGAGTGCATTTCTCGAATTATTTTATTGGCCTAAAGGGTTTCCCGAAATCTGCTGGAATTTTCAGAGTTAATTGGTAATTAATAACATACTGTTTCGTGTCTTGATAATATATGTTTTATCTTGAGTCTACGTCAACATTGATTATATTGTTTTAATTACTGGGTGTATTTATGGCATCTCTGAGCATTGTGAATATAATAATGGTTGAATTGATATTTTTCATGCAATAATTATCAACTATGTTAAATTAGACAGCAGATCGCCCATTGGCAAGATGTTTAATTCTACTCGTTTATCTACCTACTAGTTTCAATTAGCGTCATGGGTAGATTACTGGTCTTACAGAAATTACAACAGTGAAAACAGAATATTGGTTTCTAACATTGGAGACATACAACTTTGCAAATCAAAAGCTTAGCAGAAGATGCAACTATCTGTCTAATAACATTTTCATGGCTTCACTATCCACATTCAACCACATCATTGTATGTGTGGTTATGACTCGTTATCGTAATGCAAATGGGAAAATATGTAAAGGATGTCTCCGGGTACATATAAGATTAAATCTGTATACACTGCACATTTGAGCACATTGGTTTACACGACGTCACTGCTTTACAATAGCAACGTGTGTGCTTCCAACCTCGACAATCAGTGGGGCATAATTGGTTGTGACCATGTATATTATAAACCACTGAGGGATGTTTTTTGTCCTGTTCACCCAAGGTATATGAGGTAGCTTCATAGTGCCCATACAATGGGCATAAGAGGATATTACTTTTCGCAACAAAATAAAAACTGGACTCTCGCTAATAACAACTGCTCACTATTACACCTATTGAAGAAGTGGGGACTAATAATGAGACTACGGTCTATCCTCTCTGTTTCAGCCAGACAGGTGTCTAGACATCGGGTCAAACATTATGCTCGTTAACTGTAGATAAAGCTTGACCCTGCACATCAGCGTGTCTACGTCGCAGAATAAAAGCGTCAGCATGAAAGAGTCAGCAGAAAGGAACAGTACATGTCTTGAAGTACAGTACTATCAAACTCAGGAAATAACATGACTAGAGGCTTTACAAATTAATTAAGTCTCGTGATACGACTTGTGAAAAGCAGGACACTACAAACATAATACCAGCATGGTACATCCGACAGAAATGTCGGCAACATTTGTATTGACATTTTAAGACCTGCGTGTGCTCATGTGAGGATTAATTGTATTTAACACGAAGTTTCACTGATATTCTGAAGCAAACATAGATGTTACTCAAGACCGACAGCACCAGCGGCTTAAAACTAAGTAGGTACATAAGCTGGAAAGCCATGGACTGGGCAGAAATGTTGTTTAACACGATAACACGGACAACTGTGGTTAGTATTTTGGAAGTCATATCATTGGAAAGCCAGCCATTGATGGGAAGTCTGGTGGCACTAATCCGGAGTCACTGTCTCCTTGTAGCCTATTCGTTTATTGACCTTGAACGCATGCCGGCTTTAATATTCATATTTTATGAGATTGAGTTCTTTACCTAATTGTTTTTAAGTAATTGATTTGACTATATTAAGTCTCTTAGAATCTAGTAAGAACATAGAGAAACGTATCAATCTTTGAATACATTGACTGCATAATCAGAAAAACTGGGGTGTGTTCAAAGAAAGCATGAAAGAGACTGGCCCCAACATTTCATATGAAAGAGGAATAAAGGCCTACATTACCAGGAAGCTCCGTGGCGAAGTGGTCTCGCCGCCTGCCTCACGACCCGAAGGTTGTGGGTTCAATTCCATCGTACGTCGTTCGGTTCACGAATGCACTTTTCTCGAAGACTTCCTGGAGCTGCGGAGATGGTGCTTTGCGCGACGCTGTCGGGAGGCTGTCTCTGTGGAAAGAGGCAGAGCCATACGGGATAAAATGTGGTTTAATGAAGACGTTCCTCTTGATACTGTTACTGATTATACTATAAAACAAAGAAACAACTAAAGGTAAACATATTGAGAATAAGCAGCACTCACTTTGACAAGATAGAATGTGAATCATGCATTCCACAGTCACTAAAGATGGCCACAGATGCATGTAAATTTAAATGTTATAGACAGTGTCTTATAATATCGTGAATCAATAAGAAAAGAAAAACATAGTGAGATGTTTTATAAGCTCTGAACATCGAACACAACACTGCTTCAAAATCAACGACGTGTCAAGGACACTGAAATACTTTAGCCATTAATCATCCCTAGTTCTTAGAAAAACAGTACAGAAAGCCATCATTCCTGGAGGACATGACAATGGGATCAACACGACAGAGGATGCAGGTCATTAAAGACAACCTGGTCATGACATGCAAGAGGCAGAGGAACTGTCAAAAGATCAAGAATCTTTCGGGCATGTTGCACTGAGAGCGACCTATAACAAAATTGTTTCACAATGAAGTTGATGTTATACACTTTCAAATAAAGTTAGAGTATACCTACTTTTGGCATAGGCATATTCTATTTCTTTCAGTTTACGTTTGACACGATTTTGTGACGAGGAAAAGAACGACGATGTGAGGTATGGAGTGGAGCACTGACTGCGTTCGGACCAATAACAGGATAAGAAGAAGAGAAGAAGTAGAGGTAAAGAGATGAAACTCCGCGACGTACCCCGCAGTGAAAAGAACAGCGAAAGTAGAAAAGAGAGAAAGGGTTCCAGGACACTATAGACAGAGGTTGGGACTGGACATCACTCAGCCCATGAATGAATTAAACTATTAGGCTGTGATGGCAACTGTGAGTGCACAAACTAAACATGCATAGATTAAACTAAAACATCAGGTACAAAATAGACGCTCTTTATTTCTCCAGAACCAACTAATGCGCACACAAACATTGAAGTACAATAAAAACAAACACTAAAGCCAACTGCAGACTAGATTCAAACACTAACAATAGTGAGTGGTTACCACATAACCAACTCTCTGCCATCTATCTAGGCTAAATGTGTCAGATACAGCAAGTACCACAGCTAAATGGTTAAACGCCTTCATTGAATAGATACCCCAACGGATAACTGATAACTGATTGAATAGAATTGTGACACTTAATAAAAGGGCAGGAGAGCTCTGACATTGCAGACATTAGCAACTCTTTTCACTGCATCAAAGATCGCCCACAAATCAACTAATTACACAGAGCAAAATTACCATTTTCTTAGTCACAATGCAGGTAGGTCGCAGACAACAAAATGACTGACAAATTGCAATTTAAAATATAGGCGGCTATAGCAGAAAGACCTGGCAACACCCGGATAAAATTAAGACAAACACGTACACTGCTTACATGTGCTTCACAGACTTTACAAAAGCTTTTTACAGTGTATAAAATCATGAGGAAATTATCAAAACACTATAAAAAATTAAACATTTATACCAAAGTTCTGCAAATATTAAAGAGTATATATTTGCAGCAAAATAACAGTCATAAGAATCGACAACCATTTTGGAATATTTCAGTGCATAATGAAGGGCGTCAGACAATGATGTATACTGTCAAATGATTTGCATTAAACTTTATTTTCAAAGGGTTAAGAACTGAGCACGCAGGCCCGTCTGTCATATACATTGAGCTTATAATGTAAGAAAATACGCTATAAGTCGCAGTTGGTGGAGTCATAAAATAAATAAATTGGGTCATGCTGATAACCGTATAGATAGCAACAAGTCAGCCAGAACTACAGAAAATGATAGATACTGCGGTTGTTGAAATTTGCAACTGAGCAGAGACTTGAATAATACGAAAAGACAAGTAATGTTAATTGAGAAGATACACGTGGATCATAAATGTACAATTAAGGTAAATAATGTTAATTTGGGGCCTGCTCAGAAGGTCAAATATTTGGGAGCATGGATAACATCAGATGCAAGATGCTTTACAGCGTTAAAAAAACAAACAGATTATGGCAAGGAAAACCTAGATATTGTAATTTGAGAACATTTTATTAAATAAATCCTTGTTATTACTCTTTCTCCGAAACAAAAGGCAGGGAGCATTCAGATAAATGGAACACCCCTAAGAGAAGATAAGGAACCAACATACCTTGGTGTAACATTTGACGACAGGCTGACATGGAGAAAACACATTAAAAAAGCAGTAGCAAAAGCCAGAAGGAAAATTGCCATCCTGAGAAAGTTAACTGGAACCACATGGGGAGCCAGTGGGAAAATACTTAGCAAAGTTTATCAACAGAGCATACGACCACACCTGGAATACGGGTCAACTGCATGGTGTTCGGCAGCAAAAACCACACTACAAGAGCTGGACAAAGTGCAAAATCAAGCTCTTAGAGTCATCACAGGAGGGATGAAATCAACCCCTATAGTAGCAATGGAGAAAATGGGGAGGACACAAGCTTTAAGAGAACGCAGAGATACAAAAACACTAATACAAGCAGAAAAGTTTCTCAGCTTGCCAGGCCACCCTATGAAGAACAGATTTGAAAACTTAGCTTTGGGGCGGTTGAAAAGAAGTAGTTTCATCCACCAGGCCAAACAACTCTGCAGAGAAACCATCGATCTTCCCACAGTTGATATCCCCCTGACAGCTATTCCAGAGCGAACCCCGTGGAAAGATGAACATAGAATATCACTACAAATCCAGTCAAAAGTGAGAGGAAAATTTGACAAGGAAGAACAGAACAGTGTACAGCGCAGAACAGCCACTCTCAGCTTCCTTGATGACGAATACCCACAGGACCTCTGGATCCGAGTCTACACAGATGGGTCAGCACAAAATGCTGTTCGAAATGGAGGAGCGGGAGTGTATATAGAATACCCAAATAACACTAGAGACACGGCCAGAATTCCAACAGGAAAGTACTGCCATAATTATGATGCTGAAATTGAGGCAATCAAGATAGCCACAGAGAAATTACAAAATACCAGCCATGGTACACAACCTGTGGTGATATTGACAGATGCAAAATCCGTAATAGAGGCGCTCCTGTCTGGGAAATTGCCAGTTCTGAGGACACTACTTTCTGAACTTAGCAGTCATCGTAAGATCACCATACAGTGGATACCATCCCACTGTGGAATCCCCGGAAACGACAGAGCTGATCGATTGGCTAAGGAAGGAGCACAAGAAGAACAACCAGATGTGCCTATTACATACCACCAAAAGAAAAGAATGATCAAATCAGTCAGAAGGCCACCAAACCTTACTCAAGACGACTACCACGTTATGGACAGACCAGAACAGGTCATTCTTCTGCGCCTCAGAACAGGACACAATAGATTACGCAACCACATGTATACAAAATTCAAGATTGGTGACTCAGCCATGTGCACATGTGGTTTGGCGTCGCAGACAGCAGAGCACATACTCCAGGATTGCCCAAACTACAACATATCCAGGCGAACCTTCTGGCCTAGAGAGACAACAGTGGAAGATAAACTCTATGGACCGCTGAATGAACTAAAAAAGACTGTTAGATTCATACAAGAGACAACATTGCAGTTATAAACATAATTTAGGCGAACGAAAGAAGAAGAAGAAGGATGTTAGATAAAGAATTGTGTCATGTTTCATATAATTAGCTGTAACGTGTGATTGAGGATCGGGGACAACTAGTTAACAAGCAACAAAAAATACATGCCCAGAAGCTTTAGAGATGTGGCTTTGCAGCAGAATGCTGAGAATTTCTTGGACAGTCAAATTCAGTAAGCTAAACTTTTAGAGAGAGGCTAAGAATCAAAGACAACTAACCACAAACATCAGAAAACGTTAGTCATCAGCTTTTGGCCACATTATAAGAAGACTAAAGATAGAACATCTTGTGACACCTGAAATATTTGGTTTTTTAAAAAAACATGAAGGCAACGAGAGCAAATTCGTTTGAGTCGCCTGTCATGGCACGGACGGTTCAGAGCAAGAATATATGCTTGCTAACGGAGATTTAAAGATGTCGGTAAGCAAGCTCTCCCACACTAGTTGGCAAGGCGTTTACTGATGATGATGATCAAGATGATGACTGTGTTACACATGGTTACAGCTGCAATTCTAAAACATGAAATCAGAACAATATGACACAGGCAGACAGGGCTGTACCGTGCTATGATACGGGGAGGCGGCCGCAATAGGCGGCACCGTAAGGGGGCGGTATAAGCAGCGAAGGAGAGGGGCATTTAAAGACTTGCATCATTAAGGGGCGGCGTTTCGAAGACTTGCATCATACTGAGAAAATCTACCGCACGGCCCTACAATCAGATTGGAAACAGTTAGTGGTTAAGAAAATCTGTCTCCAATGGGAACACTCAATCAATCAATCATGTGCCATGCCGGAAAATGTGGGCGGTCATGATTCGCCATTTCATTCGATCACCAGAGTCGTTAATCAGCTCAGTGTTACTGTTTCGTCCATGCCATGTGGCCAAGCCATCCAGGTATTTTCCTCTAGGTCTTCCTCTTGGTCTGTTCCCTTCGATCTTGCAAGTTGTCATTAAGTTCTCCAATCCATTTCTTCTCATAACATGTCCAAAAAATGTTGACTGTCTACGTCTACCTTCTCTAGTAAATTTACGGTTTCATTTGTCTCCTGTAGTACTTGGTCATTGGTTTTTCTATCTGTCCATGGCATTCTTTGCATTTTCCTCAGAAACCACATTTTTGCAGCCATCAGATGCTTTTCAGCTTGACTGCTCATTGTCCAAGTTTCACATCCATACAAAAGAACAGGCTCTATGTATCCCCTCAACACTCTTTTTCTCGTTTCAATTGACATCTTTTTATTGGTCAGAATGTTTTTCTTCTTGCTAAAGGCTACATTCGCCATGGCGATTCTTGTTCTAATCTCTTCAAGGCATCTCCCATCAGATGTTATGACTGTTCCGAGATAATTGTATCGATTCACTTGTTGAATAATATTCCCATTTACTTGTATATTACATTGTGGTACTTCGTTCTTCCTAGTGACAACCATAACCTGTGTCTTTTTACAATTTAATTCTAACCCCAGCTGCTCACTGTGTACAACAACCGCATCGACTAATTGTTGCATATCCTGCGCATTGTCTGCAATCAATACAGTATCATCTGCATATCTAATGTTATTGATGTTTCGTCCTCCAATGCTGATTCCATTTATATCTTCTACATTTCTGAAAATATTTTCACTTTATAGGGAAACAAGATCTGGAGACATTACACATCCGTGCCTAACACTTCTCTTAATAGGTTGATATTGTCCCACTTCATTATCAATCCTTATGGCACCTTGTTGTTTCCAATAATACATGTTTTTGTTTATAAGTCTAATGTCTTCCCATCAATTTGTAGATCTGCAAGCATATCCACCATGTTGACATGTCTAACTCTATCAAAAGCCTTTGTGTAGTCAATAAAGCAAAGATGTATATCCTTGTTTACTTCTATAGCACGTTCAATAACTGTTCGCAGCATATACACAGCATTTACTGTACCCTTTCATTCTACAAACCCACATTGTTCTTCCCCTATTTAAGTTTGTATTTTCTTCCTCACTCTTTGCATGATAATTCATAGCAAAATCTTTGTGATGTGACTCATTATACTAATTGTTCTATGTTGATCACATTCCAAGGCTCCTGATTTCTTTGGGATTGCAATAAATACAGAGTTACATAATTCAGAAGGTATATCTCCAGTATCATATAATGTGTTCAGCAGTCTGGTGAATTGTTATAGTCCAAATTCTTCTGAAGCTTTAATCATTTCTGTTGTGATGTTATCTGCACCGGGGGCATTGCCAGCTTTCATATGCTTAAGAACATTTCGAACCTCCATCTTCAAACTTGGCGGTCCTTCTTTATTAAATATAATAGCATACTGTTCCTCTCTGTTATCATCATAAAGGTTATTCACATAATATGTCCATACATGTAGAATCTGATCTTTTTCTAATATGATTTTGTCTTCTTTATATTTTAGACAGCCTGCTGACGTACTTGTTCTTTTATTAGTAAGTCTATGAATTCTTTTGTGCACTAATTTGGTATTTTGACTGTTGTGTTGTTTTTCAGTTTCTAAGCACTTTTCCTCCAGCCATGCTTCTTTTGCCTCCTTACATAATATTCTGACTTGTCTGTGAATTTCTTCTTTTTTGGCAGAATTATTTTCGTTGAGTCTTCTTGTTTCCATTATGTGTACAATTTCTTCAGTCATCCATTTCTTACGATCCACATTCTTTAATTTTGGAATAGTTGTTTCTGCAGGCCGGTCTTCCTGGCCGAGGGATTAGCAGTTTTCTCCGTAACCCCGAATACTCTCGTGGTTGACGAGAGCGCACTAGAATTGGAAGCGGTTCAAGTCCAGTGACTTATGAGAGTATGGAGCCAGTCGCTCAGAAAGCAATGGCAAACTACTGAGCGTAATCTTGCCAAGAAATCAACAATCAGCTGAAAGATGCTGATGTTGACAGCGATGTCATGTAAAGGATATGCAAAACATTTTGTTTTTGCAGCCAAACTGATTGAATTCTTCAACATTTCTCATTGATCATCCACATCCTGGAATAGGATCTCTAGATCAGAAAATATATCAAATCTGTTCTGTACATCTATGTTGAATTTGTTTTGTATGTCCTTGTCATTACTCAATGTACAAATATCATATTTAGTGTTTCCTGTTATACACTTGACTTTCTTCAACTTTATCCTCAATGTTCCTGTAAGTAATCTGTAGTCACTATAACAATCAGCACTGGGAACTGTTTTTGCCAATGTTAACGCGTTTCTAAATCTTCTGCTAATCAGAATGTAGTCAATGTGGTTTCTAATCCTGCTATCAGGACTCCTCCATGTCCATAATCTTCTAGGGTGTTGCTTAAACCAGGTGTTTCTTACAATAATTTCCTGTTCTTTTGCCCACTCTACGAAATAGTGTTCGATATAATCACAATTATTTATTTATCTCGAGTTTTACCTTAATTGTATGTATTAGTAGATTAACCTGCACCTCTAAAACTGCACGTTTTATGTAGAGGTAATCTACATTTCGTATTGCTACAGATATGATTAATTTAATTTTCTGTTTTGTGGTCAGGTTCTATCTACATGTTGCTTTATACATTCCTTTATGTTGAAAAACTCTTCCGCATAATATATATTATTTCACTGTGTACATTTTGGTGAATAAATGTCAATTCATTCTATTACCCCAAGTCAATGTTTCCCACTGTTATCCAATTATATATTCGCATTCACTCTACCAATTAAAATGCTATTTCAATGTGTTTGATTATCTAAAATAATTTAAAGTTTCATGTACAATGCATCCTTTACTCGTTCATCGATATCACTTGTTGCAGTGTCACATTCTCACATTCATGTTTACTGTCTCTGTTATCGTTCTAAATGTAACTGCTGTTATTGTAGAACTCACAGCTTCCAACTCTATTACTGCTTTCTCTACCTCCTTAGATAACACTAGATCCGCTCTTTATCTGTGCCGAGCATTTTCCCTTGTCTGAATTAAGAACAACACTGTGCCGCTTTTGTTTAGAAGTATTTTGTCTACTTGCTCCATCTAGTTTCGAAAAATTCCAAAACTGTAATCTTTTCATGTTTCATTTCTTATACCTCTTGTGCCGTCATTTTCAGTGCATACACGGTTTTTACATTTCAGGTAACAATTCTGAAGATTATAATATATAAAAGGATATGACTCGGCGATTGAGATTTTTTTCGGTCTACTGCGCATCGCGCAACATTTCGGCTAGAATAGCATTCAAGCTTTCATCTCGGCTCGCTGATCAATTATACTTTCTTTATCTTGGGACTTGAGTAATGGCTGGATTTTGAAGCTAATATTTCAGCGTAGATCGTCTAAATTTACCGGCTTTATGTTGATTGACAAGCCTTATCGTAAATTTACTGAGCCACTTTTTCGTGGCCACACTATCCAGCCTCTCCATTTGTGACGTTTCTAGACCTTTACAATGTCAACGCCAATCAATCCTCTTTCGAATAGAGAGGAAAAATTGTTGCAAAGTTCACAGTGTTAAAGAGGGTTTTGATTCTTAAAAGTGATAACACAACATCCCACTCCTTTCCATTTTAGAAAATTATCAACGCCGTGTTTGTAAACGTGGGCTTTAAATGGACAACGCCCGCACCTTGTTACGGAGAATTAAAGCTTGCAAGGACAGGGACAGACACCTATGAAATTACCCCCCCCCCCCCTTCTCCACAATTATAGGAACACCACCCCCATCATAATGACGTCACTGTTCGCGCTGAAAGTGAGCCTTTCTATTGGTGTGGCTAAGATCATTCATATTAAAGTGAACTATGTTAATTAATGATCTCAAGTAGGTGGTGGCAGGAGAAATACACTGTTTGTGTGCTTTTCCGGGAATTACTTGTGAAGACAGGACCTGTTGGTCAGTTTCGGAGATGTGGTGTAGTTTTTATTTCTCTATTTCATGGTGGTTTTGGTAAGTTGGAAACCATAATGAATAAACTTAAGACTAGTACATTTAAATAGAATGGATCTGAAATTAGAGTAGAGTGTTCTTTGTGAAGATCTAAAGTAAACCTCGGAGAATTATGTGCATTTTCTTTGACTTAGAGAGTTAGTGAATGGATGTCATTCTGGTCATTCCATGCACTTTATAAGGATGATTCTCCTGTTCTCTATTTATTCAGTATTCCTGTGTTGATAATGATTAGGAAAAAATTACCTTGCTACTTTCTAGAATATCACTTGTATTTTTTTTTTATGGAGATACTTTTCTGGAAAATCTCGCATAATCTCTTTATCTTCAGAGGAAACTATGTTTCTTTGTATGTGTATTCATGCATAAAGAATTGATAATTAGTCCATTTAAAAGTGTATAAATAGAATGTGAGGTTACCTATACATTTATACGAGAGAAGAGAGTCCATACCAAGACAAAAAAATGGCATCACTCTTGCTGATGGTCACCAGGCAATCTCGGTGGCAGAGTCTGGAGAGCATGAGAATGATTCGCCTCCCCAGGCAGGCGTGAGAGAGACATATTATGTCAATATAAGAAGTGAAGGACTGCATCAGATGTTGTGGTGATGGAGCCTAATGGGGGCAGGTCTAACTGACTCTCCCTTGTACCATAATCACTTCTCCTTCCTCTCTCTCTCTCTCTCTCTCTCTCTCTCTCTCTCTCTCTCTCTCCCCCCTCTCTTTCTCTCACTCACACACACTCTTCTTTATCTAATTCCTTTTTATTTTATTTTTCACTATTTCTGTGGGTAAGGCTATTTTGTTTGGCACATATTTTCTACAGGGAAAGATGGTCTTTTTTTCCGTTGAATATGGTGTATTTTCATAAATGATGAAGAATGGCAACAGGAGAGTGAAAGTCCTCAAGGCAGGAGGAGGAGAATTCTTTCAAATGCAGGAAGAGTGATTCTCCCTTATTCATCACTGGCCCATCCATTGTACGAACAACAACCTCAACATGGTAAACGCTGCTAGGCCTTTTATTACTACTTCATGGCTTTCTAGTGCCAACACTCGCAGGGATCTGGAGAACACAGTAATTCCATTTCTGACTCCTATATAGAACTAAACATTTGCACCCATGTGTTTTAGGAATGTACATTCGCACCCCTATGTGTTAGAAAATTGACATTCACCCCGTGTACTTTTGAACACGGACATTCACCCCGTGTACTTTAGAAAATGGATATTTACCCCGTGTGCTTTAGAACATGGACTCTTACCCCATGTGTTTTAGAGATGGATAATCATAATTTTGTAGTTGTATCAGGACTTATGAACCTGGTCATACCATCTGATGTGATCTAGAAAACCTTTAGCATCCCAATGTAGCTAGGAAGGAGTTAGTTTAATTCCTTCGTTGTAAAAACACCTAAATCGTTAATTAACAAATTATATATAATTGGTATGTCTTTTATTAAAGTTGTTATTGTTCTTTTTTTATTGTGGTTGTTTAATAACATGCTATGTCATATGGATATACACACACCCCTTTCCCTACGTTATCCCAATATACTATTATAGGTTATACTCAGGATGAGTATATTTACTTGTTACTTGGTGTTTAAGAGTTTTTACGTGTATTCTCATTGATACTACTTGTCAAGGGACAACATCACTATGGAGCTGATTGTGGCTGGATAACTAAACGGACTTTCGGTGTGCGAAGAGTGAGTGATCTCCTCTCAGAAGTTAGGTTATATTCCGGTGCTCTTTTGGCTCTTTGTTAGGAAACATCACTTGATAATTAGTCTATACCCCTAGAAAGTCTTATCGAGCCATTTCAAGTTTCATCTCCCTATTTCTTTTATAACATGCCACACCATAATACAGTCCTTCTAGTCAGACAAGGGAGGTTATGTAATCTCGGCCTCTGTAAACGCAAGTATCGCTGCCACTAGTATCAATGGGAATCAAACAAACCATGCTTTCCCCACTGCAAACACTGCACCATTCAACCGGCAGAAGTTGTCACAATGAACATTTTTGTTTTCAAATCCTATTGGATACTATTGTTACACAATGTTTGAAATTTCATCTGCTATTTATGTGTGTCAATAAAGCACGTGTCCAAGAGTGCTGTCTTAATGGAAAAACAATGCTTTCAATGTCACTCGTGTTTCATTGGTGCTTTCAGCCATGTATCCAAGGCTGTTGTATTGTGCAATCCCAACTCTTATGTCTTTTGCGGACCTTCTTAGTTAAGCTATGACTACTTTCATAAGTGGGGCTGCTGCGGAGAAGCGACTACACGCTCGCTTTCCACGTCGATGGTCAGCGGTTCTAATACAGACCGAACGAAGTTTTAAATAACAATGAACCAGGACTTCCAAGAGGGTGTGTTCAGAAATGAAGGCTGCCCTCGTAATGATGACCATATCACCTAAAAGACACCGACTGGTCTACGAAACCCACGAGACTATCACCATGCACCCCTATGTGCCTACAGGTAGAAACAATAGTCCTTGACCTACTTGTTCTTACCTTTAGCAAGTAGAAGTCTGAATTAATATTAATGTTACATACACTGATTATAACTGTATATTTAATGTTTTTCTAATAGACAGGAGTTCTTGAAATGTTTCCTTATACTTGCTACTCATAAAATAATAAATAAATATATTCCCAGCCGAGTTAGCTGATTCCATGATTAGTCCTACCCCAACAAACACAGTATTTTCATTTCTGTATATCCCATCTACCGAAAAGTCAGGTATGGCTGCCATTGGTATGAAGATGATGCAAACAGGGATGAAACAAACGATAAATAATGTAGAAATAACAACCACCATTTTGACGATTTTCTTGTCTCGATTGGAAACAGTCTTGCTTTGTGATCCTGCAGTAGAAGTCTCCCGCCATTTGCTTTGGATTCTTAACTTGTAAACCAAAATAATAGTACAGACCGTGATAACAAGAAATGCAGTGAGCGGAACCGTGATGTTATTGAATGCAAACGATGCTTTTTCCACTGGTTTTCTGTCTTCTGTTCCGACCAGAGCGAGAATAGATTTGTTCTTTCCGGGGAAAAATACCATACCCAGCTTGTTGACAAAATAAACAGGAGCTGAGCTCAGTAGAAGAATGATGTACATGCATAGAATGATAATAGCAACTCTCCTGGATGTAAATATACTTTTTACCTGAAAGAAAAATAAACATGTATTAGAAGTGTGCAGAGAAAACAGTATTTCAGAAAAAAATATAGTGCTCTGTAAATCTTGTGGTGTGAACATATACAGTAAAACTTTCGTAACTGACGTAGCTCAAGAATACAAGACACTTATCAAACTGTTTTGTGATTGGCTTCAATAGTTAAGACGGTAAATCCATAAGTAACATGTATTGTTATAATTCCATATTCGTATTTCTGGTTACTTCTACTAATCCGGGTGATGGAATTGTAACACATAATTAGGTTTGAAGTAAAGGGCTTTAAAAAGTTGTAATCAACCATGATTTAAAAATCGCCTTTTCTCTCTTTGGATTACAATATTCACATTAATATCCTATCTGTGCTGTCACGTGATTATTAATCAGAGACAGGCGATGGACCCCGATGGAACAGGGTAATGGTATAATTGAAATCGGAAACTGATTCGAAACTTACTCCCTCAAATATAAGCTTCTGAAAAGACTATATGTGCATATACTAACGTTTAAGTTTCGAACAACAGGATAATTGAAATGATGATTGTCTAATGAAAATTTAAACATTTTAGTCGATCACATTCTATTGGCGAGGAAGGTGGGGGGGGGGGGGCAGGCAGCACAGCACAGTGGTTAGCACGTTTGCCAGTGGGAATTTATGTGCATGTCCATCTAGGAATGGGTTTTATTAATTGACCTTGGCTATCGGGTCGACCCAGTTTAAATGGGTTCCAGGGAATGTTATGGGAAGTCTTGATGACATCACCCATCCTGTGCCGTTTAGTATTTATCACTATGGAGCAAGCACCGTATCCCAATACTGCCGTAGGCGTGGTCAACGATTCTTTGTTTTCCCAACTACACCTTCTAGGGTAGACGGCGCACTTTAGTGCCTTAATCTTCTCTTCCAGTATGGAGGGCGCATCATTTTAATTATACAACTGTTTCCATTTTTACCCAGCAGACCTATTGTACTTATAATCACGTTCATACTAAGGCATATTAGGGCTATGGATCCTTGCATTCGTTCACAACAAGTAAATTCTGAAATGAATCACTTACGAACATATACAGCTGCTTTACAACGTTTTTGTTTCGTTTTCAGTAAATATTACAAATTAGGCTGCGCACTATGCTAGTGAAATTCTTCCTCCTTCTCTTTTTCTTATTCATCATCTATTATTTGAGTTGCAAATATTTACTCCAACTCGGCTAATTTCTTCCCGACATTTGTTAACTCAGGTAGCCTTCCTAGGAAGTTTCGCTGGAAATTTAAGGATCTCAAATTCGTGATGTAATTTTACCCTTCACCCTACAGGTGGTTCTCCCAGCAGACTCGTCCATAACAGGTGCAAGAATGCCGATGTTCTACGAGGAAGACAGGGGCAGACGATGGACATTTCCCGCCATACAAGAAGGCTTCCGTTAGTGTCATTGAGCTACCCCAAGGAATCGTTAATTCGCCACACGACTGCCAAACCTCTCCTCAGCATATCAAGCATTCCGCAAATTATAAGATTTTGATGGCCTCGGCGCACTGTCCTATCAGGTTCAACTTTCCACAAATCGGTTACCTTTAATGTAACTAGGTCATCCCACTTGCTAGTAAACACAGTCATTTACTCATAAGCAAATAGTGGTAGTCAATATATTGTATAATCGTAAGCAAACAGTGCAGTCAATATATTGTATAGTAGTAAGCAAACAGTGGCAGTCAATATATTGTATAGTAGTAAGCAAACAGTGGCAGTCAATATATTGTATAGTAGTAAGCAAACAGTGGCAGTCAATATATTGTATAGTAGTAAGCAAACAGTGGTAGTCAACATAATGTATAGTAGTAAGCAAACAGTGGCAGTCAATATATTGTATAGTAGTAAGCAAACAGTGGTAGTCAACATAATGTATAGTAGTAAGCAAACAGTGCAGTCAATATATTGTATAGTAGTAAGCAAACAGTGCAGTCAACATATTGTATAGTAGTAAGCAAACAGTGCAGTCAATATATTGTATAGTAGTAAGCAAACAGTGCAGTCAACATATTGTATAGTAGTAAGCAAACAGTGCAGTCAATATATTGTATAATCGTAAGCAACCAGTGGAGTCAATATATTGTACAGTAGTAAGCACACAGTGGCAGTCAATATATTGTATAGTCGTAAGCAAACAGTGCAGTCAATATATTGTATAGTTGTAAGCAAACAGTGCAGTCAATATATTGTATAATCGTAAGCAAACATTGCAGTCAATATATTGTATAATCGTAAGCAAACATTGCAGTCAATATATTGTATAATCGTAAGCAAACAGTGGCAGTCAATATATTGTATAGTAGTAAGCAAATAGTGCAGTCAATATATTGTATAGTAGTAAGCAAACAGTGCAGTCAATATATTGTATAGTAGTAAGCATACAGTGGCAGTCAATATATTGTATAGTAGTAAGCAAACAGTGCAGTCAATATATTGTATAGTAGTAAGCAAACAGTGCAGTCAATATGTTGTATAGTCGTAAGCAAACAGTGCAGTCAATATATTGTATAGTAGTAAGCAAACAGTGCAGTCAATATATTGTGTAGTAGTAAGCATACAGTGGCAGTCAATATATTGTATAGTAGTAAGCAAACAGTGGCAGTCAATATATTGTATAATCGTAAGCAAACAGTGCAGTCAATATATTGTACAATCGTAAGCATACAGTGGCAGTCAATATATTGTATTGTAGTAAGCAAACAGTGGCAGTCAATATATTGTATAATCGTAAGCAAACAGTGCAGTCAATATATTGAATAATCGTAAGCAGACAGTGCAGTCAATATATTGTACAGTAGTAAGCAAACAGTGCAGTCAATATATTGTATAGTAGTAAGGAAACAGTGCAGTCAATATATTGTATAGTCGTAAGCAAACAGTGGAGTCAATATATTGTGTAATCGTAAGCAAACAGTGCAGTCAATATATTGTGTAGTAGTAAGCAAACAGTGGCAGTCAATATATTGTATAGTCGTAAGCAAACAGTGCAGTCAATATATTGTATAATCGTAAGCAAACAGTGCAATCAATATATTGTATAATCGTAAGCAAACAGTGCAGTCAATATATTGTATAGTAGTAAGCAAACAGTGCAGTCAATATATTGTATAGTCGTAAGCAAACAGTGCAGTCAATATATTGTATAATGGTAAGCAAACAGTGCAGTCAGTGTATTGTATAGTAGTAAGCAAACAGTGCAGTCAATAAATTGTATAGTAGTAAGCAAACAGTGCAGTCAATATATTGTATAATCATAAGCAAACAGTGCAGTCAATATATTGTATAGTAGTAAGCAAACAGTGGCAGTCAATATATATTGTATAGTCGTAAGCAAACAGTGCAGTCAATATATTGTATAAACGGAATCAAACAGTGCAGTCAATATATTGTATAGTAGTAAGCAAACAGTGCAGTCAATATATTGTACAGTAGTAAGCAAACAGTGCAGTCAATATATTGTATAGTAGTAAGGAAACAATGCAGTCAATATATTGTATAGTCGTAAGCAAACAGTGCAGTCAATAAATTGTTTAGTAGTAAGCAAACAGTGCAGTCAATATATTGTATAATCATAAGCAAACAGTGCAGTCAATATATTGTATAATCGTAAGCAAACAGTGCAGTCAATATATTGTATAGTCGTAAGCAAACAGTGCAGTCAATATATAGTACAGTAGTAAGCAAACAGTGGCAGTCAATATATTGTATAATCGTAAGCAAACAGTGCAGTCAATATATTGTATAATCGTAAGCAAACAGTGCAGTCAATATATTGTATAGTCGTAAGCAAACAGTACAGTCAATATATTGTATAGTAGTAAGCAGTCAATATATTGTATAGTCGTAAGCAAACAGTGCAGTCAATATATTGTATAGTCGTAAGCAAACAGTGGCAGTCAATATATTGTATAGTCGTAAGCAAACAGTGGCAGTCAATATATTGTATAGTAGTAAGCAAACAGTGGCTGTCAATATATTGTATAATCGTAAGCAAACAGTGGCAGTCAATATATTGTATAGTAGTAAGCAAACAATGGCAGTCAATATATTGTATAGTAGTAAGCATACAGTGGCAGTCATTATATTGTATAGTCGTAAGCGAACAGTGGCAGTCAATGTATTGTATAGTCGTAAGCAAACAGTGCAGTCAATATATTGCATAATGGTAAGCAAACAGTGCAGTCAATATATTGTATAGTAGTAAGCAAACAGTGCAGTCAATATATTGTATAGTATTAAGCATACATTGGCAGTCAATATATTGTATAGTAGTAAGCAAACAGTGCAGTCACTATATTGTATAGTCGTAAGCAAACAGTGGCTGTCAATATATTGTATAATCGTAAGCAAACAGTGCAGTCAATATATTGTACAATCGTAAGCAAACAGTGGCAGTCAATAAATTGTATAGTTATCAGGTTTTTTCAGCTGGTAGAAGCGAATTATATAGTGATCAAATGTAGCATTATGGAGAAATGGATTATATTATCATTAGATTTAGCAGCTGGAAGAAAAAATGTATTATACAGGCATTAGATTTAGCAGCTGGGATTAGTAAATTATATAGTTATCAGATTTAAAGAGTAGAGAGAGAGAGAGAGAGAGAGAGAGAGAGAGAGAGAGAGGAGAGAGAGAGAGAGAGAGAGAAAGAGAGAGGAGAGAGAGAGAGAGAGAGAGAGAGAGAGAGAGAGAGAGAGAGAGAGAGAGAGAGAGAGACGCGTGGATTATATAGTCATTAGGCTGAACAGCTGTTTGTTGTTTTTAAATTCTCTAGAAGCAGCAGATAATTGTCTGGACATTACTAAGAAGTTTTCTAAACAAGGGACCAGACTATGTTATTAGCTCCCTATATCCTTGAATAGTGCATGCGAAAGAAAGGAGTGAAACCGCTGTCGCGTTGAACACAATTAATTCTTGTTCTTGTGATTGACAACAACGATGCACACTCAAATGATGGGAATGGAAATGTGATGACAGAAAATCAGCTCAAAACAAATATTGTTATAGCAAAGTTTATACAATTGAAATCTTATGTAGCAAAAAGAACTTCGAAAGTGCTGATAGCATGTGTATTTACATTTACTGTAGAGTTTATACCGTGCTTATCCCTCTGTCGCGTTTCCACATTACAGTAGTAGATGGGCTTACATTTTCAATGACCCTAAGAGCTGTACCGACTGGTGAATAGCTACTGGCAGGGTCTCCCATGTCGGAAAGATGAAGGAATAAGAACCAGGTGAAGGGATACACAAACCTACTGCCATATATGTAAACTGCAGACAGTCGAAGACTGGGAAAGTCGCAAGTACTGATCTAAGGACGAAACAGTGCATCCCAATTTACCTTTTTTTATGCCACATAAATTATTAACAGTTCATTTGACTAAAATGATAAAGTTTATAACCAATACTTTCTCAGTATTCAAGACGACTGCCTATTAAGATAAATAAAATTGAGGAGAAAATATGAAATATTGTGGCCATTTTCAAAGATAACAATGAAGGCAGATGTATTGGAGAAGTTTAGAAGAGGAAGACTACAATACAGGTCGATAAAAGATGTCAAATAGAATTGCATATGCCAGCAACAGAGTCAATATACATGGCTTTTGAAAGGGAGACATTTGAAAAGATTACTATGTAGGAAACATATTGCACAGGGCACGATATTGGATGATTATTGTAAGCTAGATCGATTAGCACAATCTTAATAACAGTCTGGGAAACATAAGATATATCACGAACTACATTGACAGTATGTATAACATTATATCACCTTCAATGGCGCAGTGATACACAGACATCTCTCTAGTGTGATGAAGGCCGTGATCCAGCTGGTTATCCTGGCGAAGATAACGTGTAACCAGGCCGTTGTGATATACTGGAACTGTAGCGGCATAAACGGCAGATCTGCTTCGTTAAAAGCGGGGTTCAAGCAGATATTACTCCATATGAGAGTCGCCACACAGAACAAATCAGAAATGGCGAGCCCTGAAAATGAAATCAATTTACCAGTAATACATCGCACATGTAATCAACATAGACATTAATTATCCGTATATAATAGAAAAGCAGGCATTACCAGATCACCCATAACAAATAAGGTAAACACACATTGCATTTATGGGGTACAACAATGTAAGTGACGAATCATATACTAACATGGGCATTACCCATTGGTTGCCAGGACATCTACAAGTCTTGACGGACATTTCTCGTGGCTATTGGAAATATACACCATAATGATTTGTTTCATCTGTATTCTTTTATTTTGATTAAAGAATAATAAAGAATATTTACTAGAACCAAGTAGCAGCAATTAAAATGGGAAATAAAGAGGGTAGTTACGAACAGATAAGGCTAGGAGTATGAGAGGGGTGTGTCTTGTCACCGGATCTCTTCTCCCTCTATAGCGAAGTAATAATGAGATAGATCAAAGAGAAGCCATGGATACTAATCGGAGGTCATAATATAAACTATATAAGCTATGCAGATGACACAGTATTGGTTGCGGATATTACAACAGACATACAACAATTGTTGGACATTGTAGTAACAGCGAGTGCAAAGAAAGGACTCAAGAATTTCTAGAAAACAGTAACAATGGTGATACCAAAGAAAAGAGTGACACGAAAATGGGATGTAGAAATAGAAGGGAAAATTGTTAACCAAGTGGATAATTTCAAATGCCTAGGGACATTTGTGACATAAGATGGAAGATGTACAACTGAGATTAAGAGTAGAATAGGCAGGCACAAGCCGCATTTCTGAAAATGAAGAGTATCTTGTGCAATACGTCACTGTCAATGAATGTAAGAAAGCGAGTGCTTAAATGCTATATAGAACCTGTTTTATTGTATTGCAGTGAAGCTTGGAATGTAAATGAACAAATTAGGAAGAAAGTAGAAGCAATAGAGATGTGGTTTTTGAGACGAATGTTGAGAATTTCTTGGACAGCCAGAGTAACCCGAAAGAGGCTAATGAAACTAGAACACTATATACAACAATAAGAAAGCGACAAATAGCTTTCTTTGATCATATGATGAGAAGAGACACATTTGAGAACATCGTGACATCTCGAAAAATCGAGGGGAAGAGAGGCAGAGGCAGACCAAGAGAAATGATGCTGGATGGATTCAGACGGTGGCATGGAAGAATTTTATCAGTAAAGTTGATCCAGAAGACCAAAGACCGAGATTTGTTAAAAGGGCACTTGATGATGATGATGATGATGATGTATTGTTTGCAGATTATTGTGTCTGTCTATAGTTTGAAATAGTAAATACTAGTTCGTAAGTGTCATTTATTAGTCAAGAATTCAAAACAATACTTTTCCGTAATGAACTTTAATCCATTCACCATGTGCCATGCCGATAAGCGTGGGCTGTCATGTTTTGCCATCTCACTCGTTCACCAGAGTCGTGGATCAGCTCCGTATTTCTATCTCGACCATGTTACGTGACCAAGCCATCCAGGTATTTACCCCTCGGTCTTCCTCTTGGTCTCTTCCCTTCGATCTTGCCAGTTGTCAGCACGTTCTCATAACATGCCCAAATAATTTTGACTGTCTACGTCTAATGTCTCTAATCAGTTTACGATCTTCAGTTGTTTCTTGGAGGACTTGTTCATTGTTTCAATGAGACTGCACAACATATTTTTCTTGGCATATGTAAAGAAGGTAGTTTGTCGTTGCTTTCCTTCTTAGCAGTTAGCATGCTAATCAATGACCGTAGCCATTGTCTCCTCAAAAAAGAGATCATCTGCCTACCGTCGTGAAGATGGAGACCATAACCTTCAACTATCTGTTGACTGCTCTTTAGCTTCATCCACCACCTGCATCCATGGCTTCACGCAGCCCTGATTGGAAGGCTAAACGGGTATTCCACTTTGCCCAAGGGTGTCCTGTAGGCTAGTGGAAGGAAGAAGTCACCTTACTTCTCGTTTGATAGGGGGTACCTACCCAGCAACTCATAATGAATGTGAATATTGAAGACAAATACAATAGATTGCACAATTGATTGCCTGTCATATTTCTTACAACTGTCTACAACGGTAACTGACATGACATTCAGTTTAAAATGACCATTGGTAGACAATTTAAATTACTGTGTCAATTTGTGTGTTATATATTTCGGCTTAAAGGATTTATCTCACAGCTTTAATTTATGTCGTGTATTTTTCAGGTAAGCATCCGACGGGTGAAGCAAAATATGCCAGGCAATACATTGTGCAAAATTTTTGTTTGAATCTTCCTTATTCAAATACAAGAATCTGAGAACACAGATAACTGCCATAATAATTTGCCAATAACCCTATCTCCGTATTACTTTGCCAATAATTATATTCAAAGATCGGTGTACCGCAAAGAAACATGGACAGACCAATACTTAAATTTTCAGAGCTTCACACCCGTCCAGTACAAACGGAGCTTAGTACGGACACTGTTTGACCGTGCTAGGAAGATATGCACCCAGGACACACTGACAGAGGAAATTAAAACTCTCAAGAATGTCTTAAACCTGAATGGGTACTCAACAGGATTTATAAAGTGCCACTGCCAACAGCTCAAACCAAAACCAGTCGAAACTACAGTCCCTAACCTCTAAACTCAAGATATTCATCCAGCTCACCTTTCGAGGGGATGACATCTACAAGACCCGCTCATTACAGCAGTAGGCTGAACATTCTGTGCTGCACCTCCAGTCATTATGTACAGAACCACACCGATTCCGACCCCAGGAATAAAAGAGCCTGTCCCTCTGTACGCCAACAACAACTGTATTTATCAATTCACATGTAGGTGCCAGTCTACCTACATCGGCAGAACAGAGCGGCGGTTGAACAAAAGAAAGAGTTGCGGAACACATACGTCAATGAGTCGAAAAGATACTACACACAGGCGAGGGGAGCCTAGTGGAGCAGACACACCGGAAGCTTCCCGCTTCATCAATTCCTAGGCATATGCTCGAAAGCGGCCATGTGATTGATAGAAACAGTGACTTTCGCGTGTTGTTTAGCACACAACATACTCGCTTGTTAAAGTTTACTGAAGCCACAATGATTAACACAAGCCAGTTTTGTGCAAACAGAAAGACATGTTAGTCAGTTTAAAATTACCGTAGTAGAAATTTACATTACTGTGCGAACATGAGTATATTTCAGCTTGAAGGATTTATCTAGTTGTATGCAGAAGTGGCATGCTCAGTATGGCCATAGCGGAATGATTTGAGTGAGATAACATACGATTCTAGGTATCTGATTCGAACTTTAAAAAATGAGTACCAACTGTAATAATACGTTTAAAAGATCTAAAACACTCTTGGAAGTTGAATTAATAATCCGTATGTTGCCCCGGTGTCAACCATTCATGGTGATCGACACGTAAGTGCTAGTCCAGGAATCAGTCTTTTCACTTTACAAGGATAGCGAGCAAAGAACCAAGCTGACACTCTGAATGCCGTCAGTGACACTGGACGAGTAAATGACTCAAGAGGTGTGCGTGATTCAGCAGCTTTGGCGAGACTGCGAGTGCATCACATTAAACGATGTGAAGCTAGACTATGGTCGTCACTGGGAAGAAGGAAATACCACAATGTAATATACAGGTAAATGGGAATATTCTTGAAGAATTATCTCGGAAAAGTCATAACATCTGATGGGAGAAGCCTTGAAGAGATTAGAACAAGAATCGCCATGGCGAAAGTAGCCTTTAGTAAGATGAAACACATACTGACCAATGAACAGATGTCAATTGAAACGAAAAAAAAAAAAGTTTTGAGGTGCTACGTAGAGCCTCTACTTTTGTAGGATACGAAGCTTGGAAAAAGAGCAGTCAAGCCGAGAAAACATTTGATGTCTGTGGGAATGTGGTTTCCGAGGAGAATGCAAGGAATACCAAGGACAGATAGAAAAACCAGTGACCAAGTACTACAAGAAACAAATGAAAATCGTAAATTGATTAGAGAAATTATACGTAGACAGTCGAAATTGTTAGATCATGGTAGGAGACGAAATAAATTGGAGAACTTGGTGACGACTGGCAAGATCGAGGGGAAGCGAACAAGGGGCATATAGAGAAGTATATACTTGGATGGCTTGACCACGTGGCATGGTCCAGACAAGAACACTGAGCTTATCCACGACTCTGGTGATCGAGTGAAATGGCGAGTCGTGACCGCCCACGCTTACCGACATGGCACATGATGGATGGAAGCAAGACTAGAACGCCAGGCTGGAAGTCAAATATAAATAATCAACCAACATGGAACCGTCATGACCGCCTGTCACAGAATGCCTGAAGGATTCGACCGGGAGATGCTACAATTACCAGAATGCTGCAATTGCCAGAAGGCTACAATTTCCAAAACACCTCAATTACCAGAAACACACCATCTTTCGGCCTGCCGTGACGTTATCCAGTCAAAGGGAAATAATCCCCACAATCTTTTACCCCAAGGGGAGATTAGGATTATGCCCTTGTTCTGGAATGTTCGCGATGCTGAAACCGGAACTATTGTTCGAGTTGCGCAAGCGCTGTGACTAGGCTGGCTGCCGAGGGAACTGGTGGCTGTTCTAGCTGGCTGGTGAACTTCTGTGTGGCTGCAGATTGTCAGAAGGAAGACATTGTTCCCAATGTCAACATATCGTTTAAAGAATTTTGACAGTATGTCCCTAAGTTGGACTGAGGTTCCATACTTCTAACTGCATGTCAGAATGAAAGGTAAGAATGCTACCCTTCTTAGATCATTTGGTGTCAAAAATCGCGATCATCCGCGGTTGTACATTGCATGATGCAATAGTTACCCGGAGGTCAAGGTCGAACCTGCAAGTTGTACCAGCAACAGGCTTGATGACCTGACCCCATTTTCATCAGGCCTGTCTTGAACAATTTGTAATGCAGTGAAGGTGCCGGTATTACACGCCTATCTCGCCCGTCAGACATGGCTGGGGGAAATAGGAGTAGCCTAAATGTTGGGGATTTGATGGCACTCCTGGACCGCCTTTGAAATCAGGCGTAGTCGACACAACCGGAAGTCGGTGACGACGTAACTAAAAGCTATCGTGTAAGGTGTCCTCCGATTCGGCCGGTCAAGACGACTCTCATGGGAATGTCCGCGGTCGGATCGACGGGCATTTGAGCGATCCCGCGTGTGTCGAAGTTCGTATCTTTTGGCAGGGCGATTGCTGGTTTTTCTTTGCCTTCCTCATACACTTTATGTTCAAGGTCTCCTTAAGGAAATACCACCCTAATCTACAATGGGTTCCTGTGAGGAGAACAACGGGGAGGGGAAAGAAGGAGAAATGATGCTACAGACATGTCTGATGATTGCAGGGGAGATGAACTGGGGAAAGCAGGGCCACCTGGGAAGAGCTGGAAGGGGGTATTGCCAACGGCCCTCCTTCAGGGCCATCTTGCCTATGGGTACTGTAGACCCTCTAATCCTGTATGTCATTAGAAGACTTCCACTGGGGGGGGGGGGAGAGCAGACACTCATGATTAGTCACCGTGGGTTCACTCTATCCCAAGTCCAGGGAAACAGATGATCTATTCCGCTACTTGTCAGACCCCAGACCTTATTCTTCCTCTGACCCTGAGGCATGGCCTGTAATTGAACCACCGCCCACCTTAGGGAGATGATTCACTCTCTGAGTGCCATGTTAATGTTTATCCCAATATGATTGGTCCTGGTCATGTGATTCTCACCGAGGGTTGTCTGTGTCGTTTTTCCTGATTCTACCTTCCGGAGAGGAGTGATGGACAGTCAGTAAAACCATCATTCTGTGCCAGCATCAGTAGTCTGGACAGACCGGCTGACGTGAGGTGGTCCTACTACCCATCACCTGGTCAGTCATCTATGCCCTCAGAGTAACTTCAGGATGAGTTGTCTATCAGTTTATAACAATGACGTCGAGGCAAGTATGGTGTGTATGTAATCGTCAAGCTGTTCCACTCATCATCTACCCGACTGCCATTCCACTTCGTGGGAATTCAAACAACCCTGGGTCCACTCAATTATGTTCTATCGTGACTCAAGCCATGGACACTGTTCTGTTGAAAATATAACTAAGGACTTTGGACTACTATGAACATTAACGAACATTATAGATTAACACATACCTATGATGGAGGCATTTGTCTAATAGGATGTGGACAAGAACAATGAGTATCTTATAATCAATTGCTCGGGTGTTCCACGGTGATTAACCTGATTGGCTGTCAACTAGAAGGGGTTGCTATCTGGTCGAAGACTGAGGACCTGTTACGAGAGAAACAAGCTAAGTGCTATACCTATGTGGTGTGATACGTTGACAGTGTACAGTGATGACCATTTTCATGTGGCTGAATCAAATAACTGTCTTCTAGAAATTAGCACACCAGACAGATCTGCATGACTTCTACATTATCTTCACTTTCCTTTGTACAATACACTTTTGCTATTGAGTTTGTAAATACCGGGGTTGCATCATTTTTTCTGGATGATGTTTGAAATTGTAACATCCCTTGGTTAGTTGTGAGAGAGATCGGTATCTGAAGACTGGTGGGGTCGCAGACTGAAAGTGCCCCAGTCCCAGATCTGAAGTCATCCCGAGAGATATATGTCTATATATAAATAAATATAGATATATATGTATGTATAAATATTCATAAATAAGTGCGATAGCCTGTTCCCTTCACCCCAGAGAAGCTATGTGACACCGCCCACGCTTACCGACATGGCACATGATGGATGATGGAATCTGGAAGCCAAATATAAATAATCAACCAACATGGAACCAGTGACGTCAGTCGCTATCCCCTGAGGGAGATAATCAGGAGATTTGATCACTTATAGACTAATTGTTCGATGTACAATGAGAGTGATCTTTTGACTGACTTAATGCGAACTAACTAACTAACTAACTAACTAACTAACTAAACTAACTAACTAACTAACTAACTGACTGACTGACTGACTGACTGACAGACATACTATCTGACTGACTGATTAACTAACTGCCTGACTGGTTGACTGACTGACTAACTGACTGATTTTCTAATTAAACAACTAACAAACTGACTAAGCAACTAACTATATAACTAACGGACTGATTAACTAATTAACTAACTGACTAATTTAACTAATTCATTAACGAACATTTAAATTGCAACTAAACACCTAAAAACAAGTAAAATCCAAGGGAAATATATATTGTCCAGTACCTAAAAGACTGATATTGACTGGATCCTTGAACCCCATCTTCAGAAAACACCAGATGTTGATGGTATTTGACACTGTGCCAAAAATATCGATGAGTTCACACACGATAGAATAGCCGATCCACTGAAAATATATTCTGACGTCATCACTAATAAATGTCTTAGGACTGTCCTGACGCCCATCGTCATTAATTGCCGTTTGTGACAGGTTCCTCGAGGTCATCATTGTGCCAATGGTCTTGCTATTAACGTGTCACTTGCAGAATGATAAACATACCATTATACTTGTAAATACTGGATCCTTGAAGGAGCGGCTATCCGAGTGGCTAGAACGCCGGATTCTCTTTAGAGTGACCCGGGTTCTAATCCTTGGTAAGATGTAGGATATTTTTCTTTCGAAGCAAAAAGAAAATCCTAGCCTGCACAGTTCACTGCGACTGCACTAGCCAGAGGCCTTAATTCCTTAGGCTCAAGACCCCCCCCCCCCCCCCCCCCCGGCATACACCGCGCAAGGTACTATATTGGCAGTAAATGACAGTTGTATTTTTTTTATATTTTATTGGGTCCTATATTCTGGAATTACGTTGCATATCTTACTTGGGAAATAATGAGTTTTGTTACACACCTTACTTAGGAAATAAGTAGTTATGTTACATACCTTGCTTGAGAAATAACGAGTTATGTTACACACCTTATTTGGGAAATAACGACTTGTGCTACACACCTTACTTAGGAAATAACGAGTTAGGACACATTTTTTCTTAAGAAATAGTGAGTTATGTTACATACCTTACTTTGGAAATAATGAGTTATGTTACAAGACTCTCCCAGGAGGGGTAAAAAGTGAAAATGAGTAGCCTGCCGATGACCCGCAGACTACACAAGTCAAACCCACCTCCACGTGGTGTAGACTGGGAAACCATGAACGCGAGGTCATAGGCTAAAGGGGCAATGGCTCGCCCTAGGGGATGGACTCCCTATGGTCAGATGTTTGTTCTAAACCTGCGACTGGCGTACTGACCCAAATGGATATAGGCAATGTTAATGGCATAAGATCCGGAGTACGACAAGGTTGTATCCTGTCCCCTCTCGTGTTCATAACATATATAGACAACGTATGTAATGAAACCAGCCAAACAGAGACAGCAAGAACACTGCATGACGAGAACACAGAAGAAGAACCATCTGCAATTCTAACCAATAGAGAACTCCTGTTTGTGGACGACCAAGCACTAATAGCAAAATCAAAAGCTGAATTACAAGACAACATGAATAGTCTAAACGAAATATTTAGGGAACCTAACATGAAAATTAGCACAAGTAAAACTGAGGAAATGACTAAACTAAAGAAGAAAAAGCAACAATAATTCCCTTCTGGCAAATCAGAAGACGAGATCGAAAATAGATGCAATAAGGCAAACCAATTCATTGGACAAATGGCACCAATACTGAAGAACAAACATGTATCAATAACTACTAATGAAAGCACTTTACAACACAATCTTCCTACCAACTCTATGTTACCAATGCCAAACCTGGACAATGACAGAAACAGAAAAAAGAAAAATCACAACAGAAATAAGATTCCTGAGAAGAATACCCAATGTATCAAGAACAGATAAGAACAGAAATAATGGAATCAGGACTAAAGTTACGACTGTTGAGAAATAAATGAAAAATATGGCTGTAGATGAAACATCTTGCTATAAATCTTTATTGTCTTCCTCTCCATCATCATCATCATCATCATTATCATCATCATCATCATCATCATCATCATCATCATCAACATCACCAACATCATCATCATCATCATCATCATCATCATCATCATCATCATCATCATTTCACATATACTATTTACATAGTAGCAGCAATGAAGCAGGAACAGAAACTTCGAGTATAAACTGTAAAAACAGATTGTTTGTGTATATAGTGTAGGGTCAATAACATATCTGATATTGTTGTTTTGAATTTATAGTGCAAGGTCAACACCACATAGGTACCATTTCTTTGAAAGTTCATGTTATAATATTTGTTAATACTATTAAAGGATTATGAAGTTATGAAGTGCTTTTTTTAGTTTGTTAGTACGCGGTTCCAACTTTACGGCAACGGGTCGTCCCCATTATGTTCCGTTCCTGTGCCAGTGAATATCACACCCGAAATGCTCCTCACTGCCCCATGTGAAAAGTGGAATAGACAGGAGTCTCGACAAGACAACAGCCGCACAGGTACACAGTGCATAATATTAAAGTATTAACATCACGTGTGTTATTGTTCTTCCTAATATAAGTAGATATTTGAAATGCGTATAACTATGTTGTGTGTTATTATCTGTTTTAGCACGACCTTAAAACATATAATATATACTGTCTTCTGTCTCAAATATATGTTTTATTTTGTGCACCAATATTATTATACGAAACAGAACCACCCACCAATGTTGATAGTGTATGTAAAACCATGCCTAAACTGGGCAAGTATAACAGCTTTACATTGTATATTCACTTAATAAAGACTTTACGTGTAAATATTTCATTGTGATTTGTAAGTGTTTATATTAAAATGTCAATAACAATACCGTTATTACTTTACCTACTGGATGTATTATCATGTGACCCTTGACATATCATAGTTGCGCCAGTACTCTACAGTTGCTACATATATTTATCAATATAATAATTGCTAGTTCTAAACAGAAAGGTTTGTACCAGAGTCTATCATACCAGAGTACTCTATGTTTTGAAGAACCCTCATTGTATACGCAATTATATAGTAATTTGTGAAATAATTATATATGTATCTACGGTGTTTAACGTACGATAATTTCGATTTCGTTTCTTGTGTTTCGTATTTCATCTTGACACGGGGTTAAATATATATATATATATATATATATATATATATATATATATATATATATATATATATATATATATATATATATATATATATATATCTTGTTCTCCGTTCTTACCAAGTCAATAATTATATGATTATGAGGGGTCTGAGTTGGCCATACACTAAGTATGATTATTTTGCTGTTGCTATGTACTTACCAAAAATCAGATAATCTAATTGAAGGTCAGACAGGGGCAGTTTGTATGTACACTGTTCTTTATTATCTTCACAATGTAGTACAAACAAACGGCTTACTCTGTATTTAAATATACAAATAGAGAGGTACTAGAACATTTAACATGTTTCTCATATACTGGACATGTAATAACTGATACGTGGAGCAGCAAAACATATGACAGAGTGTGTAATCGTTACCATCATCATCAAGTGTCTTGCCGACTGTCATGAGCGATCATGCTTCTTCACATCTCCATTCGAGTGTTAACTCCCCTCCCATTCGTGAAATGACGCAGGCCTGACAGGAATTTTTCTCTCTCATATTTCCTCTTTTTCAGCTATCACAATGTCCTTTTTGTGTCTTATTGTTAGGCCAACAAATAATGACTGCCTCTAAGGATGTTGTGATAAGATGTCTTAGCGACCTAGCGTCCCGAAAAAACATAAATCAATTGCGTATAGGAACAAAACAAAACATATACATTCAACAACATAGAGTAGTTAGTTTTCTCAACACATAACATCGCAATCAACCTCAGAACCTTTTCTACGTTTATGACTATTTCTATACAGGCCTACATGCAGTAGTTTGACATTACTTTTTTTTAACGGCCGACGCTCATACGAGACCGATTTGCTTCCAAGTAGTTTGAGGCTAACCCCTAACCCGGTATATCGAATTTGTCAAGCTTTGCTCGCCACCTTTAAGCCAATATAAAATAATACTTAAATATGTGGATTCACGCTGAAAAATAAGTTAGTGCGTGTAATTACAGGAAGTCGCATTCAATCTCAACATGTTTAGACCGTTGCTGACTTTCTATGCAATGTTACGTTAAGCAGTTTGCCATTGCTTGCTGAACGCCTGACGCCCATAAATTAATGTTTTGCGTATTCTTTAAAGGACATCGCTGTCAACATCAGCATCTTTCAGCTGACTGTTGATTTCTTGGCAAGGATTACGCTCAGTAGTTTGCCATTGCTTTCTGAGCGACCGGCTCATTTATCCAGCAAGTCACCAGCGCGGGTAGAACCGCTTCCAATTCGCAGTGCCGAGACCCTGCGTGGATAAACGGGATTACGGAGAAAGTCGTGTAACCTCTTCCTGACGCCCATACAATTGTTAAAAATTAACATACGGTGGTCTACTTCAAAATCTCACTCATGGGTTTCGCATCTAGTGTGCACGATTGTGAAACGCGTTCGCTAACCTGTAGCTAAAGACATCTGGACAAAGATATGAAAATTAAAGCATCAAACTAAAGCCATGCACAGATATAAAAAACACTCCCATAAAGTTTCATTACATGAGAATTAAAATAACTACAGGAGTTCCATGGTGTCAACGAATCTTCTTTCCCCATCGTATTCTTGACTTGGCCGGCTTGTTTGAGGATACTGGTCAACTGACTGTCATAGCAGCCATGTGGCAGTGACACTCACTGCAGACCCGCTGCAATTCGACAAACGAAATGGTTGAGCTTTAACTTAACTTCTAGACATTCTGTGACAGGAAGCTAGAGTTGTAGAAGATCATATTAGTCCAATTCATTTGGCAGGTCATTTGATTTACAGTGTACCACTATTGCATGGGGAATACGGGAATACGACCTACACTGTTTATCTTATATATAAACGGCGATCTCCGTCTGTCTGTCTGTCTGTCTGTCTGTCTGTCTGTATGTATGTATGTATGTATGTATGTATGTCCTTTATGCGTTCGCGAACGGCCCATCCGATTGAGATGAAATTTTCTACACGCCTTCCTTTCATTCCAGCGCTGCCAACTGTCGTATTTTTTTTTCTTCTTCCTCCTCCTCCCTCCTCCCATTCCCAAAATACGTACGTAAATATATGATGATGATGATGAAAGAATCCCCGAACCAAAACGCTAGGGAAAGGGAAGAAAATGACGTGACTACACAGAATCGTCACACGGCAATCATCATCATCATCAAGTGCCGTGCCGGCTGGCGTAGGCGTTCAACTCTGCTGCTGATATATATGCCTCCATGCCACGGCAATATCAATAACAATTCATCTTTTTATGTGTAAGGAAGTTATCTACAGTCGTGTAGAAGGGAAGAACAATCAATGGAAGGACCGAAATCACAGAACCTAGACGAGTATGAATTCGGAATGGCGAACTCCCTCCTCCTCTCTTCTCCTCCTGCCTCTACCTCCTCCCCTCCTCCTCCCTCTACCTCCTCCCTCCACCCTCCTCCTCTTCCTCCTCCCTCTACCTCCTCCCCCTCCTCCCTCTCCCTCCTCCTTCTCCTCTTCTTCTCCCTCTTCCTCTCCCTCCTCCTCCATCCTACTCCCCCCGCCTCCTCCCTCCTCCTCCCTCTACCTCCTCCCTCTACCTCCACCCTCCTCTCTCTCCTCCTCCCTCTACCTCCTCCCCCTCCTCCCTCTCCCTCCTTCTCCCCCTCCCTTCTCCCTCTCCTCCTCCCTTCTCCTCATCCCTCCTACTCACTTCTCCTCCTCCTCCCTCCTCCTCTCTCCTCCTCCCTCCTCCCCTTTTCCTCCCTCTACCTCCTCCTCTACCTCCTCCCTTCTCCTCCCCCTCCTCCTTCTCCTCACCTCCCTCCTCCTCCTCCCTCTCCCTCCTCCTCCTCCCCCACCTGCGTTCTCCTCCTCCCTCCTCCCTCCTTCTCCCTCCTCCTCCTCCCCCTCCTCCCTTTTCCTCCTCCTCCTCCTTAAACCCTCCTCCCTCCTCCTCCTCCTTCACCCTCCTCCTTCCTCATCCCTCTTCCTCCTCCTCCTCCCTCTTCCTCCCTCCTCCTTCTCCCCTTTCGCCCCTCCTTATCTTAATCCCTCCTCCTCCCTCCTATTCCTCCCTCCTCCTCTCTCCGCCTATCTCTTCCTCCCTCCTCCTCCCTCCTCCACTCTCTTCCTCCTCCCTCCTTCTCCCTCTTCCTCCTCCTCCCTCCTCCTACCTCCTCGCCCTCCTCTTCCTTCCTCCTTCGCCCTCCTCCTCCCTTCTCCTCGTCCCCCTCCTACCCCTCCCTCCTCCCCTCATCCCTCTTCCTCCTCCTCCTTCTTCCTCCCTCCTCCTCCCCCTCCTCCTTCCTCCTCCTCCCTCTCCTCCTCATCCCTCCTCCTCCCTACACATTCCTCCTCCTCCCTCCTCCTCATCCCTCCTCCCTCCTCCTCTCTCCTCCTCCTCCTCTCTCCTCCTCCTCCTCCCTCTACCTCCTTCCTCTTCCTCCCTTCACATTCCTCCTCCTCCCTTCACATTCCTCCTCCTCCCACTCATCCTCTTCCCTCCTTCTCCTCCCTCCTCCTTCTCCCTCTTCCTCCTCCCTCTTCCTCCCTCTTCCTTCTCCCTCCGCCTCCTCCCTCCTCCCACTCTCTCCTCCTCCTCCCTCCTCCCTTTCCCTCCTCTTCCCTCTCCTCCTCCCTCCTCCTCCTTCGTTCTCCTCCTCCCTCCTCCTCCCTCTTCCTCCTCCCTCCTCCTTCTCCTCCCTCCTCCCTCCTCCTTCTCCCTCTTCCTCCTCCCTCTTCCTCCCTCTTCATGCTCCCTCCGCCTCCTCCCTTCTCCTACTCTCTCCTCCTCCTCCCTCCTCCTCCCTCTCCCTCCTCCTCCCTCTCTTCCTCCTCCTCATTCCTCTTCCTAATCCCTCCTCCTCCCTCCTATTCCTCCCTATTCCTCCTGTCTCCTGTCTCCTCCTCCCTCCTCTTCCCTCCTCTTCCCTCCTCCACCTCCCTCTTCCTCCTCCCTCCTCCATTTACCCAAGACAGACAGACAGACAGATAGTCGGGAACGGGATCTTATATGACTACTTATATGATTTAAATGAGATGCTCTCCACCATGGGCTGGGCCGGGTCAGACAGACAGACAGACAGATAGATAGACAGACAGACAGACAGACAGACAGACAGACAGACAGACAGACAGACAGACAGTCGGGAACGGGAACTTATATGACTACTTATATGAATTAAATGAGATGCTCCCCACCAGGAGTTGGGCGAAGCCAGGCCTGGGTCAGACAGACAGACAGATAGATAGTCGGGAACGGGAACTTATATGACTACTTATATGAATTAAATGAGATGCTCCCCATCAGGGGCTGGGCGAAGCCGGGCCGGATCAGACAGATAGACAGACAGATAGACAGACAGACAGACAGGCAGATAGATAGTCGGTAACGGGAACGTAAGCTTATATGACTACTTATATGAATTAAATGAGATGCTCCACACCAGGAGCTGGGCGATGCCGGGCCGGGTCAGACAGACAGACAGACAGACAGACAGAGAGACAGATAGTCGGTAACGGGAACGGGAACTTATATGACTACTTATATGAATTAAATGAGATGCTCCCCACCAAGGACTGGGCGAAGCCGGGCCGGATCAGACAGACAGACAGACAGACAGACAGATAGTCGGTAACGGGAACGGGAACTTATATGACTACTTATATGAATTAAATGAGATGCTCCCCACCAAGGACTGGGCGATGCCGGGCCGGGTCAGTCAGACAGACAGACAGACAGACAGACAGACAGACAGTCGGTAACGGGAACGGAAACTTATATGACTACTTATATGAATTAAATGAGATGCTCCCCACCAAGGACTGGGCGAAGCCGGGCCGGGTCAGCTAGTGTTCCATAATTATGATTACATAATAATTACATTATTAAAAAATATACACATACTATCAATAATTGAACATCCACAACCTACAAATGTGTTCAGTGAATACCAAAGTCCTTTACACGGCGCTGCAGTCAACCGCAGTATTTATTGGCTGTTTTTGATTTACTGTACAATTTCACGTTCATTAGTTTGTTATTGCTTTCTGAACGGCCGACGCCTCATGCTTTTAAAATTACTTCAAACGCCATCTGCTTCCATACTGTCCGCGGTTGATTCGAACCTTCGACTCGGTATGTTCGGGATTTGTGAATTTGTCAATTTAATCTTCTTCTTGACTTGAACGGCTTTGTAGAGGATCATAGCAGCCATATGATAGTGAAATTCGCAGGGGCATGCTGCAATTCTACATCATGTATTTAGAGAAAACGAAATTGTTGAGTGTTGAGCTTTAACTTAACTTTTGGACAGTATGGAATGAGTCGTCTTGAGAGTCGTATCGTTTGACGACCCCGTTTGTATTAATGTAGCTTCTTCACCATGGCCGTACTACAGCTTGCGATGGCTTGTGTTAGATCATTTCAGTTATTATTGTAGGCATTCATTTTGATGTGATTCAAAGATTGTGTAAATGCAACAAACACGTAATGTGATTTATGAAGTTGAAGAGTAATACCACTGAACGCGAACTATTCTGCAAATGAGGCTAACAAGTAATGTGATTTATGAAGGAGAAGAGTAGTACCACTGAACGCGAACTGTTCAATAAATGCGACCAACAAATAATGTGATTTATGAAGTAGAATAGTAATACCACTGAATGCGATGTGTTCGTATATGTTTATTGAGAGAATGGATGCTCATATGTTCTGTCTCGGCGTTGGGGAGTTGGGACAGCAAGATGTGGATGCTCCGGCCAGGGAGTTATAAAAGCACGTATAACTGTTGTGGATAAACATCAAGGTCTATTCACCTACATATATATAAAGTACATCACTGTCTACTTTGTCAAGACACAACATGGCGGTGGGACGCTTTAAAGCTATACGAAAGCGACACATTTACGATTTGCATTACAAATATTGCAAGGTAAGTTTACGAGCCTGCAGATGTTCCGTCAAGACCCATCATGCGAACCCAGAATACACAGTTTTATAGCTTCATTACAGTGAAATATTGTTGTTGTTGTGTTGTTGTTGTTGTTGCTGCTTGTTGCTGATGCTGCTGCTGCTGCTTTTGACAGAGCTGTCATATTGACATCACTTGTTCCCAGCATGCTTGACTGGGTTAACTTACACAGGCTGCTGGAAATGGAAACGAAACAGAATACAAGTAATGAAAACTTGACAAGTCGGATATTTTAGCTGTATTGGTTGGGCCTGAAAATTAGGAGTCCGCTAAAAGTTCTGTAAACAGCATCATGATCTCATTACACGTAGATGTGGAAATAGCAACGTCAACTCCGCACGATAGAGAAAAGGAAACACAACACGGTGTGGTAATCGCAGCTGTAGCGGCTGAGTACACTGCAACACACGTTGATACTCCAAGGGTACTCTTTGCTGATAGCAAAGTTACTACAGAACAGGATACCCATTTACCTTAACAGCTTAGAAGATGACTATGAGGTTAGAACGTAGTCCCAGCCATGCTGATATGAAAAACAAAAAGAAACTATCACAGTATTTATCCCAGGACACAATGAATGAATCACCAAAACACGACGATTAGACGGTAATCTATCGCAAATAACAAAATGGACGTTGAGGCTAAAATCCTTTGGCAGCACAGAGCAAAAGTACAGACCGACACATGCACATCACAAACACTACATGAAAATGTGAATATAAAAGTTACTTATCTGTATCCTTGTTCTGGGCTGGTCACGTCTTTCATGGATCCGTGTGTATGATTCCAATACAGGTATTCCAGTTATCCCATGACACATAATGTACCTAGCTGAAAAAGAACCTTGCAGGTCAGCATGGCCGAATGGATAAGAAAGCATGTTCTTATGCATCCGGTCTGCTGATGCCTAGGTATGAGGTTCAACACCGGAGAGCCAGACTAAAATATTACCTATCGTCCTTAACCTGGGTACGTAAGTTGCAAACACCTATGAAGTCGGACACTTACACTGCCAATAGGGAAAGTTAATTAGTTAGTTAGTCTTTCCTCTTGAGCCTAAGGCGGCGCATAGGGCAGAAGTCCTGTCTCTCCATGCCTGGCGGTTCGCTGCTATCTGTTGTAGATCTTGGATATTTACTTGGCTATTGAATGAGCCTTCTCTAATGATGGTTCTACGCAGGGTCTCTCTTGGTCTTCCCCGTTTTCTTTGCCCTACCGGTGACCATATGAGGGCTTGGTAGGGGAGTCTTGTCTTGTCCATTCTGAGTACATGGCCGATGTAGTTCCAACGGCGTCTTCTTATGAAATTGGATACTGTATCTTGCTTAGTCTCTTGTCTTATTTGCGAATTGGTTCTGAAGTCTGTCCAGTGGATGTTTAGAAGTTAATCCACACGCAAAATTCAGTCCAGCGCTTCTAGAAGTAGTGGGTATGGACTACGCTTCAATTCAAAGCTCGCAAAACAATGAATGACAATGATCTGACCGTGACCGGACTAAAATGTTGACTATTGTCCTTAACTTAGGGACGTAAATTGCAAGCATCTAAGATGTCGGACACCGATATTGTCAATAGGCATAGCTAATCCACACGCAAACTTCAGTCCAGCGCTACTAGAAGTAGTGAGTATGGACTACACTTGAGTTCAAAGAGAGGGCCCCCCCAAAAAAAAAAACCACAATGATCTGACCGTGACACCCCAGGGTAGACAGATGATTTGTGTGGGGAGGAAAACGGTGACAGAGCAAGTTAGCGTAGTAGAGACAACGGCAGTATTCGCCCAGCATGTACTTTTTATCCAAGGCTCTGCCACTGAGATAAAGAAACAAAACAATGATGGGAATAATGAATGCGAGGAAAGCTCAGCCGGGAACAAAACAAGGATGGGAATATTGAATGTGAGGAAAGCTCAGACGGGAACAAAACAAGGATGGGAATATTGAATGTGAGGAAAGCTCAGACGGGAACAAAACAAGGATGGGAATATTGAATGTGAGGAAAGATCAGGCGGGAACAAAACAAGGATGGGAATATTGAAAGTGAGGAAAGCTCAGACGGGAACAAAACAAGAATGGGAATATTGAATGTGAGGAAAGCTCAGGCAGGAACAAAACAAGGATGGGAATATTGAATGTGAGGAAAGCTCAGACGGGAACAAAACAAGGATGGGAATATTGAATGTGAGGAAAGCTCAGACGGGAACAAAACAAGGATGGGAATATTGAATGTGAGGAAAGATCAGACGGGAACAAAACAAGGATGGGAATATTGAATGTGAGGAAAGCTCAGGCAGGAACAAAACAAGGATGGGAATATTGAATGTGGGGAAAGCTCAGACGGGAACAAAACAAGGATGGGAATATTGAAAGTGAGGAAAGCTCAGACGGGAACAAAACAAGAATGGGAATATTGAATGTGAGGAAAACTCAGGCAGGAACAAAACAAGGATGGGAATACTGAATGTGAGGAAAGCTCGGACGGGAACAAAACAAGGATGGAAATATTGAATGTGAGGAAAGCTCAGACGGGAACAAAACAAGGATGGGAATATTGAATGTGAGGAAAGATCAGGCGGGAACAAAACAAGGATCTGAATATTGAATGTGAGGAAAGTTCAGGCAGGAACAAAACAAGGATGGGAATATTGAATGTGGGGAAAGCTCAGACGGGAACAAAACAAGGATGGGAATATTGAAAGTGAGGAAAGGTCAGACGGGAACAAAACAAGAATGGGAATATTGAATGTGAGGAAAGCTCAGGTAGGAACAAAACAAGGATGGGAATATTGAATGTGAGGAAAGCTCAGACGGGAACAAAACAAGGATGGGAATATTGAAAGTGAGGAAAGCTCAGACGGGAACAAAACAAGGATGGGAATATTGAATGTGAGGAAAGTTCAGGCAGGAACAAAACAAGGATGGGAATATTGAATGTGGGGAAAGCTCAGACGGGAACAAAACAAGGATGGGAATATTGAAAGTGAGGAAAGCTCAGACGGGAACAAAACAAGAATGGGAATATTGAATGTGAGGAAAGCTCAGGCAGGAACAAAACAAGGATGGGAATATTGAATGTGAGGAAAGCTCGGACGGGAACAAAACAAGGATGGGAATATTGAATGTGAGGAAAGCTCATACGGGAACAAAACAAGGATGGGAATAATGAATGTAAGGAAAGCTCAGACGGGAAAAAAACAAGGATGGAATATTGAATGTGAGGAAAGCTCAGACGAGAACAAAACAAGGATGGGAATATTGAATGTGAGGAAAACTTAGACGGGAACAAAACAAGGATGGGAATATTGAATGTGAGGAAAGCTCAGACAACACAAGGATGGGAATATTGAACATGAGGAAAGCTCAGACAAATCAAGGATGGGAATATTGAATGTGAGGAAAGCTCAGACAAAACAAGGATGGGAATATTGAATGTGATGAAAGCTCAGACAAAACAAGGATGGGAATATTGAATGTGAAAAAAAGTCGCTTAAAAGTCGACAGGGTCGACTTCATTGCACCGGGTTTTATCCCATATGGCTCGGTCCTTTCCGCAGCGCGGAAAGCGTCGCAAAAAGCACGAACTCCGTAGCTTTTAGCGACGACCCACAGGAGTCTCCGAAACATTTAACTCGTAAACCGAAGGGTGCGGCCCGGAATCGAACCCACAACCTTCGGAGCACGAGTCAAACGGCTTGACCACTTCGCCACAGAGACTCCATACTGAATGTGAGAAAAGCTCAGACGGGAACAAAACAAGAATGGGAATTATGAATGTGAGGAAAGCTCTGACGGACACATAATCTTAGCTGGGTGTTGTAGATGAGGACGGACCATGTATGGCAAGTTCCTGTTGTAGATGAGGACGGAACATGTATGGCAAGGTCCTGTTGTAGATGAGGACGGACCATGTATGGCAAGTTCCTGTTGTAGATGAGGACGGACCATGTATGGCAAGGTCCTGTTGTAGATGAGGACGGACCATGTATGGCAAGGTCCTGTTGTAGATGAGGACGGACCATGTATGGCAAGGTCCTGTTGTAGATGAGGACGGAACATGTATGGCAAGGTCCTGTTGTAGATGAGGACGGACCATGTATGGCAAGGTCCTGTTGTAGATGAGGACGGACCATGTATGGCAAGGTCCCTGTTGTAGATGAGGACGGACCATGTATGGCAAGGTCCTGTTGTAGATGAGGACGGACCATGTATGGCAAGGTCCTGTTGTAGATGAGGACGGACCATGTATGGTAAGGTCCTGTTGTAGATGAGGACGGACCATGTATGGCAAGGTCCTGTTGTAGATGAGGACGGACCATGTATGGCAAGGTCCTGTTGTAGATGAGGACGGACCATGTATGGCAAGGTCCTGTTGTAGATGAGGACGGACCATGTATGGCAAGGTCCTGTTGTAGATGAGGACGGACCATGTATGGCAAGGTCCTGTTGTAGATGAGGACGGACCATGTATGGCAAGGTCCTGTTGTAGATGAGGACGGACCATGTATGGCAAGGTCCTGTTGTAGATGAGGACGGACCATGTATGGCAAGGTCCTGTTGTAGATGAGGACGGACCATGTATGGCAAGGTCCTGTTGTAGATGAGGACGGACAATGTATGGCAAGGTCCTGTTGTAGATGAGGACGGACCATGTATGGCAAGGTCCTGTTGTAGATGAGGACGGACCATGTATGGCAAGGTCCTGTTGTAGATGAGGACGGACCATGTATGGCAAGGTCCTGTTGTAGATGAGGACTGACCATGTATGCCAAGGTCCTGTTGTAGATGAGGACGGAACATGTATGGCAAGGCCCTGTTGTAGATGAGGACGGAACATGTATGGCAAGGTCCTGTTGTAGATGAGGACGGACCATGTATGGCAAGGTCCTGTTGTAGATGAGAACGGACCATGTATGGCAAGGTCCACTTGTAGATGAGGACGGACCATGTATGGCAGGGTCCTGTTGTAGATGAGGACGGACCATGTATGGTAAGGTCCTGTTGTAGATGAGGACGGACCATGTATGGCAAGGTCCTGTTGTAGATGAGGACGGACCATGTATGGCAAGGTCCTGTTGTAGATGAGGACGGACCATGTATGGCAAGGTCCTGTTGTAGATGAGGACGGACCATGAATGGCAAGGTCCTGTTGTAGATGAGGACGGACTATGTATGGCGAGGTCCTGTTGTAGATGAGGACGGCCTATGTATGGCAAGGTCCTGTTGTAGATGAGGACGGACCATGTATGGCAAGGTCCTGTTGTAGATGAGGACGGACCATGTATGGCAAGATCCTGTTGTAGATGAGGAAGGACTATGTATGGCAAGGTCCTGTTGTAGATGAGGACGGACCATGTATGGCAAGGTCCTGTTGTAGATGAGGACGGACCATGTATGGCAAGGTCCTGTTGTAGATGAGGACGGACCATGTATGGCAAGGTCCTGTTGTAGATGAGGACGGACCATGTATAGCAAGGTCCTGTTGTAGATGAGGACGGACCATATATGGCAAGGTCCTGTTGTAGATGAGGACGGACCATATATGGGAAGGTCCTGTTGTAGATTAGGACGGACCATGTATGGCAAGGTCCTGTTGTAGATGAGAACGGACCATGTATGGCAAGGTCCTGTTGTAGATGAGGACGGACCATGTATGGCAAGGTCCTGTTGTAGATGAGGAAGGACCATGTATGGCAAGGTCCTGTTGTAGATGAGGAAGGACTATGTATGGCAAGATCCTGTTGTAGATGAGGACGGACCATGTATGGCAAGGTCCTGTTGTAGATGAGGGCGGACCATGTATGGCAAGGTCCTGTTGTAGATGAGGAAGGACTATGTATGGCAAGGTCCTGTTGTAGATGAGGAAGGACTATGTATGGCAAGGTTCTGTTGTAGATGAGGACGGACCATGTATGGCAAGGTCCTGTTGTAGATGAGGACGGACCATGTATGGCAAGGTCCTGTTGTAGATGAGGACGGACAATGTATGGCAAGGTCCTGTTGTAGATGAGGACGGACCATGTATGGCAAGGTCCTGTTGTAGATGAGGACGGACCATGTATGGCAAGGTCCTGTTGTAGATGAGGACGGACCATGTATGGCAAGGTCCTGACTGCTGTCATGTCTGTTCTTGACTCAACTCGTCTCGGAAAGGTCAGATTGGCCGAGTTTGGTTAAGAACGCTCGCTCTAAAACATCCGATGTGCTGATGTGGGTTTAATCCCCACATCGGTCAGTTGTCGTTGACTTAGTGACGTAAATTACAAGAACCTCAGAAGTCGAAGTTGGGTTTGCCTGATTGCGAAGGACACTGGTAAAAGAGAAAGAAAATAAAACTCGCAGATATCAGTCAAGTGTACTTATCTTGAGCTTAAAGTGAACGAACGTCCAGAACAAACAAAACAATCTTAATTGGGTATCGCAAACAAAGTTGGCAGCATTTAAGACTCATCTATCCTCGCAGATGTTGATGTTGCGAATGTGCGATTTTGATAATGTCCAAGTTTGACATTCGTAGCATAGGGTTGGTGTGAATATGCTGTGTATTATCTGTCGTTTTGCAGACATGGGTATATTGGGGTATTTCAGTATTGGTAATAGGTGATATATAATCGCTATTGTTTTTTGACTGATTTTGGTTGCTCCGTCAATTATGCAAACATCTGTGATTATACTTTCAAGATATTTGATTTCTTTACTTCTTTCAGAGTCGTGCTGTTGATTAGTATATTTAGTGGACCAGGAAATCTGTTAACTAGAATTAAACCGGATACTGAAACACCACGTGGTTAACAAAGTATAAATAGGAGATACAAATGAATGTAACAGCGGAACTAGCAAAATTACAACTGAACGTGATGCAGGAGTGCCTATCTTATACATACAATATAAAACTGTTGTGGCCTTCTCCCACTCCATCTGAAGCCAAATTGTGTACGGATGTCAGACACCTCAGGTTGATCGCTAATATTTTTGGACACAACGTTCATCTTTACGTCTGAAGGTGTAAGCAGAAGAAGAAGAAGAAGAAGAAGAAGAAGAAGAAGAAGAAGAAGAAGAAGAAGAAGAAGAAGAAGAAGAAGAAGAAGAAGAAGAAGAAGAAGAAGAAGAAGAAGAAGAAGAAGAAGAAGAGGGGGAGGAGGAGGAGGGGGAGGAGGAAGAGGAGAATGAGAAAGAGAAGACGAATGAGAAAAAGAAGAATTTTTGCTGTTGATACAGGAAATAATATGATCTCTGTACTCTGACTATTGCTGTTCTCTGTGTTTCAATGCATTATTGTCATGTACCATGCCAATGAGCGTGGGCGGTCATGCTTTGTCATCTTCCATGGCGAAACATCACCAAAGTTGTGGATCAGTTCTGTGTCTGCCGCTCTTCCCCTCAATCTTTCCATGTCACGTTGTTCTCCAATGCTTCTCTTATTATGACATGGCCAAAGAAAGCTGTTTGTATCTTTCTTATTGTTGTATAAAAAGTTATAGTTCGTTATAGTTATAGCTTCTTTCATGCAATCGTCGTTAGTTACGAGGGGGAGTCAATAAGTAAGCCACACAGTTCTGTGGGATGGCAGGTAAATGGAGTTGGTGTTTTCTACAGGTATCATTAGGTGACAGCAACATCGAACTTTATATTCCCGTTCGTCAGGTGGTGCTAGGTGTCTCATGCGTGTAGAGCACATGTGTACTTTATTTATGTTTTTGTTTGTATATTTTTAATAAAATGTTCTATTGTTATCTTTAATAAAATTGTTGTGTACGTGAAATAGCATAAGAACATACCCCACAAAAAGCCACGTAACATTTGGATGAGATTTTTCCCGTTCTCCCTGAGGTTCACGATCACCTCTGTGATCAAGTCTGTCCAACCTCAGCTGGTCAAAAGAGGGGAGGTAGCTGCACGATATTCTGGCCCATTTGTATTATTATGTGAATTTATCAAACTCTATGAATAATTAAACATGTTTATTAACTTCACTACATTCACTGATAAACAATACTGATTACATTAAACAACAACTCACTCCACAATTTTGAAATTACATTTTAAATACAAACTTATAATTGTACATAATTAGCATTTTGAGTTATAAATCACTAGTTTGTTAAGCAATTATTAATAAATCACTGGCTTCAGTGGATTTACAATGCCCTCTTAGCTTGAGTGCAACTGGCTCTAGTGCTGCTGCTTCTGAGTCACACACCCAACGGATATTTCTTCTCAGGCCTAAGGCCTCTAAAAGGGTTCATAACATTCTTTTACACACTACAATCATCATACTTGCAACATCAACACCTTTGCATGTATTTACATATTTCATACAGTACATGTTGTTTCCAAAACCTGGCCTATATACACACAATAACTTAATGACCACAGCATCGCTTGTTGTTAATGATATCATAGATCACCAGGTCTGCAACTTTACAGAAACAACACCAGAACTGAAAATAAGGCGTATGTCTTAGAAAGACTCTCTGAACTATTCTCCAACACTTGGAACATTACAGGGTAACAAACACAACAGTTCTCATACCGACATCTGTACAGTTTACATAGCGTTTCAGTAAGTCACATTATTTTGGGTCTTAGGTAGAATTTAACTGAGTAACTTTCCATGTCCCTGTATCTTCAATTCCACCCGATTTACTACACAACGATGAACAATATTCAGCTGATAGAATGTACATGGTGTGTTTTCAACAAACAGTGTGAGCTTGACTGTTCTGAAGATGGTGTTGTATGTGAATAAAGGTGGTATTTTTCACTAACATATGGTGTTGAGTGTGAATAAATATGATATTATTCACTAATACATGGTGTTGAGTTAGTTATTTAGTTAGTTAGTTAGTTAGTTAGTTAGTTAGTTATTTAGTTAGTTAGTTAGTTAGTTAGTTATTTAGTTATTTAGTTATTTAGTTATTTAGTTAGTTAGTTAGTTATTTAGTTAGTTAGTTAGTTAGTTATTTATTTAGTTATTTAGTTATTTAGTTAGTTAGTTTAGTTTAGTTTAGTTAGTTTAGTTAGTTAGTTAGTTATTTAGTTAGTTAGTTAGTTATTTAGTTAGTTAGTTAGTTAGTTATTTAGTTATTTAGTTAGTTAGTTAGTTAGTTTAGTTTAGTTTAGTTAGTTTAGTTAGTTTAGTTAGTTATTTAGTTAGTTAGTTAGTTAGTTATTTAGTTAGTTAGTTAGTTATTTAGTTATTTAGTTAGTTAGTTAGTTAGTTATTTAGTTAGTTTAGTTAGTTAGTTAGTTAGTTTAGTTAGTTAGTTAGTTAGTTATTTAGTTATTTAGTTAGTTAGTTAGTTAGTTACTTATTTAGTTAGTTAGTTAGTTAGTTATTTAGTTAGTTTAGTTAGTTAGTTAGTTAGTTTAGTTAGTTTAGTTAGTTAGTTATTTAGTTATTTAGTTAGTTAGTTAGTTAGTTACTTATTTAGTTAGTTAGTTAGTTAGTTACTTAGTTAGCTAGTTAGTTAGTTAGTTAGTTAGTTAGTTTAGTTAGTTAGTTAGTTAGTTAGTTAGTTAGTTAGTTAGTTAGTTAGTTAGTTAGTTAGTTAGTTAGTTAGTTAGTTAGTCGACAGACCATCCTCATTTCACATCGAACCATTCAGTCCATAAGTGCTCGGATCCCCTCTTCAGCAAATCCCGCAGCGATTAGCGGCTAACGACACCAGTTCTGTGTTGGTTTATTACTCTTCTTTGGATGCCTGCGTAGTGTTCTTGTTTGGCCACACCTCTTTTAACTTGCTGTTCTGACAACCTGACCATGGTTGTAGATTCACAGTTATCACTTGGTTGTCGTAAACGACTTACTTCTCCGTAGAGCATTCAGTATGTCTGCCTGGACCATGGCTTGTCCGTCCTCTACAGTAGCCCTACATGCATGCCTGTCAGCCTGCTCATTTCCTTGTACACCCGCATGCCCTGGCACGAAAATTAAACTAATATTTGCCAGCCGAGACTGCCCCAGACAGAGAATTCACTCTCTTCGGACCCACCCCATCTCTTTCTTCCTGAGCATACTCATTGAGTCACTAAGGACACGTGCCCGAGTGAATGCCAGTGTCTCGAGCCATGTTGTTGCTTTACGTACCGACATGACTTCCATAGTCAGGCTACGTGTGGTCAAAGCAAAAGCGCCAGACTCTTCCTTCACTATTCTCCCTCTGGCCTGAGCCGTAAAGGCCCATGAACTTCTCACTCATCGAACGACCGACCAATCCGTGTAAATGACAGCATCACCTTTTAAAGAATTCTCGAAGATCAGAGCTTGTACTTCTGCTTTCACAGCAGCTAGATTTTATTGTCTGCATTTCTTGTCTAGTTGGATGCAAATTGAAAAGGACGTACAGAACTCCGTTGGTACTTGTACCCACTCTTCGCCAGGTTCTAAGTCTTCAAGTGAACACACCTGCTAAAAAATGTCTTCGATTTTACCCATCCACGACTTTCTTCTTTTTAACCTGCTGCCCTTTACCTTCTTAATTTCTCTATGCAATGTTTTTGTATTTTTGCGTTGACTCTGAGGTAGGCACGTGCTCGGCAAAGTTGTATTATGTCCCGCATTGTTGGGAAATGAAGAGAGTAGCGCATTGCCATGCATGGTGTATCTCTTGTATATCCAAGAATAATACGCATATCTTCGTTCTGTATCCGTTCCAACCTTTTCATCTGCTTATGGCCGAGAGGCAATATCTGCATCGCATTCGCAAAAACAGAAAGGGCCAAACCCTCGTAAAGAAGACATAGATGGCGCTGTCATCACCTTCATAGCAGCCAAACCCCGCTTGACTTTTGTTATCGCCTGGTCTATGAGCTCAGTGTAAGCAAGGCTTCGATCAAATTGTATCCCCAGGTAATTCATTGCCAGCGTTCTTTCCACAGTCTCCGAGAACAGATTTACAGTTGGTGTTGAAGTTTTTACAATTTGATTATTCAAAGAGAATCATATCACTGCTGACTTCGTTGGGTTGACCATCGCCCCAGCTTCCACATGCCAAGTGCTTATGCGATTGAGTTCTGTTTATAGTTCTACAGCAACCTGATCTCTATCCTTGCCCTGACAAATACCGGTGTTAAGTACCAATAAAGATTATATTAATAACTAACACATGGTGTTGAGTGTGAATAAACATGATAATAGTCATTAACACATGGTGTCGAGTGTGAATAAAGATGATACTAGTCACTGACACATGGTGTCGAGTGTGAATAAGGATGATAACAGTCACTAACACATTGTATCGAATACGAATGAAGATGATATTAGACACTAACACATTGTATCGCAAGAGTAAGCACAGACAAGTCACTGAAATTGTTCTGGCGACTACATAAAAGCATGAGCGGGGTAGTCAAGAATAAGAGCATTTCTGACTTCCAAGGTGCTGATCTCATGTGGCAGAGGACTGACGAGGACAAGGGCAAAGCCACCTTTGAACGCTATCTAGAGCAGAGCAACCAGACAGACATGGGAGGCCGAAATCTTGCCAAGGAGGTCACGTCAGACAGGTGCAAGGCCCAGAACACTTCGGATTAAAACACAGTGACAGTGAAAGAAATCAAGGCTGTGCTTTGACGATTAAAAAAACAGCGCTCCAGGGCCAGATGGCATAAGATACAACGATATCAATAGGTGTACCGACAACGAGCTATAGGAACTAGCAGACATGTACAACAACAGTATTGGGAGTGCTAGCATCAAAGAAGAGTGGTTACACAGCTGTCTGATTCCCTTGCCGAAGCCTGACAAAGACCACACAAAAAATTCAGGGATATCGAGTTATAACCATGCAGAATACAATAGGCAAGCTGCTGGAGAAGTTAAATGCCAGGAAAATATCAAGCCAGCTAGAGAGGCAATGTGTTTTCCCACCTACCCTGCGTGGGTACCGTCCAAATAGAGAAATCTGGACCAATGCAGCAGTTTTTGCCCATGATGTCAATGAAGGTTTCCACTCAGGCATTGAAACCTTTGCTGCAGCGATTGATCTTGAGGACGTGTACAACAGAGTACCATTGGATTTTTTAATGCTTCAGCTTCTTGAACTCAAAATAAGTCCATTCCTCCTTAGTTGGATCGCTGCAGCCCTCTTCCAACGGAAAGCAGTTTTTAGATGTGGCAGTTGGACTTCGGAACCAACAACAATATATCCTGGCCTACCACAGGGATCACCATTATCTCCGGTACTGTTCAACGCCTACACTGTGAGAATCACCAGTGAGCAGATCACTGGACCTGGTAGGACATTGTCATATGCCGACGATGTTTTAGTGTATCGTCAGGGTAAGGATAGAGATCAGGCTGCTGTGGAACTGCAAACCGAACTCAATCGCATAAGTACTTGGTGTGTTGAGGCTGGGGCAATGGTCAACCCAACAAAGGCAACAGTGACTTGGTTCTCGATGAATAATCATATTGTCAACACTCCAACACCAACTGTAAATCTGTGTTCAGAGACGGTGGAAAGAACGCAGGCAATGAATTACCTGGGGATACGGTTTGATCGAAGCCTTGCTTATAATGAGCACATAGACCAGGTGATAACAAAGGCCAAGCGGGGGTTGGCTGCGATGCGGGTGATGGCGGCAGCAAACTGTGAGCAGCGCCATCTATGTCTTCTATACGAAGGGCTGGTCATGTCTGTTTTTGAGTATGCGATGGCAATCCTGACTCTCAGCCGTAAGCAGATAGAAAGGATGGAAAAGATACAAAATGAAGCTATGCGAATTATTCTTGCATGTACAAGAGATACAGCATGCAGGGCGATGCGCTACCTTCTTGATTTTCCAACAATTGAAGACAGAATATAAATCTGCAGAGCTCGCGCCTACCTCAGAGTTAACGCAAACACACAACATCCACTGCATAGTGAAATTATGAAGGTGAAGGGCAGCAGGTTAAAAAGAGGACGGTCGTGGATGGGTCAAGCCGAAGACATTCTTCAACAGGTGTGTTCACTTGAAGACTTAGAACGAGGCGAGGAGTGGGTACAAGTGCCAACAGATTTCTGCACATCCTTTTCAGTTTGCATCCAACTAGACAGATAATGCAGACAACAAAAAAACCCAGCAGCTGTAGAGGCGGAAGTACAAGCGTTGATTTTCGAGAATTCGCTAGACGGTGATGCTGTCATTTACACAGATGGGTCGGTCGTCCGACATGTGAGAAGCTCATGGGCCTTTACGGCTCAGGCTGGAGGGAGAATTGTGAAGGAGGACTCTGGTGCTTTTACTGAGACCACAAGTAGCCTGACTATGGAAGTCATGGCAGTAAGTAAAGCAATAACATGGCTCGAGACACAGACATTCACTAGGGCATGTTTCCTTAGCGACTCAATGAACATGCTCAAGAGGATAGAGATGGGGGGGGATCCGAAGAGAATGGTTGCTGTCTCTGGAGCGGTCTCGGCTGGCAAAGATTAGTTTCATCTTCGTGCCAGGGCATGCGGGAGTACAAGGAATGAGCGGGCTGACAAGCTCGCAGGTAACGCTGCTGTGAAGGGCGGACTCACCATGGACCAGGCTGACATTCTGAATGCTCTACGAGAAGTAAGACTTTTGCGAGAACCAAGTGATGACTGTGAATCTACAACCATGTCCAGACTGTGAGAACAGCAAATTAAAAGAGGGGTGGCCAAACAAGAACACTACGCAGGAAGCCAAAGAAGACTGATAAACCAACACAGAACTGGTGTCGTTAGCCGCTACACGCTGCGGGATTTTCTGAGGAGGGGATCCGAACACTTATGGACTGAATGGTTCGATGTGCAATGATAATGGTCTGTCGACTAACTAACTAACACATTTTATCGAATGTGAATAAAGATGATATTAGTCAGTAACACATGGTGTCGAGTGGAAATAAAGATGGCATTATTCAATAATACGAGGTTCCGACTGTGAATAAGATAGCATTATTCACTAACACAAGGTGTGGAGTGTGAATAAAGATGATATTAGTCACTAACACAACGTGTTGAGTGCGAATTAAAAATATATTAGTTATGGCATGATCTGGTGAACTGAACCGATTTTTTGAGTGTGATTAGCTTTCCTATTACCAGTTTCCATCGTCATCAAGTGAACCCACTCAAACCTCTGGGGTACATGTAATTTACGTCCCCAAGTCAAGGACAAGACGTCAACATAATAATCCAACTGACCGATGGAGGTTTTGAATCGGCTACCTTGGTGTTTGTTTGATTGCTTGATTGATTGATTTAGGAACCGACATCACAGCATTCGGGACATTCCCATAAGCGCTCCGTCCACATCCTCAGCAGCCAGCGAAGAGTTCCAACACTAATAGTTCCAGTAGCAATCTGATTATATGTCCGTCTCGCCTTTCCTCTGAGCGTCGATCGTCGGCCTGATCCCCTCGTCACACCTCGCTGTCTCATTCTTACCAGACCATGGTAATCCATTTGCTCCTCCGAGGTGTACACGTGCTCCCACAAGGCCGCAACCACGTCTGTCTTGTCATGCATCAGTACTCCACTAAGTTTTGCCGAGCCAGCCAATCTGTCCGCCTGTTCATTTCCCAGTACACCGGCATGCCCCAGAGAAAAGATCCAGGTGATGCTTGCTACCCGTGACCTCCGAAGCGAAGCAAGCCACTCTGCACGAAGCTTGTCTGTTCTCACCCTCCTCAGCATGCTTTCTGAGTCAGTTACAATCACAATGTGTGTATGTGTCGTGTTTTCTAGTCAGCGGAAAGTAGTACTGACCGCCTCCACCTCCATTCTTAAGCTAGACGTTGTGTCATCATACGCCAGGCTCTCCTGCACCAAATGTCGACCATTAGCTTTTGCTAAGAACACCCAGACACTTCTCCTACCTCTCAACACCGATCCATCCGTGTAGATAATCACATCACCCGGGCGAGAATTATCCTGAATTAGTTGCTGAATTTCCACTTCCGTGGCCCCTGCTGGCCACTCCCTGCACTCCCGGCTCAATGTGATTATAACTCTGCACAAGTCTGACTGCACGGCTGGCACTCTGACCCACTCCTCTCCTCGCCTAATGTTCTCCAAGTTGCACACCTGTCTGATCGTATCCTCCACCTGAGCCATCCATGATCTCCCTCTTATCAGTCTCTGACCCTTAACTACGTCCAGCGCCTCATGCAACGGGTGATCTGTGTCTGCAGCTACTCTGAGGTATGCCTTCGCTTGCATCACCTTGTGCCTACCAGCAACAGTAGGCAGACCAAGGATGTAACGCATACACACTACTGGAGTGTCTCTGGTGCATCCCAGAATGACCCGCATAGCTTCATTCTGTATGCGCTCTAATTTCACCAGCTGACTCTTTGTGACAGTGAGCAGTCTTAGTCCAAAATCAATCACTAAGAGGATCAAGTGCTGGTATAGTGTGAAGAGCATTCTCTGCTCTGTGTCCATTACAGCCATAATTTTATGTGCATTGAGTCCCGTTTGAGATCTTGTCACAACCGTCTCCACATGGTCCTTGAAGGACAGACTCCTGTCAAATGTGATTCCCAGATACTTCAGTTTGTTCTCTCTGTTGACGCTTCTACCATCTATCGTGAGGTTTGAGGCATCATCTCTCACAATCCTGTTGTCCAGAGAGCACCACAATACAGCCGCCTTTTCCGGGTTGATGACAGCACTCATTTCAGTGCACCAGTCAATTACTTTGTCTACCGTCACCTGTAGCTCCTGGGCTGTTTGATCCCTATTTCTCCCCTGCCTGTATGCAAGAATATCATCTGCAAATGTTAGAATCCTTCCAACCCCTGGTGCTTCTAGGTATGCAATCTTGCTCGTATACACATTAAAGAGCACCGGTGAGATTGCAGATCCCTGTGGCAGTCCCGGGGTTAAAATATGTGGCTCTGAGGTTCATGCGCCCAGACGGAGAGCAACCTGACGAGAATGCAGGACGGCCGCTATCCAGTTTACCAGCCAGGGTAATCGCAGAAGATTAATGAGTGTGAATGCTGTGCTCATTGACACATCGTCAGAAAGCGAGTGTGATGAACAAGAAACGAATGAATGTGAAGACAATGCGCTAGCAGCAATTGATATTTTAAATTATGATAGATGCCAAACTTGTCATAAGTTCCACAAGGATGGTATTTTGAAATGCGGGCATACAATCCGTATTGCTAATGAGAATGCCAATGCAGTAATTTCCGACATGTGAAAACTAACCTTCCACCAGGGGTTAGTAAACGATAGACCGTGTCGAGTCTTGCTTGATTTCGGATGTGCATTAATTGGTTTAAGAAAGGAATTGGCCAACATAGAAGATTATACAGGCGAGTATGTGAATTGCCGAACATTCTCAGGCAATGTGGAGAAATACCCACTGGCCACAGCTCGCATTTGTACACTATTTCTTACAGGCACATATAAGTGCGCAATTCTGCACAACCCATGTACAGACCTAATTATAGGGTGTTTACCGGACGTAAAGTACTGCAAGCGAAAAGAGATTAATGCATGGGAGAAAAGGCATATGACAAGAAAACCAGTAATGAAAGTAACCACCACTAATAAAGAATTAAGTAACCAAGAACAACAACTGAAATGAACAAAGTCAAGGGACGCAACTGTTCAGAACACAACAAACCATCATCAAAGGCTACATAACAGAAATTCTTGTTATGAAAATTATTGTGACGCTATAAACAAAATTGTTAAACACCAGGCTAGAAAATTGACAAAAAGTTGCACTACCAGTATGACAACATCACAAGACAGCACTGACACAAACAGATAGTATACACAACATACAACCCAGACACTAGTCTCAAAATGAAATTCACATATCCAACAGTCTTGTGCTAGCAGACAACACAATCTGAAACACACGAACAGTAACACACTGCACAGTGACATGTGTTTCAAGGGACACAATGAATGTGACGGAAAGCAAAACAAAAACCTGTTAATATGGCGCACAATCAGTTCCATTGCAATTATATCAATAATGTTGCTAAAGGTTATATGGACAGCATGGTGTGCTTACCAATCGCAACCAACACCAAACATGGGTCTATTGATTATCATATTAATGCTGCTTGCGATTGCGAATGTTGAAAGAGTATAATTTTTCACCATTTTTGAATAACATTGTAAATGTTTTCATTTCATTCGACTATAAATTAACATCCATAATTTTCATTTGTATTCAAAATGTCAGATATAATTTGGGTATTAGAACATTTTTTGGACTCACTGTGAAGTCAACAAAAGTAGAGTTGGTGTGGTGAAAGCCTGGCTGCACCCTCCCCTCTTGCCTAGTATTCAGTGTATGATAAAGAATCATTAGAAATGTTTATATAAATGTTACGATCACATTATATTTACGGTTTATAGGGTAATTTAGTTTGGCTTACTTATCCTGGCCAACTACAAACCAACCGACAACTGGGCTCGGAAATGACCACTTGCGAAACCTAGTTCCATATCCGGTCTCATTATTCTGCTAGAAATCGCAGACAACGGTCAGTGCAAATTTAGTAGTTCGAAAGGTAGACATTTTAAAAAGTATTTACTAACAGCAGTAAGTCTACCGAACTGTTGTTAAATTGAATAAACGCCCCGACCGGTAGTGAGAATCTGATTCTGGAACTATGTAAGGCCAAACGATTATTATTCCTATATATTTTTATGTTCATAACATTTTTGCAGTGAATGTGAGTTTACGACATGATGGTCAGCAAATTCCACTAACGGCATGGTTGCCCATAGAATATATATTAATTAATAGAATATTCAATTTACAACTGAGTTCAGTCGAACAAACTCGTTCTTAATAGAACGAAACACTTCACGTTCTACAATATTTGTATAAATTCGGCGTCTAAATCTTGCATAAATTCGGAGAATAGGATTGCTGGCAGACAAAGGAGACACTGCAACGTGGTACATAACCACTCTAGTTTTAAAGTATACTCGGGTTGAGATACTTTGTTAATATATTACAATAAGGTTATTATTACTGTACGGCTAAGACTAGAAGATATAGTACTGAATGGAAAGGTTTAAATCAAATAGTAGGTATTTCATCAAAATGGCCTCGCTATATCTAAAACCAGCACCACTCCATGACATGACCTAGATTAGCTCAGTTCTTAAGTATGGATAGGATCTCTTCTCTAGTTAATACATTCTCAAGAGGAAGACTCTTCTTTATATATATATATATATATATATATATATATATATATATATATATATATATATAGTATATATATATATATATATATATATATATATATGATACGTGGATGACTATCACTAACCAAGGGCAGTATTCATTGGAGATATTCTCAGGCCTCTAGGAATGAATATCAGTGGAGAGCATATTCAGACACCTTCGTATCTTCACCAATTTCCTTACTTTACAATACTCCCTTGTGTCTCTTGTACAATTAGGAGCATCAGTTGCGATTGTTAGGTTTGTGATCCACGTCCTTTCCTATCACATCAATAGTACAGTCAAATTTAAGGATTTGTTCGATAGCAAGATCCAGAATGAAGGTGTGGAGTAGTCACGGCTATTTACAGACTCAGTACTTGTCTTGAATATTTCTTTTCGCTGAAGGGAATTGGATCCATTCACTCACAGATATATTAATCCAGGCCCAGACCGTACTATCCTCATGAATAGAGATAGACACTGTCATATACGAGTGTAAATCAGTCCTTTCCTTTCTACCTTGTCGGTATGCCCAGTCAGAATAACAGTTAGGAATATGTCCTAATAATTAGAGCTGCCCTTGCCTTATGAGAAGACTATAGCTATAGCACAATGGTTGAATAAAGATGGAAGAGTGATTCCAGACCATCGCTTACCAGATGTCCTGTTTGACTTTATTTGCAGAGTTGTTGTGGTGCACCCTCAAGCGGCACCCTCGTCATCAATCAGCATCAGCAACGAGTTCACACTTGATAACTATTTGTTGCCTGAGTCAAAGTAGTACAGTTCCCTTTGTCGTCATCATCAAGTGAGAACTGATGGACTGGAGAGGAAAGCTGCAGACAACTATCGTGGGAGCTACAGATATGAGCTGAGTTGCAAACCATCAATCTGACTTCAACCCACCACCGAATGCTTTGCTGTGCTTCTATGATTCAAGAGCACACGAAACAGCTTTGTTTGCTGCAGTAGCCAGAACCTAACATTAATCCATTTTTCTTTTATCTCCCAAGTGGAACCACTTTTTACTTTAATTTATAATTAAAATGTGCGGTCTGATTTATAGACCATCACAAAAAAAAACTTAACCTATTGTCTTTTTCACCTCATAATAATTAATAGTGATGTAATGTGTAAGGATAGAGGTTGAGTGAACTAGTTGTGTCTCTCCTGTATGTTATACCTGAGGGCATTGGGGGATATTTCTGCATCACAGGGTAGCGTGTCGCTGCTAAGTCTGCTATCATCTATCGGTGTATAGTGTCCAAATTTACTTGCATTTCCCTATGCCACTGATAGGAAGGTAGACTCATCTGGGACCAGGATTCATACTATCTAGACCCAATACGAGCCTTTTTGTCTTCTTCTCCTACAGTCGACTGACCTAACCAAGGGTCAGCTTTTCTATCTACATCCTTACCCGTAGGGTTTTCTTATACGGCTGTAGATCACGCGACAGTTTGCACAGGAAGAAATTGAATTTCTAGGCCATAAGATATCTAAAGGCCACTTGAGTACTCATGATAAGATCGTGACGAAGATTCTAAACCTCACAATGCCAACAACTAAGAAACAAGTGAGAAGTCTACTAGGGCTAGTGAACTATTACAAGTTCATACCAAATTTGGCACAAATTACGAGTGTATTTTCAGATTTGTTAAAAACAAATGCAAAGAGCAATGTACAAACCGCTACTTTAAATAATGCAATGTCAAAACTTAAGTATTGTTTTAGTAACATCCCTATTGTGAGGTTGCCTAACAAGGACTTAACTTATACCCTCAGAACAGATGCGAGTACTACATCCATATCTGGCGTGCTGCTGCAGGCCTACGACGGGATTTTTCATCCAATTGTTTACGTCAGTAGGAAGGTAACTACAGCGGAAGTAAAGTATGGGATCTTCAACTGGAAATCCTTGCGATTGTGTTTAGTATTACACGATTGAATAAGTATCTTGCAGGAACACATTTCGTCGTTGAAACTGCCAATTCCCTGTTAACGGTCATCGAGAAGGGACAGCCAAAAAACAATCGGATTAATCCCTGGGCCCTCATTCTCCAGAACTACTCGTTTTCCGTGAGACATATCACAGGGTCCAAAAATACTTTAGCCGACTTGCTAACGAGACCTTCAGATTTCGCAGTCGAGCAGAGGAACGACGCTATATCATCGCCGTCATCTGGAACGACGACATAGTTAGCGATTTAACATAGTTAAATTTTATTAGTGACATTACAGTATATATGACATGTACGAAGCCAACCGATTTTTATAGAAGTTGCACTATTAAATAGATTTTCACGTTACCTAGAGTAGAATACCAATTATAACAATTAGAAAAATCTTTCTAAAACTAAATCACATAAAACTTTGAAAGAGACAAACTTATTTAGTTACGTTAGAAATAGATAAACCTATGTAACCCTTAGTTAATTAACACCAGCAGAATAGTATGTTACAAGGTTACAGTCTTTTAAGACATCTTAAACTAATAGTGAAGCTACTTTAATAAATATTAGTAGAATTCTTTGCACATGCAATAAAGTGCATGAATCCTAAACTACTTTGTTATAACTTCCATACTTTAAATATATAACAACATTTTAATTTAAGGGAGTTAACACATTTCTTCTAGATTTAGTTACATTAGTTAAATTATCTTTCCTTAGTTAATAACATCATGGGAGTCTCTGTGGCGGAGTGGTCAAGCCGTTTGACTCGTGCTCCGAAGGTTGTGGGTTCGATTCCGGGCCGCACCCTTCGGTTTACGAGTTAAATGTTTCGGAGACTCCTGTGGGTCGTCGCTAAAAGCTACGGAGTTCGTGCTTTGTGCGACGCTTTCCGCGCTGCGGAAAGAGACCGAGCCATATGGGATAAAACCCGGTGCAATGAAGTCGACCCTGTCGACTTTTAAGCGACTTTTTTAATAACATCATTACATTAAACTACAACAATTTAATTACAGTTTTCGCCCTTTGGTATTGCCCAGAGCAATACAACAATCCTGTAAATAGATTGTGTATTATAGAACCTTTTGCTATGTACGAGTAAATGCAAAAAAGCTCGTTATTGTCTTTAAAACGAGCATATTTTATTTCAATATGATACATATCTTTAATAACACTTTGTGCAACCAAGAGAGTGAAAGATGGTTGAAAGGACGTATTACAATATTAAAATGAAATGTACGAATATTGGTGCGCTTTTTGCCCACATGTATTTTCCCTAATGATTTGTCTTCGTCTTCTGTGTAACACTTTTTTTTTTTTTTATTTAAAGGGTTTGGCGGTCATCCCAGACTAGCTGGTTCCCCACCTCCCCTGTTTTTGGCGTGGACCCTTAGTCCCACTGTGAGCTATTGCCCACAGTGGTCCACCGGGCCCACATTTAAAGTGATTAATGTGAGGTTTTTTTTTTTGGTGTGTGGATCACCCGGCCCCCGACCAGACCAGGCGCACAACTGCGGGGAGCAGCAAATGCGTCTGACCTTAGCCACGGGACCGAGATTGATCCTCCCGGCCTCCGACCAGACCAAGCGCACTACTGGAAGGGACAGCAAATACACTTGATCTTAGCCAAAAGGCCGAGAAACACATGTGAGCGTAAAGTATTTTATATGTGTTAAATTAAAGTTACATTGCAACTATGATGAATGTTTTCAAGGATCGCAGTTCGGCAACTGATCTCAAAAATTAAGCATAGGTCTTCATTTGTGAGATAGAGAAACCTACCTGTGTCACTTGGAAAACTGAACCACACAGATTATAAACAGACACCTACGTGGACAGGTTAAACAGACACTTAGAAGATTAGAACACACAAACAAACAGAATACGAACATATAACGTACAAACAGTAATTTTGAAGTAAGGGAGATCACACTTTCACAAGGGACACAACAGATTAATGGGGGTCATAAGTACACAGATGAGTAATCTATCAACAAGCGAAAGCTAGACAGGCAATAATCAGCAGACACAGAGCTTGTAAAAGATGTTGAGGTAACATTTCACGGAAGCCATGAATAATACATTCATGATCTGTGTCCGTAAAAAGAAAAGATTGTTTCGGGACATCAATTTCGGATGTTTGAAAGGCGTTGCATGTTATGAGTCAATCATAACTGTAAAACCAATAACCTTGGTTCGTAACAGCTTCCAGTAGTGAAGTGTAAGAGAGTAGAGATTCTTGGCAACATGACAAGTATGTTAAACTGATCATAAACCAGAGGATAGATAGCTCAACAGTGTTTCATGCCCATATGAATCAAAGTGGCACCTATGTGAGTGGTTTGACGAACTTCTACAACACTCCGACAAATTAGTTCCAACTAATTTTTTTTTATATGCTAATACGACATTGTGTCACACCCTCTGGAATGAATTTTGTGACACAATACCGGGGGGGGGGGGGGGATGAGAGAATGTCAGAGTGTTGAGAAGGTGGATAGAGGAAAAGGGACAGAATAGAGCAAGAGAACTGAGATAACGACATATAGGACAGAGATAAGGACATCTGCCGTATAGCGATAGGCTAGAGACAGGACCTAAGTCAGGACACAGTATAGTCAGAAGACAGGACACTATAGGACAGTAGATGAAGTGGAAGCAGGACATAGAAAGGGAACACTACCGTGTCTTAGACAGAGTAACGGTAAGACCATACCGGGTGATAGAAGGAGACGACAGTTCACGGGACACTGCTCTGAACAGACTAGATGTCAGTACACCGAATGACCTCTTCTAGCACGGACAGACTGCAGTACAACGAGACTGTTGAGACAGGATGGGGTTCACACAACGGCACGGGGTCGGGCACGACAAGCCAAGCCGTTGAGCCTGAAAACGTCAGACCGTAGGACAGTTTCAGAGGAGGACACTTGTGATTCTTGCGAGCAAATGCTTAGCGTTGCGAGAATGCTAGTTTGAGAATAGCGAGTATAGGATTGCGAGACTGATTGTATGCTATCAGAGTATGAAGGGGCGACATTTGTATATTCATGTGAAATTACCGGCTGTATATATCTTGTGATTATATCGATTTCGCCTGAATTAAATAATGGAAATGCCATCCGCGCAAAGGATGTTTCTTTGAGTGCGTATGAAGGAGCGGAGTGCCTGTGTGCGAGGTGAGACGTTGACAAACCTCTGTATTTTCATGTAGTGTTTTTCGATTAGTTTGTGTCTGTTTGTGTTATTCTGTTCTGTGCTAACGAAGGCTTTGGCCGCAACGTCCAATTTTGTTTCTTGTAATCGTGTTCTAGTAAAGCTTACATTCTACTTTTCTACTTATCGTTTTTTTTTTTTTTTTTTTGGTTTTTCATACATTGGGATCTATGTAGCAACTTGAACTCCCACGCCATCTGGCAGGGCACTTGAAAAGGATGTTAACCAGTATATCATATTTTACAAACTAATTACTCTCTTGCAATTCTTCATTGGTATTGCAACGTCAGTTTCTCTGCTAGTCTAAAAGCTCTACTTCACTTGTGGGAATCCTCGCATCAGAAAAACCAATAGCGTGATATAGTTTTATTGGTGGAGCATCGTGAATATAATAATATAATTTCCCCACTTGCACTAAGTTACTCAAGTACTAAAGTAAAAAGGCTCGACTTGATTGCACCATGTTTAACACTATCTAGCTCGGTCTCTGTCCACAGAACGGCAAGCCGGGTGCCGAGAACACCGCACAAAGTATGCACCCTGTAGCTCCAGCCATTGACCCTAAGGAACATCCGAGGAAAATGAAAGCATAGTTTGGGTAGGGCAATCCGGGGAACGAAGTCACGACCTCACGAGCGAGTGATTGACGGCTCAACCTCAGAGACCTTTACGTCAATTACCTCTGCTGATGATACCCACCCATGGCACTGTCTCAGTTCATCCAGCATCATGTCTCTCTGTCTAGACTCCCCCCCCCCCCCGTGAATCACCTCTGCTGATGATATTCTCTCATGCCACTGTCGCAGTTCATCCAGCATCATGTCTTTCGGTCTAGACCCCCACGTGAATCACCTCTGCTGATGATATCCACCCATGGCACCGTCTCAGTTCACCCAGCATCATGTCTCTCTGTCTAGACACCCCCCCCCCCCCGTGAATCACCTCTGCTGATGATATCCTCTCATGGCACTGTCTCAGTTCATCCAGCATCATGTCTCTCTGTCTAGACCCCCCCCCCTCCCCGTGAATCACCTCTGCTGATGATATCCTCTCATGGCACTGTCTCAGTTCATCCAGCATCATGTCTCTCTGTCTAGACCCCCACGTGAAGCACCTCTGCTGATGATACCCACCCATGCCACTGTCTCAGTTCATCCAGCATCATGTCTCTCTGTCTGCCTCTGCCTCTTAGCCAACCAGTCTGTCCTGTCCTCACGATCCACACGCCTTTATTATCATTATATGACAAAATTGTTGATGTTTAAATCTTGCTTATAGTTCTATATAACGTTTATTAGCCTTGACTGGCAATAATTGTTATTTACTCTGTTAATCCAATGCATTAGCAGCATTCGTCACGGAAAGATGAGCGGCAGGCCGTATGGATAAGAATGCCAGGTTCTCCTTTGGGAGACCCGGGTTGGAATCCTCGGTGCGCAGTCTCCGTGGCGAAGTTGTCAAACCTTTTGCCTCACGCTCCGAAGGTCGTGGGTTCGATTCCCGGCTACGTCTTTTGGTTTGCGAATGTATTTTCCTCTGAGACTCCTGGGGGTCGTCGCTGGAGCGACAGAGTTCGTGCTTTGTGCGACGCTTTCGGCAGGCCGCCCTGTGAAAAGAGGCCTAGCCATATGGGACAAAACCAGGTGCAATGAAGTCGATCCTCATGACATTTAAGACTCTCTATTTAAGTCTCTTATGATGACAGGTTTTTGAAAGGTCTCAGACACCTCCAACTCGTTGCTTACAAACTCTTCTTAATTCGTTCATTCATTATCCACGATTCAGTTCCTTACAGTAAAGCACGTTAGTATAACATCTCAGTAGTCTCTTTCTGACATTCAATGAAAGTTGCTTATTGCACATAATACTTTTCATTTTCTGAATCTATGTTATGCATCGTCGATCTTATATTGTGATTGCCCCAGGGTATTAAAATGTATACAATTATTAAAGGTTTTCACAGATATTATAATCCAATGTTAAAGAAATCAGAAATAACAAAGACAATGTATTGTAGTCGCTTTGCTTGCTTTCTTGCTTGCTTGCGTTCGCTGACTGTGAACTCCAGCGTGAAGTCCTGTGTGTCGGATGGTGACATCCTGTTGTCCAACATCAGTGTGATGTCATACCGGATTGAGGTTTACGTGAGTGCCCGTTGTTCCATGTCTGGCTTATTGGTATGCAGATTGGTGTTTCCTCGCCGTTCAGGCAGATACTCTCCGAATTCGGAGGAGTAATCGCTTTAAATGTCGCGTACAATGCAGTAAATTCAACTTTATATGTTGCAATCTAAAGTTTCTTGGACGGTGCCATCCAATACTATTGAAGTTACTACCGTTACATGCCAACAGCTAAATATCGAGATTCTAATCGTCGAAAACAAAGATAATGCATACAGATAAATCTATTATGGAGAAAGAAATATAACTATGATGCTGAAATTCAGGCAATCAAGATAGCAACAGAGAAATTACAAAATACCAGCCATGGTACACAACCTGTGGTGATATTGACAGATGAAAAATCAGTAATAGAGGCGCTCCTGACTGGAAATTGCCACTTCTAAGGACACTAATTTCTGAACTTAGCAGCCAGCATAAGGTAACCATACAGTGGATGCCATCCCACTGTGGAATACCCGGAAACGACAGAGCTGATCGAATGGCTAGAGAAGGTGCAAAAAAAGAACAACCTGATATGCCTATTACATACCACCAAAAGAAAAGACTGATCAAATCAGTCAAAAGGTCACCAAACCCTACTCAAGACGACTACCACGTTATGGACAGACCAGAACAAGTCATTATTCTGCGCCTCAGAACAGGATACAATAGATTACGCAACTACATGTATACAAAATTCAAGATTGGTGACTCAGCCATGTGCACATGTGGTTTGGCGTCGCAGACAGCAGAGCACATACTCCAGGATTGCCCAAACTACAACATATCCAGGCGAACCTTCTGGCCTAGAGAGACAACAGTGGAAGATATACTATATGGACCGCTGAGTGAACTAAAAAAGAATGTTAGATTCATACAAGAGACAACATTGCAGTTATAGACATATTTCAGGCGAACGAAAGAAGAAGAAGATAATGGGTCATTGATTACTAACAATAGTGACACAATGAAAGAAATTAAAAGACGAATATCTATTACTCTTCAAATACTAAAACAATTGAATAAATTGTGGAGTAGGGACAGATTGAACTAAAAATATTAGATTTTTAAGAGCATTCCCTTTGCAACATACGCCTATGAGACCTGGACACTTACTAAACAAACTGAACAGCGCATAAATGCCTTTGAATATAAATGTTATAGACGAGTTATAAGAATATATTGGATAAAGAAAAGAGCAAATGTCCCTATACTTCAAGAGCTGAAATATATTGAAGAAGTTGGCTATTGAAGACAAGAAAACAAAGATACATTTTAATATTTAAATATTTTGGTCACTTGAACCGTCATGAAGGTTTGGGGAGAACAATAATGGAGGGGTATATGCCTGAGAAGAGAAGAAGAGGAAGGCCAAAGAGAAAATGGGTGTAGGATGTGGCGGATGATCTCCACATGGGCGTATCGGACGCGGGACATCTTGCTTATGATCTAGCAGTTTTCAGGAAGGTTGTTAATTAAGCGAGGTTCTGAAAAGGACATGCTACTGAATGAATGAATAATCCGCGAAATGTGATGAAAATGTTGTTCTGCAAAAGGTTGATACATGTTGATACAGTAACGGATTGTTGACATTCTCATGTAAATATTTGACCATGTGAAATTCATTTATATACATAATGTTCTCATCATCTCGTTCTTCAAGATTACGTGTGTGAGTAATTTTGTAAACAGAGTTCAGTCTCTTAAACTGTCAATCGTGTCTGATGCAGATGTTCCTCCAGACCATGATGACAAACGGTCAAGCTTTGTTTGTCTCGGAATACTCATGCATTTCGTTCTTGCCAACTTTTCCGTTGTCAAGACTTACTCTAGCGTTCCCCTTATCATGATGTATTACAATGAAAATACCCATGACAAGAGGATGGTGTATTGTAATTATCGTCATTTGCCTGGAGCACCATGTAAACAATAATTTTCATCTGATGACATCAGACACAAAGTACATATTGAAGTAATTCACTGTCTGTGATGTGCATTCATGAAATAAAACTATATGTTTGTATGTTTGTGGGACAACAATTATTTTACATAACACGAGATATCTTACCCTATAAGTTGCTGGAATCTATGCAATTTAACGGACAGTAAATCGTGACTGCCATGTAATCAGGACTAAACGATCGAAATTGTGTTGCTGAAAGACAGAAATTCGAGCTATTCCTCACTATCGCAATGTAGTAATAATTAAACATAAAAATAATGTAATACCATTCCAATTATTTCGCATATAGTTCTTGTAAGTAATGTAATCTTCGGGTAATTACAGCCATGGTTGTGTCTAATATCAGAGCCATGAGGTAACATCACCAACAGAACTATTTCTGGCCTCTGTTGTTATGCATTAAAGTTGGTCTGGTGTTTGCCATTACAGCTTACTGTGTGAAATGCGATGCGAAGTCTACCTCTAACTGTTGCTTGCTATTAGAGACTGGTGTTGTAAAAGGCACTATAACATATTTCCAATTTAGTCTTCCACGAATGCCTTAGTTAAAATTATATTCGGTATCGAAACTATACGAATGGTGTCCATTTATCCGTTTTCGATGTAAATGTGAGGATTTATGGACTGATAAATAATGCCCAGTCATTCTTGCTAAATTTACCTTTTAGGTGTATTATATTTATTCTGCTAACGTTAACTCCTATATAGTTAATAATCGACGTCTTGCACGGGTTGAATACAGATACCACCGATTGCAGGAACCCCTTGCGCCGTGTCAAGGCTACGGTTTAGAGGTTAGTCCTCTGTGGCAATATACGTTTAGTTTCTGATTTGTGGAACTTGACCTTTCCAGGTGTTTGAAAATTAAACTGTCGTGAAGTGAAACATTTCAACACGTCTGTTCAATGTTTAACATTGATACTATGGTGTTTCGCAAGTTAGTCAGATATACACCAAGTTTCTTAAAACGGATTTTAAAGCAAAGCTCTGTAAATATATAACCATTTGATAGAAATGATATATTAAATTGCCTCTTTTGGATGACTGAACAATCTTACATTTTAATAATTCTATGTTCTTTTATACATTTAATGAAATTGCAACATTAAATTCATTGCATTTCGTATAACTGATCACTGTCCTCATAAACAATGATCACACTACAAATAAATAATGAATAATTTTGCCCTAAAGCATTTTCCTGCTATAGGTTTGTTGTGTACTAGGACAATCATTTATTGCAGTCCGGAATGCAATGTGAAATAGAAGGCCAAACCTTCTTTCACTTAGCAGGCGAAGAATCCTAGCCCGACCGTGCTAATAACATTATCAGTGCAGTTTCCTCTCCACCTCCCTAACGGGCCCGCTTATTACAATATACAATGATGTAAATATCGTCGCCATGTACACACAGACTTAGCGAGTGCCAGCTATGAGATATACCCCCTTTACTATCCATATGTTCACCGTAGAAGGTGTTAATCTTGTTCGTACACTCACCACGTCTCTGTCAACATGCCCAAAAACTACCATCTGTGAGACAGACACTGTTAGTGATAGTGTTAGAACCTGCTTGTGTGCTCCAGGTGTTACCATCCTCTGTCGTCATTATTGTTAATCGGTATATCAGGCTGGTGTTAAACTTCATGCTTTCTACATGCTGGGTGCCTTTTGCATGTCTAGTTTGTGAAGTTATTACATTTTTTTTTTTTATTTATTTAACCAGAACAGTTGTACCACATCTCGAAAATTTTCAGTCGTATTAGATCTTGAATGATATGCATTACTTCTTCAATGGTTTTTACACTGGGCTGGGTAATCACATCTACACACAACTCACACCCTCCAGATTTATGCATCATTTCGTGTGCATACCTCTTTCCACGTGATGATACAAACTGTTTGCTTTCTAGGAAAACACAAATACCAGTGTGCTCTACGTGTAGTAAAGATGCAAACGTATAGCAAGCCAAGCTTGGTTAAGCAACTACACCACACAGTAACGTCCGAGTGGAGCGGAGACACAGCGATTAAGTGAAAGTGCAATACCATTAAAATAACAGTATAAATTTCACCCCCCACCCCCCTCCCCCCCCCAAAAAAAAAAGAAAATAAAATAAAATAACATAACATAAAATAAGTAATGATAAGTTGTGTATGCAGTTTCCATATGAATGGTTGCGAATGTCACACAACAAGTCATAAAATGACTAACAAACCGGAAGCACTAAAGATGTCGATTTTGACAACAATGTTGAGAATATTGCCGACGGAGAACACAAAACACGCTGGGGTACCGACAGATACAGGTGTCATACGGTCACTCATCGAAACCATATACAAGAAAGTGAAATGTATGTAATATGTCATCATAACAGATAACATAGGGTAATTAACCTTACATTCATAAAACAATAACAAGTCAAAATAACAGATACTGACACAACAATGTATACCGATATCACGCTGGTGTGCAGAGCTAGTTTCACTGAAATATCCGTGCTACAGAGATGTTATTTCTGTCATAACAGCATGTTTCAGCAAGTTATAACACGTGAATGAAGTTGTTACACACTGCTGCCTATTTTTATATCTGTCATCGTACTTCTGCGTTCTTATTAACCTTGTCAGTCGTTACATGCTGTCCCAGTCTTTCCATTCTCCGTACAGTGTCCACAAATGTGACCTGATTGTATTGTCCTTGGAGATTCTCAGTGCAACTTCAGGCTGATGACAATGATGTGTGCGAGTTGCTAAGGTTTCCTACGTGGTCTCATCATCGTAGCTTGTGTTTTAGCGATGTGAATGAAACACGTCTTTCATTAACTAAAAAGACCTAATATATGCATTATTATGGTACTTCACACTGCTATCCATAGCTGCAGTAACCTAGTGGATATGACTCTTCTCTATCGGTACGATGATCATGGGCTTAAATCCCCCATTGAGATCATCGCCATCATCATGTGCTCCAGAGATTTCAGTCCTTTGTGTTCTGAGTCACTTACCTGTTGGTATTCCTTCATGCCACCGTCTCAGTCCATCTATCATACTTTCTCTCTCGGTCTGCATCTTATTCTTTTCTAACTTATCTATCAAATTGTGTCAATGTTCTCCGGTGCTTCTCTTCTCATCGCATTGAGATGGATTTCAAAATGACTAAAAAATAAACATGGGTTTCCAAATCGACCCAACCTAAATCAGGCAGCAGAATATGGCAAGGCAAATCAAGACTTCTGACGTGATATTGACAACATTATACATCCGGTGTGCTGATGCCGAGGTAAGGGATTCAACCCCTACATCGGACCCCTGGACTAAAATGTTGACCTGTCGTCCTTGACATGGGGACGTAAATTACAAGTACCTCTGAAGTAGGAGTGGGTTCGCCTCATGGCGAGGGACACTGTTAATAAAGAAAGCTAATTCACACCGAAAATTGAGTCCAGCACTACTAGAATGCCGGATTCTCCTTCGGGAGACCATGGTTCCAATCCTCGTAAGGTGTGGAATTGTTTTTCTATCGGGGCCAAAAAGAAAACTCTAACCTGCACAGTTCGCAACGACTGCACTAGCCAGGCGGACCTTAATTCCTTAGGCTCAAGACCCCCCTGCCATATACCGCAAGGTACTATATTGGCAGTAAATGATAGTTTTGACTAATAGAGGTAGAGTGTATGGACTACGCTTGAGTTCAAAGCGAGCGAGTGAGCGTACAAAGTAGGTGGATATGTGCAACATCAGTAAATTTCCTCGGGTTTAATTATCGTCTCAGAACATGATATTTACTCGGCCTGTTCTATATCCGCACAACGACTTAATGACCACAACGTCTCTTGGTGTAAGTGGTATCAATAGGACAACTGCTGAACTGTTCGCTGACATAGATGTGGTTTTGATCAGTAGTAGTTTTATTTCCATCTTTCGGTGGATAATCTACTCCATTGTCTGCAACACTATCGATGTCTTTGGCACGGTGACGAATATACTCAACATCGTCTGTTTTACTAGACAGGGTTTCCAGGACTCTGTCAACATCAGCTTGCTGGGTAAGAGAACAGATTCTTAATACAAAATAGAACACCAGAGTGGGAGTGGGGACACAAGTGTGGGAGCGGGGACACACGTGTGGGAGCGGGTACCCAGGTGTGGGAGCAGGAACAAGGTCGGAGCAGGGACAGTGTGTAAAGGGAACAGTTTATGATCGGGAACAGTGTGTGAGGGGAACAATGTGGGAGCAGGAACAATGTGTGAGCGGGAACAGTGTAAAAGCGGGAATAGTGTGTGAGCGGGAATAATGTGTGAGCAGGAACAGTGTGGAAGTGGGGAACAGAATACTTCATGGAACAGTGATGGTGCGGAAGCAATGTGAGAGTAGGAACACTATATGATCGGGAACAGTGTGAGAGCGGGAAGATTGTATGATGAGGAACCAGATGTAAGCTGGAAACAAGTGAGAACGGAGAACAGAATTCCAACTGGAGCAGTGTCTGTGTGAGAGCCGTATGGGGGAGGAGGAAGATTGGCTGCTGGAACATTTAGGGACAGAGAGTTATGTGGGAGTGGGAGTAGTAAGGGTGCGAGGAAAAGAATCGGGGCAAGAGCAGCATGGAAGCGGCAGTAGAGTGTGAGAGCGGCAGAAGTTTGGGAGCGGCAGTAGTGTGGGAGCGGGAGTAGTGTGGGAGTGGGTGTAATGGGGAGCTGGAGTAGTATGGGAGCGGGAATACTGTTGGAGTGTGAGTATTGTGGGAAAGGGAGTGGTATGGGACTTGGCGTAGTATGGGAGTGGGATTGATGTGGGAACGAGAGTTGTGTGGGATCGGGCGTAGTGTGGAGTGAGCGTAGCATGGGTGTAGGCGTAGTGTGGGAGTGGGAGTAATGTGGGAGTGGGAGTTGTGTGGGAGCGGGCGTACTGTGGGATCGGGAGCGGGCGTACTGTGGGATCGGGAGAAGTGTGGGAGTGGGCGTAGGGTAGGAGTGGGCGTAGTGTTGGAGTGGGAGTAATCTGGGAGAGGGAGTAATGTGGGAGTCTGAGTAATCTGGGAGTGTGAGTAATCTGGGAGAGGGAGTAATCTGGGAGAGGGAGTAAATTGGGAGAGGGAGTAATCTGGGAGAGGGAGTTTCTGGGAGTAGGAGTAATGTGTGAATGGGAGTAATGTGTGAGTGGGAGTAGTGTAGGTGTAGGCGTAGTGTGGGCGCGAGAGTAGTGTGGCAGGGTGTAATATGGGAGCAGGAGTAATGTGTAAATGGGAGTAATGTGTGAATTGCAGTAATGTGCGTTTGGGAATATTGTGGAGTAATGTGGGAGTGGGAGTAATGTGGGAGTGAGAGTAATGTGGGAATGGGAGTAATGTGGGAGCGAGAGTAGTGTGGCAGTGGGAGGAATGTGGCAGTGGGAATAATGTGGGAGTAATGTGGGAGTGGGCGTAATGTGGGAGTGGGAGTAATGTGGGAGCGGGAGTAATGTGAGAGCGGGAGTAATGTGGGAGCGGGAGTAATGTGGGAGCGGGAGTAATGTGGGAGCGAGAGTAATGTGGGAGTGGGCGTAATGTGGGAGTGGGCGTAATGTGGGCGTGGGAGTAATGTGGGAGTAGTGTGGGAGTTGGAATAATGTAAGAGCTGGAGTAATGTGGGAGCGAGAGTAATGTAGCTGTGGGAGTAATGTAAGAGCTGAAGTAGTGTGGAAGTAATGTCGGAGTGCGAGTAATGTGGGAGTCTGAGTAATGTCGGAGTAGGAGTAATGTGAGAGCAGTAGTAGTGTGGCAGTGGGAGTATTTTAAGAGCGGGAGGAGTGTGGGAGTGGGAGTAATGTGAGAGTGTTAGTAGTGTGGGAGAAGGCGTAGTGTTTGAGCGAGAGTAATGTTGGATTGGGAGTAATCAGAGAGCGGGAGGAGTGTGGGAACGGAAGTAGTTTTGGTGCGGGGAATAGAATGTGAGGGGGAACAGTGCGGGGGAGAGAGTAGTGTTTCTATTGTGTATTATTGTCACAAAGTGAATGTTGACTAAGTGACAGATAGAGTGGCTATGGTTGTGTCTAGGGTATGTCCTTGTAACAATATGAGGTTGAACAACAGATTAACCAAGATGCATCACACCCAAACACCAGTCAGTGAACAAGCGTTAATTTGCGCACATAATATTCCTTTAATGATGAATTAACACAGACACATGTAGCATATAAATCCAGGAACAATAATTCTCTAAGAATATATCTCCATCTCAATGGAACACGTCGAATAGCACTGCCTCTCCAGGCTACTAAAATATCGTCCCACACGACAGGTATACTAGCCTCTCTCTAGGCCCGACTCAAAGTAACCCACTATGGGTCTCGAATTCCACTCACTATCCCTGGAACCCACAGTGCGGAGTTATCTTCAGAACTCCGTCACAATTCTTCACTTTCTCAGACCACGACCTTCTCCTGGTCCGGTCTAGACTCAACTGTCCCCCCTCAGTCTTTGTCCCACTCTCCTCAACAATTCCATCCCCCACAATGCCTCACACACAACACACAACCTCACTGCTCCAACTGTCTGCCCCTTCTTGCAGCCCCTCTCCCTTACCGTTTATCTCCTTATATTCTCTTTCCGGTGAATGCCCTTTCACCTCTTGAACTGTTTATATTGTACGGCCACTCACCTTAATGCCACTGAACACAGGCATGTGACACTACCCCACCCTCAAAAGAAAACATCGTTTTCAAATGTTGGGCGACTAATACTTATCAAATATGTGACCCAGACACATTGCCTGGGTAGTCGTAAGTATAAATCCAACTTACTCTAGCTACCACACTACATAATACATCAAATACTCATAGTAAACTCCCATAATCCCCACACATAAATACAACCACTTTCTATCTTTTGTATCAATGCATGAACTAATACATCACATAATAATAATAATAATACATCATAGAAAAGCATTATACTTATGTACCCACAGGTCTATTAATATCTTTAAGAAGACACAAGCTACTTGTGTACCGACCATATATCAGGTGGTTCTTTTCTTGCATCAACCCACCTCTGATTCCTGTCGATGCTGTGTCTACCTTTCATGTACCCATGGCTCATGGTACCTCTACAATTACAACATCTGTTTGCTATCCCTAGGTCAGTAATGTCGCGAACACTCTTTTGACCTGACTCAACTTTCCTATCTGCATATTGTACTGTTACACTTGAGTCTCTGTTTAGTCTGAACTCTTTATTCAATCTTGGCCCATATATCTGGCACCTTTCTTTCTGCTGCATACGCCTTATGCCTATGTGCCCTGCACATGTACTATCCTGAGCTGTTCTAGTATATCGGTCTCTATGTGTTAACGGTAATACTACTTGCCCACATGCAGTTCCGCCATCTGAAAAGTGGCGAGTGAGAACATTGTTCTTCCTCTCGAAGCACCATCTACCTTTCTTTGACTGCCTATGTTCTACTCTCCTACACCCTTGTGAGCATTTGTTCAGAGTAGTATCTTGTCTCTGGGAGCCACTAGCACTATATTTGGGATCCATTCTCATCTGCTCAGCTGTACTATCCTTGTTCTGAGTTCCTGTGTCTACTTCAAGTGCCTCTTCTACCTCAGCTATACTCTCTAATTTAGGTTCTCTTGTGGTAACTACCTCATTACTGCTTACACTATATTTTTGGTCCCAATAAACTACTTCCTCTTCTGTACACTCTTTAACTCCTATAACATTTCCTATGATCAGATCATGCCACTGGTGAGTCCTAAAACACACGCTGTCACTCTTCCATGTGATGTATGGTGTTTTTACTGTTATCACTGGCTACTGGGTAGAACTCTACTGTGCCAGTTGAATGTTATGGCATCTAATCTTTTTCCCTGTATAATCCGAGGGATGCTACTAAACTTCTCCTCACTCCGATAGACGTACATCCGGAATCCCTAATTGTTAACGCTGGTCTATCATTGACAAATCCCTGATGCAGCTTCAGACTTCCTCCTTCATGCACTGCTGATCCTGCTTTAACTGTGTGACCACATATTAGGACTGGCTGACTGTCTTTTTCAAAAAGAGGTTTGCACCCACTACAATCTTCATTGTTCAGCGTCTCAATTACTTGCGCTGCATTTGAGTGCTCTGTTTCTCTCATCCTACATTGATGACTGATATGCCCATTCCTTTCCACATTTGAAACAAGTAATCTCCCTTTTAGTGTTGTTCGTTGGTCCATCTGCTGGTTGTGCATCACACTCTGCTGCCCTTGTGTCTCCAGCTCCCACAATTCCAACATCCGGCATAATTTGGACGTCTCTGGAAGTTCCCTCTTCTATATGGGTACCGTCCTACTCTACCAACATTGTTTCCTCGGAAACCATTGTCTTGAAGTTCTTGCTGCTCACCTTTCTGTGCCGAATCCACGCTTTTCGCCCTTGGTCTGATGACTGGATTCTGGTCCTGTTTAGTGTACGCTGCACAGACTATTTCCTCACTCATTAGTTTCCCAATAGATACGTTAGGATGTGCAGTCATGTAGTTTTGCCCTAACTGAGACATTGTGTCTATGTCCTTTGGCTTCCGTTCCTCAAAGAACGCCACTAAATTAGAATTGCATGCAGATACCACCTTGTCTCTTAACATTAGATCTACTAATTTATTAAAATCTTTCCCTATTTCTGCAAGCTCCATCCACTTATTAAATGTATTCTTTACTGTGTTAACAAAATCTGTGAAATCTTGATTTGTCTCTGGCACTAACTGTCTAAACTTTGTCCTATATCCATGCTCAGTGAGTTGGAACTTTGTCAGCAAACGTTGACGTAAGATAGTGTAGTTGTTCCTTTCTTCTACAGGTAAATTGAACATGGTGTCTAGTGCCTTGCCCGTAAGAAGCTCTCCCTAGTCTAATAGCGTACTCGCTTTCTGGGATGCCTAATACCTTCACTGATGCTTCGAATCTCGAAAGATAGGCCTCAAGGCAATCCCGGTCCGTAAAATATGGCAGTTTTAATCTCTGTGACGACTGCGACGGTTTTCTACTTTCCTCAGTTTGACCCTTCGATGCAAATTCTAACTTTTTAATAGCAATTTCCGCTTCCATCTTAATCTTCTCTTTCTCAATTTCCATTCTCATGTGTGTCTCTCTCTCTTCCTGTAGACGCTTGGCTTCCATTTCAGCCTGTCTTTGTTCTCTCTCAGCTAACTTTTCTTCCTGTAGACGCTTGTCTTCAGCTACCTTTTCTTCCTGCAGACGTTTTGCCTCGCGTTCATTATGCCTCTCCTCTCTTTCAATCTGTTTTTGTTCTTTTGCTTCGGCATACTCCTGTAACTCTTTACCCTTCAGGCCTATTCGTTCACCTGCTTCAATATATTCCATTAAAGTAGGCATCTTGTACTTGTGGACACGTTGCTGTCTGTCAGCCAACTATAAATGTGACGACTCTGCTGTTAGTCTTTGTGTCACTTCCCTAAGTACACCCACACTCCCTGTATACATAAATCCGTAGTGCTACAATATCACTCTGTCCTCACCCAGTCACTCTATAAGCACTAGGTAGTGAGGTGGGAAGTATCACCTATACTCCCTATATCTATGACCAAAAGTTCATGAAGTCCCTGGAAATATTGTTAAACATACATATAAAAACATATACACACAAATGGATGATAACACTAAGTGATGACTATCCAACGCTAGACTTCACAAGCTGAGTACACGGAGACGATGATGACACAGAAATAAACCACAGTAACAACCACAAGCTTGTGTAGAGACACCCACAGTGCGCGTAAAAAATAAAAATATAAATTGACCAGGACCACTAGACAGCAGAAATGACGAAAGATCACAATAAAAACATATATCCGAACACAACAAATATTATATGTAAATATAACGAAAAGAAAGAGAGAAAGAAAAAGAATATATACTGAAAATATACACAGATCTGACGTCAGACAACTCGGCTCTAGATATTGGTTAAGACTATTTCAATGCCCCTGCACGATACGTCAACTCATTAACGTTTTTCTTACAAAAATATCGTAAGCACCAGAAAGACAAATAAATTATTGTGCTGTATCCCGACTCTCGAGAAACACCCCAACAAATCCCCTACTCTTGACAAACACTGGACCACATACAAGTAACAGCTTAACAACCGAAAACAATATTTATAAGACAATGAGCAGCAAACAGAATGTCCACATCGTTGGCCGATAAATATGTGCCCACTAATCCGTCGCCAAAAGTTCTTTTTATTCAATGTCTACGACGCTGGATTTCAAACCGACTTCTTGTTTTGTTGCGTGGTTATTGAATTCACATGGTGATCAAAAGTTCCAACTGTCGACAAAAGTTGAAGATGATAGTGATATCCGTAACGTTATTGTACTTTCTCTGTACGTGGTAATAATCCAAAGTGTTCTTTCGATTTGTTGTTACTCTCGTTGCGGAGATGGCGCTTCGCTGTATCATATATGTTATAGATTCACCAAAAGAAAAGACCAAAATAATGGCAATAAATGTTCAACGCTTTCACTCTGTACCGCCAGTTCTTTTTGGCAACTGTATGCAACTATGTTCGCGGAGATGCCACGTCATCAATCGTTGACAAAATGTTTGCTGATTATAAGGTAATGCACACAAAGGGCTTTTAACAAAGCCGAACATAAAGTCTAGTTTCACACAAAACCAGCTTGTTTATCCAGTTCCACTATGGAACATCTCAGTAACTTTCCACTGTCCACGGCCTTGACCCGCAGGTCAACTTCAGTAATCTTTGTCACAATAATACATACTGTAAACTGACCGGACACTTTTCCCGTTATACAAAACCACTTTCCACACAACTTCTCAGCCCCGACCCGGCTGTGAACAAAGTAATGTCAATTTTCACAGTGTATTCTTACACATTCATTAACTCTCCCCTTCCTGGGAGTTCAATGGTCTCGTAAACAGCGCTGACCCGAATTGTCCGTGGAGACTCACAATTTCCACCGTCCTCCCCCGTTGTGTTCGCTTGTCGACCCGCGACCAACACCGTGCGTTTGCCTTAGCACACACACACACCTGTCAGTATCTTTGATTTTCTTCAATCCTGTCTTCGTCACACCCACACACACCTGTCAGGGTATCATCCAGCCAGTATCATGGCGCCGACTTTTATGTGACTCGTCTGCTGGCGCTTTCGTCTCTTGACCTATAAACACAGGCGCCTGTCTGCGTTAATTCTCTGGCGTGCCCGCTAGCGTCGCAATGACGTGTGCTGACTGTCGTTAATTTACCTGTAGTATGACCTTCACTTGAACTGTCTGCTAGCTTGTGATTTCCGCCGCGTACCCTCCCCGCGCGCTGACCGTTTTTCTTCGATGTGGCGTCTTACACACCCAAAAGAGTTCACATTACCCTCTTGACGCAGTATTGTTTAAATTGATGGAACGACGTCACAGATAACTCCTCTCTCAGCGAAGAGCCCATAGATATCTCAGAATGACAACAATGTTTACAATGCTCTTGCCTTTCAGATAATCAATATATCCCCGTCGTTCTTGCCAGGAGAGCCCCCAGAAATCTTCTCTGTCACAAAGTGAATGTTGACTAAGTGACAGATAGAGTGGCTATGGTTGTGTCTAGGGTATGTCCTTGTAACAATATGAGGTTGAACAACAGATTAACCAAGATGCATCACACCCAAACACCAGTCAGTGAACAAGCGTTAATTTGCGCACATAATATTCCTTTAATGATGAATTAACACAGACACATGTAGCATATAAATCCAGGAACAATAATTCTCTAAGAATATATCTCCATCTCAATGGAACACGTCGAATAGCACTGCCTCTCCAGGCTACTAAAATATCGTCCCACACGACAGGTATACTAGCCTCTCTCTAGGCCCGACTCAAAGTAACCCACTATGGGTCTCGAATTCCACTCACTATCCCTGGAACCCACAGTGCGGAGTTATCTTCAGAACTCCGTCACAATTCTTCACTTTCTCAGACCACGACCTTCTCCTGGTCCGGTCTAGACTCAACTGTCCCCCCTCAGTCTTTGTCCCTCTCTCCTCAACAATTCTATCCCCCACAATGCCTCACACACAACACACAACCTCACTGCTCCAACTGTCTGTCTCACCAGCTGACCTCTTCTCAGCTCGCCCCTTCAATTACTGTCCTCTCATTTACGCCCTCTGGGGGACCCACCATCCGCCCCATTTTATCTCGTGAACTGTTTATCTTGTACGGCCACTCACCTTAATGCCACTGAACACAGGCATGTGACAATTATCATATACTGTTTGGTAAGCTGCACTTTAATTCAATTTAATGCTAATCTATGAATGTGTCTTTACTAACAATAATTGAAATAGTTTCTAGTATTAATTAGTTGCACCTTAATTGTCTAATGTTTTGATAACCAAGTATATTTGTGTTATTATCAAAGTCACTTTACATTGCATTTTTCTGTGTGTAAACGTATGTTAATGTTAAACATGCCACTTTATTTTATAAAAGGAAACCATAATGTTTAGGTTTCGTAGTGTATGTTGTGTTGGCATTTTTAGCTGAATCTCCCCGGGTTCATACAATGTATGAAGTGAAATAGGTGAATGGTATTTTCACTGAAGATCACAACACACATACTGATCAAATGTGGAGCATTTGTTATCCCCCATGTGTTATTCCCACGGTATTCGAAGATTCAGTACAAAGTCTCTGTGTCTGCTAACAGGATTTTAGACATCCGATAACTTAAGCTTCGGCACGTTTACGTTATCGATTATTGTTCGTCGATTACAATAAACAAACGTCTGTGCTTTGTCATGCAACAAATTGTGCAACCCGCTCACTTACTAGAGTACATTGTTTTTAATGCCAATCATGGCATGTTTATTGACCCCTGTTCTTTTTTTCTGACTGAAATGACAAAGATTATATTGATCTGTCAATATGTAAATATTCAGGTTATTTCAGTGCATTCTTCTTTGTGGCTCAGTCGTTAAAACACTCACTTACCAACATTTATTATTCGAGCCTCATATATCGAAGGAACTGTATGTTGTCACATGGCACGGCAATGGATCCAACCACGGAAATCTCTTGGGGGGTAGAGGTGATCGGTGTTAAAATAACCATATCACCCAAAGAATGCCTATTGGCCTATAACATACGAGTCTAGCACCATATACCCATTGCAGCTTGAGACGTGCAAAAGAGTCCTCTAATTGCTATGATTATATAACCGTGGTCTATATTACATGTTTATTGGTTCTCTTTCAGGTCTCGCCATCTCTGACTTGTGCTCTCTAATCACGCTAGTTATCACAAACGTGTGCTACAATCCCGTCTTCGACACTCTGGAGTTAGGAACGGATCCCGTGGAGTTTCAGTACCTGACTGGAGCCTGGCCACATGTGGCCTTCACCCGAGTCACCAGCTGGATCACAGCCTTCATCACACTAGAGAGGTGTTTGTGTATCACCATGCCACTCAAGGTAAAATGTGGGCTTTATTTTTGGATAGTTTTAGCAAGCTAATTCTAAGCCCAACATTTGGAGTGGAAGTGGAGTATTACGTAAGATTGGTAATATCCGCTGCCATATTATGGGGCAAGGTCTGGTAGCATGTTACAAAGCCCCATTGATCTTTGAGCGGTTGATAACAAAAATGTAGGAACAGATATTCAACTACTGATACACTAGGCAATATTTCCGATTCTGTTTGTTGTTGTTGTTATTGTTCTTGTTGTAAGAATCGACATCATATTACTCAGTCTCATTCACTAAATATTGTGAGCAGTAGTTGCTAACCTTTCTAGTAATACACTGATTGTAAATACATCCGATTCCTCTTCTCATACGTCGGAATCACCATATATTGATTCCTCTATTATTGTATGTTCAGCTAGCAGTCGTTAAGATGTTTTTCTAAGCAACCTCCGTGTTCATTGTGAGTGTTCAAATACTGCGGAGCTAGATACCAATAGATCCACTCGCTAGTTGCTTCGAACTTCATCAAGATCCGAAAAGTAAAGCCAATACCTCGCAAAGGAGAATTTAAATACCCACTCATTCTACTGTTCAGGTTGAATATTGTAGAATATGTTATAACAATGAGTCACGTGGATTGTTGGTCACTGGCTCGTGTACCCTACCGGTTAACGACTGCAAAGCAAAGGCAGATCCATCATTATAAGCATAGTCACTGACCTATATGGGGGACGCGGTAGCTCAAAGGCTAGCACACGTGTATCAGGACAAGTAGTAATGTGTTCGGAACCCTATCAAGCGAGGGTTTTTTAAAAATTACATTGGCTTGGTCTTTCCGAGACAACTATTGGTATTCAAAACTGGGTCGACCTGGAAGCTTAGGTCAATTAAACAAGTCCGAAAGAGACCCTATGCCTGATCGAACTCATGAAAAACTGACCGACAGGCCAGCGTCTAGCCACTACGCTACCCTGGCTAAAAATATGTTTGCATATCCTTTACAGGACATTGCTGTCAACATCAGCATCTTTCAGCTGATTGTTGATTTCTTGGCAAGATTACGCTCAGTAGTTTGCCATTGCTTTCTGAGCGGCTGGCTCACATACCCCGTAAGTTACCGACGCGATTCGAACCACTGCTGATTCTCACCTTCGTCACGTTACTTACGAGAGTATACGAGATTACGGAGAAAAGTCCCTAACCTCTAGGTCAGGAAACCGGCCTACCCTGGCTACGGTGGGCTAATATGTGTCACTGTATAATGCAGCCTTTATTTAAGGTTGATTAGACACAACGTGTACTAGAGTTTTTCTAGATTATCGCCCTTGCTCGAGAAGGATAGCAGTTCCATCACTAACCCTGGATCTTAATAACATCTAATGGCATGTTTTATGATTTCAGATCAAGACCGTCTTATCCCCTGCTCGAGTAACGACCATCATTGTTTCTATCTTCACTGTGCTGATCGCCAGTGTGTCTCCAGTGTACTATGCTAACAGGCTCCAAGAAAAGTTTTCTCCTGAAAGAAACAGAACAATTCTTGGACTAGTCTTTTCAAGCGATCGTAACCAGGTTGAAGCTATCACTTACATTGTTAATAATGTATTTCTTCAGTTTGGCGCATTTGGAACAGTCATCGTCTGCACAGCCATATTGGTAATAAAGCTGCAGGAAAAATCCAGCTGGCGGACATTGTCAACTGTCTCCACTCAGGCTGAACACTTATCCAAGCGTGACAAGACGGTCGTTAAAATGGTTGTAGTCATTTCTGTTTTCTTCATCGCTTGTTTTACTCCTTTGTGCATGGTCATCATCGCCATGCTCATAGTACCCCAGTTCTCTTTCACGGGAAAATACAGAAGTGTGTTAATCATTGTCTCTGGACTGGGATTTCTTCTAGAATCTGGAAATTCATCAGTGAATATTTTCGTTTATTACCACATGAGCAGCAAGTACAGATCTACACTAAGAGGCCTTTGCTCGCACCAAATGGACAGCCACAATGTAAAGTGATGATCAATAAATGTGTAAGTACTGAGCTCATCTTACAGGAGGGTTCAAAAATATATTACAAGTTACGAGAAAAAACTGCCGGTCCAGTATAATTGATAGGCATTAAGTCCTTTTAGTGTTTTTGCTCTCGGCTACGGTTTACTTACGCAAATTTCACAGTTTGGACTTGTACGTGGTTCTAACGTCCAGCTGCTTAGCCGAGTGCTTGGTGCACAACTGTGGATTTCATATATTACGAGGGCGAGTCAATAAGTTAAGTCACACAGTTCTGTGGGATGGCAGGTAAATGTAGTTGATGTTTTCTACAGCTGTCATTAGGTGACAGGAACATCGAACTTTCTATTCCCGTTCGTCTGGTGGCGATAGGTGTCTCATGCGCATAAACAGCACAGCGCATAAACAAAATGGCTACTGTACTTACGGAGTGTACAACCAAAGAGCAACGTGTTGTTGTGCATTTTTTGTGGGCAAAAGGACTGCCTGTAAAAGATATTCATAACAAAATGCTTCCTGTTTATGCTGTAAAATGTTTGTGCATAGCTGGGTAGAAACATTTTCTCAAAGACGCTCTAAAATTGTTGATGAAATCCGATCTGGTCGTCATGTTGAGATTGCAACAGAAACATCCGTGCAGCGGGTGGAGGAGATGATTAGAGGTGACAGGCAATTAACTATAGTCTTCTGTAGCATCTGCAATAGAGTGCTCACATGGTTTAGCATACAGCATAATGCATGATTGATTGAAATTTAAGAAAGTGTGCTCAAGATGGGTACCCAAACAATTGAAGGAGGAACACATAATGAACCGATTTGGCCTTGTGCTTCATCATCTCTGTCGATACGAAGATGAAGGAGAAGACATGCTGAACACGATTGTTATTGGGGAAGAATCATGGGTGCATCACTACCAGCCCGAGTCAAAGCGTGCTTCAATGCAATGGAAACATCCTTCTTCGCCTTGTGTCCAAACATCCAATGTTACGCCATCAGCAGGGAAGGTTATGCTGACAGTATTCTGGGATTGTCAAGGAGTACTTTTAACCAATTTCAAGAAGAAAGGTGACAATGTTAATTCTGAATCGCACTGTGAAGTTCTATCGATGCTTCATGATGCAATTCGAAGAAAACGTCCAGGACTGCTGACTAGAGAAGTGTTGCTTCTTCATGAAAATGTCAGAACACATACGGCTCTATTAACTCAGGAGAAAATTAACCAACTAAGGTTGGAAGTTCTGGAACATCCACCTTACAACCCCGACATAGCCCCTAGAGATTTACGCCTTTTTGGAGCACTGAAAACCCCATTTGGCGGGCGACATTTCTCGAATGACGCCGAAATTGAATGTGAAATGAAAACTGGTTTAGAAAACAGAGCACGCAGTTCTATGCAGTCGGTTTGGGAGGAATGATAAAACGATGCGATAAGTGCATCAATGTTGGTGGAAATTATGTTGAGAAATAAACTGTATGTATAAAAATAAAAGGTTTTCAAATAGTTATCACATTTAGTTATTTCTGTGACTTACTTATTTACTTCCCCTCGTACTTAGTTAGTTAGTCACCGTTCCAACTTCACGGCAACGGATCTTCCCCACTATGCTCCATTCCTGTGCCAGTGGATATAACACAAAATGCTCCTCACTGCCCAATGTGAAAAGTTAAACAGACAGGAGTCCCGGCAAGCCACCAGCCCGGACAGGTACATTTCATATATATTGCTTATTATTGCTCTCGGTGGTTTGTATTGTGAACTGCATGCTCAAAACATGGTGGGTGGCCGGTTGCTGAACTAGCTGTTTGGCCCTAGCCAGAAATGCGAATGCAACGATGAGTGTACATACTGTTGGTTTTGTCGGGACTGCGGTCTGTTCCACTATTTACATGGAACAATGAGTAGCATTTTGAGTGATATTCACGGGCACAAGAATGAGGCAAATGTGGGGATCAACCGATATCTTGAATATGGAACATTATATCACTCCAATTATTTGTCATTGTTGCAATCTGTCATTTTTTCCCCCGCATATCCCTTACAGGACACTGCAGTCAATACCAACATCTTTCAGCTGATTGTTGATGTCTTGGCAAGATTACGCTCAGTAATTTGCCATTGCTTTCTGAGCGACCGGCTCACATACCCCGTAACTAACTAAGGCGGCGCGATCCGCTACCGAATCTCGCGCAGCTGCGTTACAAACGTGAATATATGTTTACGGAGAAAGTCGTTAACCCCTAGGCCAGGAAGACCGGCAATCTGTCAATACCCCAAAATAAAAATGCAACGTCACTGCTTTTATTAAGCAAAATCCGTAATAGAGGCTGTTGGAAGGATGTTTGGTCATTCCTATTCTCTTTTTGATTTCTATTTCACATTTGCCATCATCTGTTTTTACATGTCCAAGATAGTAGAAACGTGTTACTTGTTCTAGTATCTCCCCGTTTATTTTGATGTTCATTGATGACCTTTCCATTCCATTTCTAATTATCAGTTTTCGTTTTTATGATGTTGATATCTAAGCCGCCGGTCTCCCTGGCCAATGGTGTTAGCGACTTTCTCCGTAATCCCATTTATCCTCATAAGCAAACACAGCTGCGCTAGAATCAGTAGCGGTTCTCGCCGCGCCCGTTACTTACGATGTCCTGAAATAGGACATGCGGAAAAAAAATATCTAAGCCACATTCAGCACAATGCCTGTTTACTTGTTCCACTAGGTGTTTTACCACTTGATCGCTGTCTGCTAGTAACACGGTTTTGTGCTATTGAGGGGATCTTCATACTGCTATTAGAAAAACTAAGAAGTATAAACGGACTGACCCAAACAGATATCGGCCCGGCACTGTTAAAGGACAACGAGATAGATCAGCGATTAAAAAAAAATAAGGACAATGAACGTCTGTGGATTCAATAGTAAAGAAGAAGAGCTTATAGAAACAATGGAGAAGAGGAAAATTGGACTGATGGGAATAGCGTACACCAGAACAAACGGGAAATGATGCAAGGAGCTCCACCGCAGTTACACGTTTGTCTACTCTGGAGTAGAACAGCAAGAAAGGGCAAGACACGGTGTGAGAATGGTCATCGAAACACGGCTAGCAAAAGGAATACTAGAAATAAAATATATATCAGAAAGAATCATAACAGTGAGAATAAAAGAACAACATATGTACAAATATATGCACCAAGCAATACAAACAAAAATGAGCAAGAATGCGAGGAATTATACGAAGACATCCATGACGTGCTAAATAAAATAGATAAGCAGGACAACATCATAGTTATGGGAGACTTCAATGCAAGATTAGGACATAACAGAGTAGGCATAGAAAAACATCTGGAAGCATTTGCAGATCAGCATAATGAAAGGAATGATAACGGAAGTAGACTGATACAGCTATACAGCCAACACGACCTCTATATAACAAATACATTCTATGAACATTAAGACTCACAAGTATACACCTGGTACAAATGGAACGATCTAGATACTAAAAGCCAAATTAATTTTATATTAACTAGAAATAACAGAAAGAGAAATATATTAGATGCAAGGACAGTGCCCAATTTAAGTATAAACACAGATCATAAAGCAGTCGTTGCCACAATAGGAACCATCAGACGAAGAAAGCAAAGAGCAGGAAAATACATGCCACGCGAATCAGTAAACTTAAAAGACCTTAAAGACGAGGCAGTAAGGGAAAATTATGAGAATGAATCAACTGAAATCTTTGTAAAATTACCTATAGAAAGAAAAACAGTGGAAGAAGAATGGGAGATGTTCAAATCAAGCATTTTAAATACTTCAAAAAAATAACACGTGGAACCACGAAAAAATGCAAAACACGGATAAACAAAATAACGGGATTGTGGAACGGCAGAGGTAAAGAAAGCTATAAAAGACAATAAGGAATAATATAAAAAGTGGTTGAAGAGCAGACAGGAATGTGATTACATAGAATATAGAATAGCGAGAAGACATGTGTATAAAACAGTAAAGAGTGAAAAACAAAAATACTGGGAAGAGTATGGAGAAACCCTAAATAAAAACTACAAGGAGGCACCTAGAAACTTCTATAAAAAGATACGTGCAATGCAAACCAGAGGAGAACCCTTTGATTCAACTGAAACAATTAATAGCGAAAATGGAGAACCAATTAGTGAACAAAAACAAATCTTAATAAGATGAAAGTAGTATTTCGAACAATAGGATTTCAAGAATCCTACACAGATGCCACCGAAAAACTAGAACCAGACATAATAAAAATAAGAAATTATAGAAACCATCGGATTAGCACCATTGAACAAATTACCGGGACAAGATGAAATAATAAATGAACTAATTAAAGCAGCAAGAGAAGTAGGAGCAGCATGGCTCCATAGATTATTCAACCATGTTTGGGTAGAACAACAGACACCGCGAGACTGGGGAAACGCCATAATTATCCCAGTTTGGAAAAACAAAGGCAGCAAATGAGATCGCGCACAATACAGAGGCATTTCACTGTTGAGTCATACTGGGAAAATATTTTGCAAAATTCTTGAGAAAAGATTACGAACTACTTTAGAACCCCAGCTAAGCGAAACACAATTGGATTTAGGAAACACAAAGGATGCACAGATGCTATTTTTTCTCCTAGACAGCTTATAGAAAAAGCAATCGAATTCAATGAAACACTCTACTTAGCCTTTGTCGACCAAAAAAAGGCATTTGATAGAGTAGATAGAAACAAGTTGTGGGAAATCTTTAAACAATATGGAGTGAGTACACATCTAACAAACCTATGTAGAAGCTTATACAACAACAGTGAATGCATAGTGAGAGCAACTGGAGAACATTCAGAACCCTTCACCATAGGATCTGGAGTACGACAAGGTTGTGTCCTGCCCACTCTCTTGTTCATAACGTATATAGACAACATATGTAAAGACACAAGCCAAACAGAGACCGCAAGAATACCGCATGACGATAACACAAGCAGAACCATCTGCATATCTAACCATTAGAGAACTCCTGTTTGCGGACGACCAAGCACTAATAGCAAAATCAGAAGCTGAATTACCAGACCACATGAATAGTTTAAACGAAATGTGTAGGTAACATAACATGAAAATTAGCACAAGCAAAACAGAGGTAATGACTATAACTATAGAAGAAAAAACAACAAAAATTCACCTAAACGAACATCCCTTAAAACAAGTAAAGAGTTTCACGTACCTAGGAAAGTATAATATCATCAAATAGCAGATCAGAAGACGAGATAGAAAATAGATGCAATAAGGCAAACCAACTCATTGGACAAATGGCACCAATACTAAAGAACCAACATGCATCAATAACTACTAAGGAAGCACTTTACAACACTATCTTCCTACCAACTCTATGTTACCAATGCCAAACCTGGACAATGACAGAAAAAGAGAAAAGAAAAAATCACAACAACAGAAATAAGATTCCTGAGAAGAATACTTAACGTATCAAGAAGAGGTAAGATCAGAAATGAAGAAATAAGGACAAAAGTGGGGGTTAAAGCAGCACTAGATTTTATTAGAAAGCAGCAAGTCAAATGGTTTGGCCATGCAAGTAGGTTACCATTCAACAGCATACCACAACAAGTAATAATGGAAACAGAATAAGAGGCCAACCACGTAAACGTTGGACGCTGGGAATAGAAGAGTCCATGGGATTATCGATACATGAAGCCCATAATCGGGCACTCTCACGATGTTAATACTTCACCTCGACACCGAGGAACATTATGAGATGAGATGAGATTATATTATGCTGCTTTTAAAGCACAATTTAACAAACTATTGTCTGTCAAACCGGCAAGGTGCCAGCCGAACGGTCTAATGTTAGGAACTATATAGTTTAACAACCCAAAATCATCAAGACATTTGATTTATAAGGTTTATTATCTAATTCAGGTAAACCAAAGTTGGGATATTATACTACAACGTAACCATGCAACTAGCAGGGACTGTTCATATTCAGAAACAAACAAGGTAAATTATTGATTGAACACTATTATATTAAGCAAGAATTAAATTTTTAAAAATGTTCACGACTTATGCATCCCACATAGAAACGCATCTGAACTTTCTACATGACTGATGTTGGAATTATTCTAACAAAAGAGAGGTAACATAAAACCAAATAAATACCAAGAGGTAACATATAACCAACACCATACAGTTACGACATTCTTTGTTTCTGGACTGGATGGGAAATATCTGTTTTCTTCGTCAATTAACAACTTAAAATGACGATCATTGGCTGTGTCACCACTTTTCCTTTGATGCGTGCGGCTCTTCGAAAAGACTTTCACCAAAACTAACTAACATCTTGTGTTTTCTTTTCTGAATTGCTGTTCTTTCCACGCACTGCATATTTGTCGCCTTAACAGACAAACTATTTGCTTTCAATTTGGCGGCCCTGTTACGTATTTCCATTAAAAATAGTTGCCTTTCAGCAACATACACTTACTGTTAATAAATATATACACCTTTCCAATTATATACTCAAATGGACCTATACTTTTAAGACATACCTTAACAACAAAATCACATACAGCATAACATATTAAAGTCAAATTATCCGATTCAGTATGACGGAAATGGCGGGAGATCTCTTGACGCTTTAGAGTTGTGTTAGCTTTTGGACACGGGTTTTTTTAAATGCATTTTCCTCATTTTGACTTTCAATATATAATTCCGTCGCCGAGCCAGTGAGTTGAGTGCATGATGCGGCACTGCGGTTTGTTGATTTCATGCGCAATGCTTTTTCGTCTATCTGCAGTGTGATTTGTGTTGTGAAATCAGAAAGAAAAGAAAATTGCGTGTGGCCGGTGTCGAGCTAGCTGATTTGCTTTCTGTAGAAATGCGTGTGCAAATGCTGGTTTTTCTAGTGATTGCAGCCACCATCGAAGAGGAACAGTAAATCTAGTGGCATACTGTTGTGGATGTATTCAGGCAGCAGCCGTTTGCATGCATGCGGGCGCTTGCTTTTGGTTTTTTTCGGGACTGCTGTCTATTTAACCTTTTACATGGTGCAGTAAGGAGTGTTTTTGGGTGGATTTTGCTGGTTCAGAAACGGAACAATAGTGGGATGACACTTTGCCTGAAACTGGAACCGTGACTAACTAACTAACTAACTAACTAACTAACTAACTAACTAATTAACTAACCAACTAACTAACTAATTAACTAACTAACTAACTAACTAACTAGCTAACTAGCTAACTAGCTAGCTAACTAACTAACTAACTAACTAACTAACTAACTAACTAACTACCTAACTAACTAACTAACTAACTAACTAACTAACTAATTAACTAACTATCATTGGCACCTTTCCGTCTTGACAGACGATAGTTTGTAAGGGATGGAGTTATTGCCTCTCCATAGCACAAAGCCTGGGCTAAAATATAGAGATCATGTGTTGCCCATGCAGCATGATCCCTCTCTCGGCCTGCCTAGTTCACTCCAGAGGAAAGGTAACACCTCTACATCTGGAACAAGACAAGCTGCAGAAGCTGCCGGATCAGCAAAGCAATGCTCTAATTGTCCGCCTGTCGGAGCTTCGATCCTAGACCAGCCGCCAACCAAGGCTTAGGGCCTGGTCTGCCCTGCCATGACACTTTGTCTTTAGGTTGCATTTCCTCGCACCAGGGTAAGGCTTGTACCCTCCCAATTGCGCTCTTCCGCCCGAAGCGTTGGCACAATGTGGGGTGTTGGGTTTGGTAAGCGCCGCCCAACGTTCGGCGCTAACAGAAAGCAGGTAGTACCGTCTACTGTTATATGGTAGCTCAGTCATATCTGACTAAGACCTGACACAAATTAACTAACTAACTAACTAACTAAATAGCTAAGTAACGAACACACGAATGAACAAACTTTATTTTCCAAGGGTTAAGAATTGGGCACGCAGGCGCGTCTAACATTCTGCCCTTCTATCACTCTCTTTCATACATTATTTCATTCACAGATCATTCAAGGCTAACTGAGAACAGCAACAATATACAAGATATGAATTATAAAGGCATGGGGAAAATGCAAACATCAATACTACATGACTCAGTAATATTACTGAATGTGTGGCACATGTTATTAGCTATGTGGAATATACTGGTATACCAAACGGGGACTAGGCTGTTATACTACTAGGGTTTTATTATTATTATTTCTTTTATTTAGGGGAAAGATAATCCGTACTGAGCTAGTATTTGAGTAATTTGCGAGTATATGTCTAGGGATTGGTGATGTCGTTGATTTTTTGTGGCAGATTGTTCCACAGCTGAGCTGCAGAGTACGTTAAGTTTGTTTTGTATGAGTCAATCCTAGTTTTCTGAATGTGTAATATATTTGTTACTGTATTACAGTAATCGTTTACTGTGTCTAGCATTATATTTAAACAATGGATAAAGGTAACTTGAGGCATTCTAATGTAGGATTTTGTGAATGAAATTAAATACCATAAAATACTACAAACAACAGTATGGATTGCAAGCAATTAGGTATATTTAGCTCCTGCGAAAAGAAGAGACATACTAAACACAGACACCAGGTACATACCTTACAAAGAACTCCATCATACACAGGTGAAAATGAAGTGTGGCTCATCCAAAACCAGAACCAACCAATAAATATATAAAATGAAATAATAAAATACAAACAAAGTACTATAGAACACACAGGACGGCCGACGTTTCGATTCTAAGAATCTTTGTCAGAAACAGGGCAACACAAACAGATTAAAAAAAAAAAACACGCACAATGAAATAGGCACAACTACTAGGTACCCATGTGGTAGCAGAAATGGTGGTTAAAGACGCTCTTTTGGCTACAACGTTTACGTATAGTTAGACTGCCAGAGGGCCATATAGGATGTGTGCTGCCAAACATATGTGAACAGTCCGATATGAATATATAGAGGTGTGTGGTTTGTTAGAATATATATTATATATATATATATATATATATATATAATATATATATATATATATATATAGTATATATATATATATATATATATATATATATATATTATATATATATATATATATATATATATATATATATATATATATATATATATATATATATATATATATATATTAATATATAATGGAGGACAGCAAAGTTATATAAGGAGGACAGCATAGTTATAAACAATTTAATCAATTCGATATAAATAAATAGAAGCGTGTGAACAGTTAGGTATGAATATATAGAGGGAAGATGGCATAGCTATACAGTGACGTCCACAACAGTATTAATACCTGCTGGATGGAAGCATCCCGGAGAGTTAATTAATTAGCTTTCAATTTTGAGCCTAATGGAGCTGTTGGAGAAGCAAGGTTTTAATGCAGTGACACATACATCGTCGACTCCATTATGGTTAGAGGAATTAAAATGGTTGGGACAGGTTTGTCAGCTTCCTGGTTAATATCTCTGAGGTGTTCCCTAAAGCGGTCGGCAAGACGTATAACCAATATATTTCATTTCACATGGTTTGCCGATGATAACATATATAAGATTGCGGGATATACAAGTAAAAGAATCTTTCAAGGAAATGGTGCCTAGGGGAATGTAATCGCCGGTGTATGAAAAACGTGTGGGCATGTCAGACAATTCTTACAGTGGCATTTAAATGTGCCCACAGATGAAGTGAGGCGACCATGCACAAACAAGGCTCTTGTTTCGGCGGAAAATTACCCTAGGACCATTAGAGAAATAAACTCTCCGGGATGCTTCCATCCAGCAGGTATTAATACTGTTGTGGACGCCACTGTATAACTATGCCATCTTCCCTCTATATATTCATATCTAACTGTTCACGTGCCTCTATTTATTTATATCGAACTGTTTAAACTGTTTATAACTATGCTGTCCTCCCTATATATTCATACCTAACTAACCACACACCTCTACATATTTATATCGGACTGTTCACATATGTTTGGCAGCACACATCATATCTTGCTCTCTGGCAGCCTAACTATATGTAAACCTTGTAGCCAAAAGAGCGCCTTTAACCTAACCACCATTTCTGCTCCCACGTGGGAACTTAGTAGTTGTGCCTATTTCATTGTGTGTGTGTTTTTTTTATAATTATTATTACCTGCTTGTGTTGTCCTGTCCTTGACAAAGATTCTTAGAATCGAAAAGTCGACCGTCCTTTGTGTCCTAAAATACTTATTTTTGAATTTTATTATTTCATTTTATGTGTTTATTGATTGTTTCGTATTTTGGATAAGTCACACGTCATTTTGGAGTTCTTTGCAAGGCATGTACATGATGTCTGTGATTAGTATGTCTCTTCTTTTCGCAGGAGTTAAATATACCTAATCGCTTGCAATCCATATTGTTATAACCTGCTGCAGCCGCTGTTTTTTCTTTTGTTCCATACAAACAACAGTGTTCAACAAGGTCGACCACTATCCTGTTAGGTGACTGCAGCCTAGCACCCCGTTTCCGAACTTAATTCTACAGCATTGTCCACTGGGCACGTAACTTCTGGCAGATGATGCCCTAACATTTCCATCCATCACGAATCGTTATCTGGAATGCCTAGTCCAGTGGCTCATATATGCCACAGTGTGCAACTTACCTGCTGTTGAATGTGAATGTTTCGTATTTGACTGCGTTCCTTGACTATTGAAAGTCACTAATTACGCGTGTTCAACGGTTGTTGAGTCTGTTGTGTTGTGATGTACTGGCTGCAAATTGCGACCGTATCGTTTTCTTCCATCTTGGCACTGGAAAAAAGTCTCAAATTCTTTGGGGTGCTGCACATTATTTCGCCTTGAACTTAATGGGCAACAGATACTGGTTCTTTAAAGAATACCACCCACACAGAATACCGATGTTTGTGTTGTAAAAGAGGTAATCTCCCCCTTCAGCTGAAACACCTATTTTTTTTTAGAACATCCACTTCTGCACAACATAGTTAACATTGCTTGGCTGCATCTAATATTTACATTCCTGGACCCCACTATCGATCCAGGCCCCTCATAGCCAGTTCTTTAGAGGGCCGTGTCCCGTGTGAAGAGAGACATAGTTGGCGATGAAATCTTGAGGACACTCTTCTTTAATATGTGTTTGCAGATTCGAACTGGTAATTGTTTAACAAACCATCTCACGGGATTGCTGGGCGACAAGAAGCCACATCTCTCCTACTCTTTACACACAACACCAATTTATAGGCTTCACGATTGCTGTAGACGTCCGTGTTTGACTCCAACTACATGACAAGGGATAAGCACGCTGACCACTCCGTATTATCGGCATCATAATCCACTCTGTGTATCTTCAACACACACACACACACACACACACAAACACACACACACTCTCTCTCTCCCTCTCTCTCTCTCTCTCTCTCTCTCTCTCTCTCTCTCTCTCTCTGAGAGAGAGAGAGAGAGAGAGAGAGAGAGAGAGAGAGAGAGAGAGCAGATGCATGTCGTGTAACACGCATGTTATGTAACACGCGAATCCATATGTTTGTGTATTCTCATCTGTCATATTATCAGTTAAATACCATTTTATTCTATCATGCATAATATAAACTCATGTTCATTACTGTAGTTTGAGTGAGAGAGTCAGTGAGTGTGAATGAGAGACAGAACGAGTGAGCGTGAGAATAAATGAGTGAGCGTGAGAGTGAATGAGTGAGCGGGAGAGTGAATGAGTGAGCGGGAGAGTGAATGAGTGAGCGGGAGAGTGAATGAGTGAGCGTGAGAGTGAATGAGTGAGCGTGAGAGTGAATGAGCAGGAGAGTGAATGCGTGAGAGTGAATGAATGAGCGGAAGAGTGAATGTGTGAGCGTGAGAGTGAATGTGTGTGTGTGTGAGAGAGAGAGAGAGAGAGAGAGAGAGAGAGAGAGAGAGAGAGAGAGAGAGAGAGAGAGAGAGCATCACTATTTTTACGTCACATACATTTTATGTACACATTTTTCTCCATGTTTAACATTTTTATGAGACTGCTCATGACAAGTGTCAGTGTATGTGTGTGAGTAAAGTGTGGGAGTTTGTTCATACTAGTTTCAATACTAACGTGAGACATTTTGTATGTGTCTAGATGTAAGGAAGTGTGAGTGTATGTGGATGATGTGTGTGAGTGTGGGGATATGTGTGGGTGGGGGTGTGTGGGTGGGGGTGTGTGGGTGGGGGTATGCGTTTGGATGGGTTGGGGTGTGTGGGTTTTGGTGGGTAGTGGTATTTGTGGGTGTTGGTGGGATGTGTGGATGGATGTGTGGGGGTGAAAGTAGGGGTGTTGGAATGGGTGTGGGGGATGTGTGTATAGGTGGAGGATATGTGTATGGGACGGATGCGGGGGATGTGTGTTTATGTGGGTGGAGATGTGTGGATGGTTTGAGGAAGTATGTGTGGGAGGCGGGGTTGTGTGGGTAGGGGATTGTGTTGGGTGGATTGGGGATGCAAGGGCGGGTGGGGAGAAGTGTATGGTGTGTGGGTTTGAGATATGCGTGCGGTGTGTTGGTGGGGGATGTGTGAATGGTGTGTGTGTGGAGGGTATGTTTGTGGTGGTATGGGTGGAGGATAGTGTGTGGTGTGGGGGATGTGTGTGATGGATGCGGGGAATGTGCGTATGGGTGGGGTATATGTGTGGGTGAGTAGGGGATTGTGGTGGTTGGGGGAAGTATGTGGGGGTGTGTGGGTGGGAGATGTGTGTGTGTGGATGGGGAATGTGTGTGTGGGGGTGTGTGAGTGGCTTAGGGATGTGTAGGTGGGTGAGGGAGTTGTATGTGTCGGGGTGGGATGTGTGAGTGGGTGGAGGATGTGTGTGGGTAGGGGTATTGTGATCGAGAGATGTTTGGTTGGGGGTGGGTGGGTGCGTAGTGGAGGATGTATGCGTGAGTGAGTGTGTGTTGGTGGACGGGTAGGGAATGCGTGTGTGGGTGGGGAGAGGTGTTGGTTGGGGATATTGTGTGGGTGAGGTATGTGTGTGTGGGTGGGGGATTTTTGTGGTGTGTGGGTCGGGGTATGTGGGGTGGATGGGTAAGGGTATCTGTGTGGGTGTGGATGGGAATATTGTGTGGTATCTGGGTGGGGGATATGTGTGTGGTGTGTAAGTGGGGATGTGTTGGTGAGGGATATGTGTGTGTGTGGTGCGTGGGTTGGGAATAGTGCGTGGTAGGGGGTGTATGTGATGTGCGGGTGGGGGATTGTGTGGTGGGGGATTAGGTTATGGCATGTGTGGGTGGGTGGAAGTTGTATGTGTGGGTGGTGGGTGTGTGTGAGAGTGGATTGGGGATGTATGGGTGGTTAGGGAGATGTGTGTGTGTGTGGGGGGGGGGGGGGGGGGGGTAGGGACATGTCAGTTGGTGGGGATGTGTGTGTATGGTTTGGGGATGTGTTAGTGGATGTGTGGGTTGGTGGGGATTGTGTGCATGTGTGGGGAATATGTTGTCGATGGAGATGTGGCTGGGGGATGGGTGGTTTGAGGTGTGGATGGGGAGTGGATGTGTGGGTTAGGATGTGTATGTGGATGGGCGTGGGATGTGTGGGTTGGTGGGGGAATGTTTGTGGGTGGCGAGTGTGTTTTGGTTGGGGGATCAGGTGAGGGCAGTGTGTATGTGGGTGGGGGATGGGTCGGTTGGTGGGGTATGTATGTGTCCCTTGGTGTGCGTGTGTGTGTGTAGGTGGGGGTGTGTATGTGTCCCTTGGTGCGCGTGTGTGTGGGTAGGTGGGGGTGTTGTGTGGGTGGGGTGATGTATGGATAGATGGGAGATGGGCCTCATAACATGGTAATTAGCCTTGTTTATGTTTACAACATTAATTTCACAATGTTTATTTTTCTTCCTATGTAAATGTATAATGCTCATGATGAACGAAAGACGAGTGATTGGAAGGGCCGAATGTAAGACGGGCCTGCGCGCCCAATTTGTGACCCTAATAAAGTTGATTTGATTTGATTTTGATTTCTCTCTCTCTCTCTATCATGAGTGACGTTGTTTAGCTCGTGTTGATCAGGTCATCGCTGTCCACTCTTCCACCTCTCCACACAGTTTGACTTCCCTAACCCACTCTGCAGATAGAGCGGCTGATTATGTCCCCAGTCGTCGAATTCCCACCGGCACCGTTAATTAGTGCATGCGCTCTAGTCACTTATAGTGTCCTGAAGTGCAGAGAGATGGAACAAGTCATCATCTGTCAACTATACCGTCAACAGCACTTGAAGCACTGCGATGCGGTAAGGACAAGACCAATAAGAGTAGTACGAAGTGAGAAGAATTGAAGGCAAGCTGTATAAAGTTAAGCAAGATGTGACAGAAATGGCGTGGCTAGTGGAGAGCAAACAATAACAAGCTCTTCAGGCAGAGACCGTACTCCACAAGCCAAACAATGAGGAGGTGACAGTTAACAGACATAAGTCTCACAACGGACAAAGCAAAGACTGCACATACTAATGTAAACAAGATTAACAACCGACATACGACGATAGATGGGCTATAATATATTCCTAATCTTCTTCAGAAAAATAAATAATAATAGTTGGAGCACTGTGCATACACATACACATGGAAACAGGAGGAAAAGTTCCAGTTTAGAAACAAACTCAGTAAATTATGCACTGAATACCATTAATTCAAGGAAGATTCTAGGAATGCGCATGCCAAGTTTGGGTATCATAGAAATGTACTTGAACTGTCTGCAGAAATGTAGACACACACAACCATGTTAGTGTTAAACAAATACAAGCTCACAGCTCAATTAAGATTTAAGGAGCATTTAGTAAACAATTAAGTACAATTTAGTAAACACCGTAAAATAAAACCGTATAAATCTATGGCTATCCTTCTTGCTGTACATACCGGCGACAGTCTATTCATCTACTAACACATAAGAAAACATTCATTGGCCTCGACCCATCTTGTCTTTTAAACGGACGGAAATAAGTGTATGTGTGTGTGTGTTTGTGTGTGTACTTGTGCGTGTGTGTGTGTGCGCTTGCGCGAACACATGTGTGTATGACGGCGTTTATATGTATGGGAAACAATAATGAAAGAGATTCTGTTGTAGACAGTAACATAGGGGAGTCAAGTGTTAAGTCCAGCTACATGCCAAGTTACAGCATGCAATGATACGATTTGACCAACTCCCACAGGGTCCCAGATAGCTTCAAGTAACTTGTGAAAATGGCGAGGTGCGTGCGAGGTTGGATCCACTCGAGAGTAAAGTGATTTGGAAAGATTCTTGAACTACCAATGGTTCAGTGCGGTTCACTTCTGCAAAATGTGTTTTCTTGCATATATTTTTCTGAATCCCTGCAGCTGTATACTGTAGAGATATATTATGTGAAGTGAATAGATGCAGCGTGTTTTGGTTGAAATGCATAACTCTGCAAGATGCCAAAGGCCAGATCCAGCGAAATAGGTTCAGCCATAACATTATGCAACATATTACTCATGTCTGTTTTATTTACATTCAGTAATGGGATACATTGATTTATAGTTTCATGTGTTGGTCTTCTCTGGCACACTCCATTATGCCACCTCTTAGTATGTGTACCGAGGTTTGCCGTGGCCATTTAGTATCACCCAGTGTGTTATCATTTTATTTATATATTTCCGTGTGCATTGGTCCTTTGATGTCGTATACTATGTGTTTATTAATATCTTTTCGAGATCAACGGCTATGGACATACGTGATCGCCGACGCCACTCGGCATGGACGGTAGGAATGTATCTCTACTTATGTAGAAAGTATGCATATCCTGCCATTTACAACTCCTGCCAGCCCACACTGTAAACGTTAGTAAATAAATATCTCTACATATGTGGAGCGTATGGATCTCCTGTCACATACACCTCCTACTAGACCACATGGTAAACTTAAGTAAGGAAAGATCTCAACTTATGTGAACGTATCGATCTCCTGCCACATACAACTCCTACTAGACCACATTGTAAACTTAAGTAAGGAAAGATCTCAACTTATGTGAACGTATCGATCTCCTGTCACATACACCTCCTACTAGACCACATGGTAAACTTAAGTAAGGAAAGATCTCAACTTATGTGAACGTATCGATCTCCTGTCACATACACCTCCTACTAGACCACATGGTAAACTTAAGTAAGGAAAGATCTCAACTTATGTGAACGTATCGATCTCCTGCCACATACACCTCCTACTAGACCACATGGTAAACTTAAGTAAGGAAAGATCTCAACTTATGTGAACGTATCGATCTCCTGCCACATACAACTCCTACTAGACCACATTGTAAACTTAAGTAAGGAAAGATCTCAACTTATGTGAACGTATCGATCTCCTGCCACATACAACTCCTACTAGACCACATGGTAAACTTAAGTAAGGAAAGATCTCAACTTATGTGAACGTATCGATCTCCTGCCACATACAACTCCTACTAGACCACATGGTAAACTTAAGTAAGGAAAGATCTCAACTTATGTGAACGTATCGATCTCCTGTCACATACAACTCCTACTAGACCACATGGTAAACTTAAGTAAGGAAAGATCTCAACTTATGTGAACGTATCGATCTCCTGTCACATACAACTCCTACTAGACCACATGGTAAACTTAAGTAAGGAAAGATCTCAACTTATGTGAACGTATCGATCTCCTGTCACATACACCTCCTACTAGACCACATGGTAAACTTAAGTAAGGAAAGATCTCAACTTATGTGAACGTATCGATCTCCTGCCACATACACCTCCTACTAGACCACATGGTAAACTTAAGTAAGGAAAGATCTCAACTTATGTGAACGTATCGATCTCCTGCCACATACAACTCCTACTAGACCACATTGTAAACTTAAGTAAGGAAAGATCTCAACTTATGTGAACGTATCGATCTCCTGTCACATACAACTCCTACTAGACCACATGGTAAACTTAAGTAAGGAAAGATCTCAACTTATGTGAACGTATCGATCTCCTGTCACATACAACTCCTACTAGACCACATGGTAAACTTAAGTAAGGAAAGATCTCAACTTATGTGAACGTATCGATCTCCTGTCACATACAACTCCTACTAGACCACATGGTAAACTTAAGTAAGGAAAGATCTCAACTTATGTGAACGTATCGATCTCCTGCCACATACACCTCCTACTAGACCACATGGTAAACTTAAGTAAGGAAAGATCTCAACTTATGTGAACGTATCGATCTCCTGTCACATACAACTCCTACTAGACCACATGGTAAACTTAAGTAAGGAAAGATCTCAACTTATGTGAACGTATCGATCTCCTGTCACATACAACTCCTACTAGACCACATGGTAAACTTAAGTAAGGAAAGATCTCAACTTATGTGAACGTATCGATCTCCTGCCACATACAACTCCTACTAGACCACATGGTAAACTTAAGTAAGGAAAGATCTCAACTTATGTGAACGTATCGATCTCCTGCCACATACACCTCCTACTAGACCACATGGTAAACTTAAGTAAGGAAAGATCTCAACTTATGTGAACGTATCGATCTCCTGTCACATACAACTCCTACTAGACCACATTGTAAACTTAAGTAAGGAAAGATCTCAACTTATGTGAACGTATCGATCTCCTGCCACATACACCTCCTACTAGACCACATGGTAAACTTAAGTAAGGAAAGATCTCAACTTATGTGAACGTATCGATCTCCTGTCACATACAACTCCTACTAGACCACATGGTAAACTTAAGTAAGGAAAGATCTCAACTTATGTGAACGTATCGATGTCCTGTCACATACAACTCCTACTAGACCACATGGTAAACTTAAGTAAGGAAAGATCTCAACTTATGTGAACGTATCGATCTCCTGTCACATACAACTCCTACTAGACCACATGGTAAACTTAAGTAAGGAAAGATCTCAACTTATGTGAACGTATCGATCTCCTGTCACATACACCTCCTACTAACCCAACTGTAAACGTAAGCAAGTACATGGCCCATATCCAGGACTTGTCCTTTATGTGGTATGTGGTTCAAGCCCAGTATTTGTATAAACCAATCGGCATTAAATGGGGGTACGTTCAACATCAGACTGGCCGTCTTTACTTCCCAGAACACGTGCAGGTACCGTTATAGAATGTGACTACAAATGACCTATGGGGATTCAAAAATATGACCACAAAGCTGGTAGGCTGTCACACTAACCACCTTTCTATCTCGGCTCTATGTGCTATAGCCAGATTTTGATTATACTATTAACATTACCTCAGCGTAGTGCGGATATTTGTCACACGAATTACAAGTCTATGCGTGTCGTGATTTTACATTGTGTAAAATCGATCGTGCATTGCACATTAAAACAAGCTGCAGAAGCTGCCGGATCAGCAAAGTAATGCTTTAATTGTCCGCCTGTCAGAGCTTCGATCCTAGACCAGCTTCCAACCGAGGCTTAGGGCCTGGTCTGCCCTGCCATGACATTTTATCTTTAGGTTGCATTTCCTCTCACCAGGGTAAGGCTTGTACCCTCCCAATTGCGGTCTTCGGCCTGAAGCCGTTGGCACAATGTGGGGTGTCGGGTTTGGTAAGCGCCGCCCAACGTTCGGCGCTAACAGAAAGCAGGTAGTACCGTCTACTGTCATACGGTAGCTCAGTCATATCTGTCTAAGACCTGACACCATTAAAACGGTGTATGCAGTTAATCTTAGCAATTTGACATTATTAGCTCCTCGGTATCAATTGAAACCACTGTCCAGTGAAACAACCAGTTATGTTGACCTGATCTCCATAATAACGTCGCAGTGACGACGTGAACACCCAAGTACTGGCAGACAAGGAAACTATATAATTATGAGCAATTGTCCATGTTTTATCCGAACCCGGTGCTTTTCTAAAAAAAAAAAAAAGGCTATCTTTGAAAACTGGCATTTAACTATACATATTATGTAAAGACAATCAATGTTTGTAGGCTGGTTCATATTTTCCAGTGGAAATTCTAAACAATTATAGCATGTCACACCAAACCACGTAATGTGAGATGGTTATCTGGTAAAATCACAGACATTGATTACCACAAGAGAAATATTGAATAATACCTATGGTAACTTCCAAATCACAACATTTTATGTAGTGTAATTTGTATGTGCCACTACATAATAGTGGTCGTGGTGTTTGCTTGCAAAAACAGCGGTCCGAGCTCAAATCCCAGTAATAGCAAGATTTTTGTTCTGTCAGTAAAACTCTGAAAAGGAGGCCCCTGTAGCACACTAGTTAGTAGTCCGGCCTATGGGTATGTGCTGGAATTCCCCTTGGAGTCGGGCATTTTGTGTTCTCACTGGCCTGGACTATCAGGTCTATTCAACCTAAGATGGGTACCGGCCCATTTTCTGGGAGCAAATGCGCGGCGTGATATTCACCTATCGAGTTACGATTGGGTAGCAAGGAATGCCTAATACGCCTACGGCGTGGCGACATTTTCTGATAGTTTTCTGAATATTCTGAAAGTTGTCTGGGAATGAAAAGCGGCGAGGAAGGGAAGTGACAATCCTACACATTTACACTGTGACCTAGAATATATGAAGGCATAACGCTTCAACAGAAGTATATGTTATCCGAGTATATGTTATCCGAGTATATGTTATCCGAGTATATGTTATCCAACACCTTAAATGTCAAATCACATGTTCTGTAACCGCGAGACTTGAACCTATACAAGATAAGTGAATTGATCTAGTTGACTGCTACTTGATAACTGGCACCTTGCCGCCATGACAGACGACGGTTTGTTACATGGTGCTTCACACATGGCATTATACCTATACATAGCACAATGCCTGTGCTCATTTGTAGAGACCATGTGTTGGTTACTTGATAAACCCCACATTTAGACGTGGATCCATGCTGGTGGGGTGCTTTCAACACTGATCACCAACAGTGTGGTCTTTGGTTCGATTCGCATCAATGACACGATTCGATGCTTTTTCTGTTAGTACGTATTTGGACTCCACCAGTATTGGTATGGGTTTAAGAGATCTGGAACAGTCAAGGAAACAGTGAAGTGGCCACATTACCACTAGTCACTGAAAATATGCGTCTAACAGCTTAAATTGTCTGTCAAACTGTCATTTACTGCCAATATAGTACCTTGCGGTGTATGGCGGGGGAAGGGGGGGGGGGGTCTTTGAGCCTGAGGAATTAAGGCCGTCTGGCACATAATGCAAGTCGCCGCGTTATAATTTTCTTTTTTGCCCCCGACAGAAAAAAATCCAACACCTTACCAATGATTCGAACCCCGGTTTCCCGAAGAAGAATCCGACGTTCTAGTCACTCGGCCAGCCACTCCTTTAACAGCTTAGCCTTTTTTAAATAAATATAATTTATATAATGCAAGATAACTTTATCAAATAATAGACACATCACATAAAGGTAACATTATTTTACTCAGAGTAGAAAACTCTAGACGTCAAATCTAATCTACAAATGTAAAACCTTCAACTGCCCAGTCCACATTAAAAATGAGTATCAGGCGTGAGAACATGCACAGGATAGGTGCCCAAACTTTGATGACCTGATACGTCACACCTGACCCCGAGGAGACAGGCAAGGGAAAAACAGCCCTGGCCAAATTCTATCGACGAAGTGATTCATGGAGGAAGTCCATTCCTGTGTTTAAACTACTGAGTATAAGAACATCCTACATACTGATACCAAAGAGATTCAGAAGCAGTTTAGAAGCAGACTAGTAGCAGATGGACTTAGTGACCATGTGCCAGTTATAGGAAAGATGAGATTAAGACTTAAAAATATAAAGACACGCCCCAAAGAACACTAAGTTACTTCTCGCAATACTTAGAACAAACAAAGAAATAGGAGACGGGTACAATGTTACTGTAGAAAAAAATATATAATACAATGGAGATAATGCAGACTATTGATGAGCAATGGGAGATGTTGCGTGAATTAATCCAACAGACATCAATTTACATCGTTCCACCTGAACATAGAATAGCGAAAAAAAATGGATGGAGATGGATAAGAGATGAAATTTTGCAGATGATGGACAAAGTAAGAAATAAAAAGCAAGATAAATAAGAATATAATAGAATATATAAAGAAACAGTAAATAAATGCAACGTGGCTAAAGAAGTATGGCTGAATCAAGAGTGGAAGGAAATTGGGACAAACTATGGAAATTACTCACATTACATGTATCAACGAATAAATACAATGACAGGTAGAAAAACACGAAATACGACTGGATGTTTAAATTAGAAGACGGTGCACTATTGATGGGACAAGATGATATAGTCATTAGATGGACGGAATATATATAAGAGCTGTATTATGATAGGAGGTCGGATGTAAATATTCAAAACCATTGCGAAGAGTCAATCAATACTTACAGCGGAAGTTGCAGATGCACTACATTGCATGAAGAAATAACATGTACCCGGTCCAAACAATATTACAGTAGAGGAAATTGAGGCTCTGTATGATTTGCAATCGAAATATTGACAAAATTTCTAAATATCATCTACACTAGTGGGTACATTCCTAGTGGACTATTAAAATCCATCTGTATAGCTCCGCCAAAGAAACCATGATCTTTAGAATGCGAAGGGCATCACACAATAAGTCTTATGAGTCACATGACAAATCTGTTACTCAGAATAATGATGAAAAGAATAAGGAACAAAATTAAACCATACATTATTGACGAACAGTGTAGATATG